>JAYESA010000014.1:123012889-123460389 GCA_036927795.1 Iris macrosiphon | reverse complement strand
CCAACTGAACCTGTGCTCTGATGATCCTCAGAGACTCATCCTCATACTATCCGTCTCTGATATGGTCTATCATCTCTGACTGTACCTGAAGTCCCCATATCTGTGCTGCGACTCTAGGAATCAATACCTCAATGCCCAAACTATCAAGATCTGCCAATAAATGTCTGTCTCTAGTCAAGCGCATAGCCACAGGACACCTGCTCAAAGCATCTACAAATACATTGTCCTTCTTTGGATGGTACTGCAAAGATATGTCAAAGTCTTTCATCAGTTCCAACCATCGCCGCTGCCTCATGTTGAGCTCTTTTTGTGTAAACACATACTTTTAGCTCTTATGGCCTATGAAGATCTCTACTTTCTCTCCATATAAATAGTATTTCCATAATTTGAGAGCAAAGATAACCGCTGCCAACTCCAAATTATGGGTAGGGTAGTTCTTCTTATGTGGGCATAATTGCCTGGAAGCATAGGTAATCACCTTCCCGTGCTGCTGTAACACATAACCCAAACCCTTCCCTGATGCATCACTGTAAATGAAAAATCCTCCTGCTCCTAATGGTAGTGTCAAGATGAGAGCTGTAGTCAATCTCCTCTTTGGCTCCTCAAATGCTGACTGACAATCCTCAGTCCAGACGAATTCTTCGTCCTTCCTGGTCAGTCTAGTCATCGGTTCTGCAAGTCTGGAAAAGTCCTGAACAAACCTCCGGTAGTAGCCTGCTAATCCAAGGATGCTCCTGATCTCTGCTACTGAACTCAGGGTAGACCACGATTCAACTGCTGAGATCTTCTTCGGGTCCACTGAGATTCTATCTCCTGTAATAACATACCCAAGAAATTCAACCTTATCAAGGAAGAATTCGCACTTCGATAACTTGCCATACAGCTTCTCCTTCTCGAGGGTCTCCAAAATAATCCTCAAGTGCTGCTTATGCTCCTTTGGGGTCTTCGAGCATATCAGAATATCATCAATGAAGACTACAACAAACTGGTCCAGGTACTGATGAAATACCTTATTCATCAGGTTCATGAACACTGCCGGGGCATTGGTCAACCCAAACAGAATTACTAAGAACTCGAACTGCTCATAGCGAGTCCTGAAAGCTGTCTTCGGGATATCTTTCCTCTTTACTTTCACCTGGTGGTACCCTGACCTTAAGTCTATCTTGAAGTGTGAGCACCCTGATTTTTTTCATAGGGTTAGTTCGGTAATTAATAACTATTTTTTAAATATTTATTCGATAATTTAATCGAACTTTGGAAACCAACCACCATGGTTTTAAGATCTTGAGTGCAATACTAGCCTTTCCCTTTCAACCAACCTAGCATGCTCGACTTAGACGAGTCAAATTAGGCTCCTGCCATGACTGTCCCTCATAAATTCGTAAATCCATGTCTTGTTTTGGTCGCACAACTTTTGCGACACAATTACGAGAAAACGATGATTAATTAACCCTTTTATAGTGGCGTACGATTTTAACACGCCACACCAACCCCTTGCTTCTAACTAAATTCATGCTTTGAGCCTAACTGGTCCTATTACGCACATGACACTCGAGTTGCGTTATTCGAACCCCCTGCACGCTCCCAATTTAATATTATATAAAAAATAAAATTTAGGGATTTATTTAATTATTTTAATATTCATTAATATTTAGTAAATATATTTTTAATTAATATAAATTGATTGTAGATTATTTATTGCAGAAAATATAATTTTTTTAGAATTTTTACAAGTGTCTAACTATTTTTGGGAATTTTATGCATTTAATTATTGAATAATAAAGGAAATAAAATAAAATAAAATAAAAATAAAATAAAAATAAAAATCCAAACCCAAACCCGTTAACCTTAACCCTACCGAAACCCAAACCCAATCCTAAAACTAATTTCCATCCCGTGTGTACACAACACCCCCCCTTCTCTTCTATATATTTACATATATATATAACACAAAAGAAAATACCAAAACTCAAACCCTAACCCTAACTCAATCCCATGTCCACCACCACCCTAACCATCACCAGACCCTGGCGTCGCCGCCCGCAGCCGCACCGCCTCCCGCCCACCGCCGCCGCGCCGCCGTCCGCCCCCGCGCGCGCTTACAATAGCACAACTTCGGCCCCTACTTCGCGCATAGCCACCGCCCTCCTCGCTCGTCCGATTCATGTTCCGTCTTCGCTGGTACGTTCACAACCTAACCCTCTAGGATTCCCATTAAGTGGAACGAATTTAAGCACTCCGGTTTGATCGAAAAATCGACCGAAAGTTGGCCGAAAAACTATTCGAAAATAGTTCAGAATGTCAGTCCAAGTACCCCTGTTCATGTCCAATTTGCCACCAACTAGTTAATTATTTTTAAAATATAATTAAAGGAATTTTTTCATAATATAACCAAAAATTTTACGGTTCTTTTAGTTTTTATTAGTTTCCTTTAATGGTTAAATTATTCTTGTTCCAAAGCGACCAAAAACTTATTTTTAAAATACCAAAAATCTCGTGATATGGGGTACGTTCTGCCAAACGAGGCGACTTCATCGTGTGCGAGTTGCATCGAAAGACGCGTATCGTAAACACGGACATGTGAGCTTTTACGAAACTTGATTTGGATGTGCGTGCACATCGAAATCAACGTGTATCCGCCAAAAAGCCCCATATCGACCTTTTTTGACACTCATTGTAACTTCTTGTGTGCTTGTCGTTTCACAATAAAACTTAAGCCATCAGGTTCATAGTGTTACGCTGGTCCTGTGACCTAAGTTTGGTTCAATTTTGAGAACGTTGACGAAATATCATTTTGTGGGCCCCACGGTTCCACATAACGGGCAATTTTGTGACCGGCTCATCAGAATCCACTTCTGGATATTCTGTTGGGTTCGTATCATCGTTCTGGACTCGTAGATACTGAGTGAGATAAATTTGGAGAACTTTATCTTTGGCATATTTTTCGGTGCGAAGTGGGCCACATGTGGACCCCGCTTTGACAAAAAACTGTCAATTTTGTCCCTGTGTCTAAATTACACTTATGGGTAGTCAATCCTAGCTATTTCAACTATTCTGAAAACAATAGTGATATTTTTTTCAGCATCCGGAGGTGTACGTGCAGATTCCACTTCCCCAAGAGCAATTGACGGAGTTCAGAATCCAGACAAGTGTACCTTGCCAAACCTGCAGAGATCCTGTTATATTACTTGATTGTGTTCTTTTATTATATATAATTCTATGATGTATCTGTTCAACCTAGGACCGTGAGACGTTGCTTAGCGTTCAAACAAGATTCGGTTGTCGATGCCGTACGCGGAGTCGTGCAACGTCACTTAGCGAGTTGATTCCACGATCCTATATTTTTACGTGCTTATTTTACCAAGTATGCCATACCGTAGGACACTTGACACTATTTCATGTGATAGAATCTTTTTTGAGATATTTATGGTGATTCTGTATACGCTCACAAGATTCGTGACATGAGACTTGCATATTATATGGATATTATTATGACTCGTTGTACTTGCTAGAGGTCATGATCTTGTGTGTTATGGACATGAGACGTCGTGGATATGAGATATGAGATTATATTGGGTGGGGAGAGACACACAGGCTACAGGCTGATTACGTACATATATATTTATTATTGCGGTACTTTAGCCTCTGTTCCAGAGCTTGGCCCATTACTTGATATTCCTGCTACCGGCTCCCGACACAGAGCTTCTAGTGGTTTCAGCCTGAGCACTAGTGATGCTCTCATTTTTATTTCACTTAGCTGGTTACATAGATTGCCCTGAGGATCTGTTTATATTTAACAACTGTATTTTATTTGGCTTGAGTGTTTATTGTACCTTGCTATGTCCCCTGAGGACCTGGATTCGGATTATGTCCCTAGGTGTAGACGAGGAGAGCTATCCCAATATTTATGGGATATGAGCTACTATTGGAGATGTACAAATTGCAGAGGACGAGGTTTTCCGGAGGACTTTTCTTGAGCACACAGTATTCTTACCATTCATTATTTATGCTTAGTGTTCTTAGATATTTGATCTTGTAGTGACTTCTAGAAATTGTACTTGGATTTATTTTCTTTTCTATTTTGATAACAAGTTATTCCCCATGACATTATTTATATTGCTTTGATTGGACAGATCATTTTATATTATTGTGACTGGACTTGTCTCTTTGTGATTTCGTTACTTATTGTGGATGAGATTAGAATGTGACATGTATTCGTAGACCATTGTATTTGTTTTACAACATAAGTGCACTCTAATGGGTCCATTAAATTGGGTTGCCCATTGGAGTTGTGCTGCTGGCCATTGCCACGTGGCTAATCCCTCAATATTTTGGGACTAGGGCGTGACATAAAAAATACCTTCGCTCCGCTCAACTGGTCAAACAACTCATCTATCTGCGATAACGGGTATTTGTTCTTGATAGTGAGGTTGTTAAGTACCCTGTAGTCGATATACATCCATACCGACCTATCCTTCTTTGGTACAAAAAGTATTGGAGCACCCCATGGTGATAAACTGGAACGGATAAAGCCCTTGATTTGTAACTCATCCACCTGCTTCTTCAATTCTGCCAGTTCGCTGTTGTTTACTCTATAGACGTGCTGAGAGATCGGCTCTACGCATGGTACTAAATCTATAGAGAATTCCATATATCTGTTCGACGGTAACCCCGGCTACTCCTCTGGAAAGACATCCAAGAACTATGTAATCAATGGATGTGGCAACTCCTGCTCTTCTACCAAAGCTCCACAGAAATTGCCTTCGCTCTGCTCTGCTCCTCGGACAAACTCGAACTCTGACTCTCCTGGCATCTAAAATAAAACTCTGCCTCCTCGACAATCGATACTAGCGTGATGTTTACTCAACCAATCCATCCCGAGTACTATATCATAACTCGGAAGTGGCATTACGAGTAAACATACTTTCAGCTCACGGCCTCCTAAATAAACTCCCTGGTTCTTGCAAACATCACTGACCAGGATGATGCCACCCCCGGTCGTAATCTTGTAAGTCCTCGCCAACGGTTCAGACTCAAGACGATGCCCCAAAGCAAAAGATACAGATATAAAGCTATGAGAAGCACCATAATCGAACAAAATATGAGCTGGAAAGTAGTCGAGATAAACTGAACCTGAGATGACATTGACAACCGGATCCTTCTCCTCGACAGTCAAGGCAAAAGCTCGCCCTTGTCGCTGCGTTCCTCTCTGCTGCTGATGTTGGGCAAACTGCTTCTGCTACGGTGGAAGAGGTCCTCTCTGCTGCTATCCCGCTGGTGGTCTAGCGGGTGCCCTCTGTGCCTGTCCTCCACTCTGAACTGGACGAGTTAGGAATTTAGGACAAGCCCGTAACTGATGATCTCCAGAACCGCAGAATAAGCATTGGCCTAGCCTCATCCTGCATGCGTCCCATCAGTGTCCTTACTTCTTACAGAAAGTGTAAGGAACTATTGTCCTCTGGATCTAATGCATCTGTTGAGCCGGCTTTAGCTGGCCCGTGATACTGTTGTCTCTGATATTGGTAAGGCCTCTGGTGCTGCTGCTGGAAGTGAGACCTCTTCGCTGGACCCGTATTGTTGCTGGATCCTCCGGTGTCCCTCGACCTCTTAGAGCTAAGATCTAAGTCATCCTCCGCTCTCTGCGCCTGCCTGAGTATCTCCTCGAAGGTGGCAGTAGGATCTCCATGGTATGGGGTTTGACCTCTTGGTTTGGGCCCTTCCTGAACTTCCTTGCTCTGCCTCTAGGGTTCTGACCCTCCACGAAGAGACCTAGTCGGCAATACTCTTCCGCATACTCGTATACTGATATACCTCCCTGGACGAGGTATTGGAACTGACTCTCCAAAGATGTAAAAGCCATGTCTGGAAAGAATTTTTTCTTGAAAAGCTCTGTGAAGTCTTCCCAAGAGTCCTAGTACTGCAATCCTCGGGTCTGTCCGAAACCATGTCAATGCAATATCGAACATCATACAACCCGCTGCCTCTATCTGTTGCATCTCTGGAATCTGCGCCAGCCGCAGGTTCTGCTCGATGTCTTTGATCCACTCATCTGCATAGATAATCCCCTCTGTGCCCCTGAAGTCCTTCGGGCCCATCCTCTTGAAGTCTATGATGGTACCCGGCCTCGGCTGATACGGAATAAACTGAGCTGGTGCCGTCTATAGCTGGGTTGTAGTAGCTCTCTTAACTGTTGTAAGTATGATATGGTAAGCATTCTCTATGCTATGTCGCAGGACCTCTAACTGTCGCTGCTGTACCTCCATCATCTGCTGGAAGAGCGCGAACATCTGTATTTGATCAGCTACTGGCGGTGGAGGTGGAAGATCCTCGGAAACTGTTTGTCCTCTCCTCGGTACTGGAGGTGGAGCATCTATGAAAGCTGCTGCCGATACGCCCACCTGGACTGTTGAAGCTGACCTCCTGAATGTAGATGCTGGACCATCGTCTGAAGGTGCTGCCTTCAAGGGTGATGAAGTGACTGATTGCGATGTCACGGCACCTGATCGCTAAAAATACGTCTTCGGCGGCATCCTGAAGATAGATTGAAATAAGGAATCAATATTGAATATGATACGATAACATCAAAGAAGGACAAAACTTTATTTAAAGTAAAGCAATACTCAATAGACAAGGATTTGCAAACAGATTTGGAATTTTCCTAGTTGTGATTGACTAAACTCTCAGCCTAAATCCTATTTCCTAAAGCAGGCTCATAGCAGTAATCTAGACGAGCACAACTACGATATCTATCTAGACCTGCATGAGCCACCAGTAAAAATGTGTCACAACCCGCACACGGATATTTGGGCACATGTACGTGGTTACGCCCAGCCTATGCCACAGAATCGGCGGTAGAACGTTGTCTGGATCATTTTTAACTAACATCTTAACAATATAATATGGTACCTGTCAATCATCTCAACTCTAAACGGAGGAGCAATATGGTATCTCACAAGTATAACTAATCTCAATCACAAAACAAATTAAGGAAGATAATGCACGAATGGAATAACGAAGGAAAGAATAAAGATACAATCCATAATCTGAAATAATAATAAAAACTGTGAATCAAAGAATAGTCTAATTCAATCCAATACAAATATAATCTAGACCTCCTCAGGCTCTGCAACTAAGTCCTCCTGGTCAATAGGAGTATCCTCTATAGGTACGCTGTCCTGCGGCCCGTAGAATGTGGGATACTGCTCTAGAAGCCAGTCATCTGGAAAAATATATCCAGTCAGGATTGAAGCAAAGTACATACCTCTGAAAGTAGTTTCAATAGCATAATCGAGCATATAAACAGATATAGAAATAAAATACAAGATCACTAAACATATGAATGAATAAATAAGATATACAGGTAATGTACGAGAATATAGATCAACAATATGAATATCACAATATGATAAAATAACAACAATCTAAACTAACTAATGTGTTTCAGAATACAAGTTCATTATGTGATCGGTTTGGGTGAATATGATCAGGTAAGACGATTACAAGTGAGATATGTAACCAGAATGCACACGATGTAACAATGGGGCTTTGATCACATAATCAACTCCTACTCTCCCACCCCCAACTAATATCGATGGATCCAATCACGACACGCTAGAAACACGAAATATAACCACTGAACAAGAGCAGTGGGTGTACACGAATATCATAACCACCGAACACGAGCGGTGGGTGTACACGAATAAGCACACTGAACACGAGCAGTGTGTGAACACAAAATATAATCAATACCCAATATATACGATGAGATACAATGTACACGAGTACCCGCTGCACACGGTAGGGGATAACATCTCCTGAAGGAATCTATATAGTACCAGTCCGTGAAATCACTGTGTCAGGATCAATGTATACAATTCTATAACATGCATATATACAATATTATGAATAAAAAATATCAGAGAAATGTACTCGCCTGAAGTCCTGAGCAAGGTATGTCTCTCGATGACCAAGCTGATGTCACACAACCTATATACGGTATGTTGCATCAATACAATGTTCAATAATAAAAATAAATGAAGTTGATGCAATTCTAGGTCGATACGCCATTTCTAAGTCTAACCAATAAAATCTAGGTTGCAAGAGTCTAATACTATGTCACTAAGTCGATACACTATGAAACTATACTATACTAGCTAAGCTAAGAAATAACAAGGCACTCAAAGAGCCGTATCCTAAGATACACAAGTTTTCGTATATGAAAATAATATTTTATATATATATTTACGTCAAATATTTAATACTATATCAAAACAATAAAAATATGATACCTTGGCTTTGCACTAATGCGTATCGCACCTATCTCGATACTCAAACTCAATACCTTAGGTATCAACCCAATACCATGGTAATACTTTGGTATCCCGAGGTAACCTAAATCTCTAACATAATAGCTAACACATATATGATACCCTAAGCTAATATGCTAATACACATATACATAAACTTCTAGCACTAGCTATATAAGTATCTAACTACTAAACAATAATACTACACTATATCTATACATAACTAACTACTGTCACGACTCGCACCCGGTTTAGGGGCACGAGTGCGTGGGTACGTCCAGCCTACGCCGCAGCATCGGCGGTAGAACGCTGTCTAGGTCATGTAACTATCTAATCAAACTCACGTGAATACCCAACTCCATAAGGAGACGTGGGTATCATAAAATAATGCTAGAAATACTCAATCACATAAACTAAAGCACGATGAGATATCAAGGCAAGCAAGAAATACAAGACAAGTCTAATGACAAAATAATCATACCTGCAATCATTAACTTCCAATCCCCAGTGTGTCAGAACCCAGTCTACTAAGGTCACAGTCTGGAAAAATATTTCCAGTCAGGAAGGAGCAAGGTACATCTCTAAATAGCAGTTATATATTAATGACATAAACTATGTAGCAGTTCTAGATGAAAATATACCAGATGCATGTATAGGTACGAGAAATGTACAATGAAAGAAATACTGGAAAATACTGTAAGTAACTGCAGGAAAAGAAACAATATGTCCATGAGCAAGAAACCTATGACTAAGTGTGTGAGTACTAGCTTTAATATGTGATCGGCTTGGGAACTTGATCAGGCTGGTTACATGTGTTTAGCTATGATTCATGTAAGGTCAGGCTAACCGTTGGTTAGCTATGATGCATGTAGAGGTCAGGCTAATCACACGTAACAGCTATGAAGCATGGAGATGGTCAGGCCGCACCCGACGTGAGATGTGGGGTGAGCTATGATGCATGGAAAGTTGGGTATGATCACATATCTACACTAAAATACTCCCCACCCTCGACTGGTATAGTAGATCTAATCATGGTACGCTATGGCACGGGATTCCCCAGGAAGGTAACAAGTCTCCCCGGGAATCAGTGTCTGTACATGCACAAGATAACAAGGAAAACAAGTCTTGTACAAGCTACACCATGAATAAGGAATAACATCTCATGACGAGATCCGTGTATACCAATCCGTGTAACCAGCGTGTCAAGAGCATGGTTATTTACACTAGATACAGTGAACATAGGAGATACCATAAATTAGAAACTAATCAGAGAATGTACTTGCCTTGGGTCCTTAGCTGGTAATTATTGATGTCCTGTTCCAGAGTATCCCCTGGGTAAATCAACAGTCCTATAAACATAACACAAGCAAAACCACATTTGCATCAGATGCTACACTAACACAGTCAAAAATACTAGTCTCAGGGCCGTGTCAGGCAGGGCACTAGTCAACTAGGGTCATCTAGTAGGGATAAAACACATTACCTATTTTTAATCATTAATACCTACCATATACATATACCAATTAAATATACTATTAATAATTAAACATAATACATATATATATATAGTTATTCCAAAGTATACAAAATAGGTATAACTGTATGTACATAAGTGGAAATATATTTTATTTATGTGAAAAATTATACATCACTCATACATATAAACTAGTATACATGTACCAAAATACATATTAACTTATATTATATATATATATATATATATATATATATATATATATATATATAAGCATACATACCAAAATAATACAATACTATATACAGGTAATATACCAAAATATGTTTTACAAGTACATATATATCAATACAGTTTATATATATATATATACCATATATATATATATACCAAAAATATGTTTATACATATTTATATATATAGGTACACATATTTATACCAAAATACTGTTATATATACATATATGCCAATATACATTTATTTATATTTAAATACTGAAACATACATTAATACGTATTATACCAATAAAACGTATATAATATATATATATAAGTGTCTATTAGTAATTTGTACAAAATACGTATTTGTGTATATACACTAATAGATGTATATACATATATACTTTTTATACCAAAATACATATTTGTATATATGTATCAATCAAAAATCCTTATATATAATAAATAACTAAATTTACACATAATAAATAACTAATTTCATACATTAAAACAATAAAACTAATTATGTTGTATTTACTAAACTAATTACATGAATTTACTAAGCTAATTATATATTAATTAACTATTTATAAATTAATTAACTATTACATATACATTAAACTATTTATTATTAAACTAAACTAATTACATTAACTTAACTAATTACTAATTTAAAACTAGTTAACTGATTAACAATTATTAACTGATTAATAACTTAATTAAATGATTAAGAAATAATTAACTAATCTAATTATAACTTAATTAAACTAATCACATATTAACTAACTAATTACACATTAACTAACTATTTACATATAACTAAACTATTCACATAAAATAACTAATTATATAAGCTAAACTAGTTATATGTAATTATTTAATTAATTATATGTAATTAATAACTAATTAATTATTAACTGATTGATTAAACATTAACTAACCAAACTATATAAATTAACTACTGATTAAGAATTAATTACTGATTAATGACTAATTAACTGATTAATTATAACTAAATAAATTAACTACTGATTACTACTAAACTAAACTAATACATGAAATTACTAACTAATTACATTATTTTACTAGACTAATTTCATTAATTACTAAACTAATTACAAGTAAATTAACTATTACATATACTACTGATTAATGAATAATTAATCGATTAATATAATATATTACAACTTACCCCAAATTATACAGAACAAAGAGGGAAAGGGAAGAAGAGGCTCACGAGGGTTTCTCCGGCGTCGGCGCGGGGTTCGCCGGGGTCGGCGCGGGTGCTCGGCGGAGGCTGGATCTTCTGCGGCGGGGCTCGACTCGAGGCGGTGGCGGGTCTGCTCGAACTCGGCGAGGAGGGGATCCGCGGCGGCGGCTTCGACAGATCTGAGGCGGCGGCGTCGCTCGGCTCAAGGCGGCGCTCGGTTCGAGGGGGCGGCGGCTTCGAGGCGGCTGCGTCTGGTCGGCCACGGCGAGCTCGACGCCGAGGAGGAGGTCCCGGCCGCCGGCGGTAGGTCGGGATCTAGGTTAGGGTTAGGTTTCTGTGTCGGGGTGGATCGTGTCGGCTGGACACGATGGTTATTGTGTGGTGGCTGTGTCCGAGGCTGGACACACGGATTCGATGTACTATGGTGTGGGGGCGGACGTGTCCGGGTGTTGGACACAGGGATGATGTTGTGTACAGTGGTGGATGTGGATGTGTCCGGGTGTGTCGGACACGAAAAATCAGATTGTAATATTGTAAATCTGGACACAGGAAATGAATGGATACGGTAGGACACCCGGGGTCGGTCCCGAGGCCAACACGGCTGACACGGTGATGCTGGACACACGGACACGAGCACACAAAATGGTGGTGGTTGTTGGCTTGTGAAAATTGTGGGGGCTAGCTAATAAATTGGAGATTAGGGTTTCTTGGGAATGGTGATGAGGGACTTAAATAGGGAGAGAGGGTGTGGGATGAAGGGTGAGGGTTGGCCCAAATAATGAATGGCCTAGATAATAAATAAACGAGTTTTCATGTGGGAAAAAAATGAGGGTGTGTAGGCTAGTTAATGGGAAATGGCAACTTGTAAAATTTTAAAAAAAAGATTATAATTTCAGAAAATATTTTTAGGAAAGCTAGCTGATTTCCAATTTAACTACTAATTAAACCCCTATTTGAAAACCCTAGAGAATATAAAATTCATTTATTTATTATTCCAAAAATGGATATGAAAATTTTATTATGAACAACTAGTCCTTCAATAATTTTTATTAAACAAATAATTTCATAATTTCAAACCAATAAATATTCGAAGCTATATACATATTATTTATCTATTTATTTTAAAATAAAATCGACATTTAGGAAAAATGAATTTTATAAAAGATTTCAAATCACCTACAAAAATCAAACATTGCTCAAAATCTAATACTACAATTTCAAGGAGAAAATATGCTATAATCTTGATATAAAAATTAAAAATCTAATTATTTCGGAAATTTGAAAATCGGAGGTTACAACTACTACTATACAACTCAATATCTCAATAACCCATAACTACATATATACATAATACATATAGCTAGATAGTTAAGCAACTAATCGACTACTAACAATTTAACAACTAATATATCAACTAACTACTATTATCAACCATTATACATAGCTATATATATATATATATATATATATATATATATATATATATATATATATATATATATATATAAACTGCACTAATAACTACTAACCAAAACCAAGCTAAACCAAAACCTCAACTTACCCAATGCCTTGCCCAAGCTGAATACTAAAACTAAAACTGTACCTGAATATTGAACTGTCCATCTGATACTGATACTGTGTATCTAACTTGCATAATGGACTGATACCACTGTGAAACTGTGTAGCAGGATATTGCACAGTGGCTGTGACCAAAACCTGAACTGCAACATCTTCTGTGCAGTGCATAACAGCCCGAGCTGCTGTTACTGCCCTCTTCCTTTGCCCGAGCTGCACAGCAGCTACTGGTACTGCTCTCTTCATATGCTGGACTGCATAACAGCTACTGATACTGCTCTCATCCTTTGCTGGACTAAACAGTAGCTAGCTGTAGCTTCCCTGCTGTCCGAGTGCACAGCACCCTCAGCAGCTAGCTGCAGATCCCCTCAATGCAGTGCCCGACTCCCTGCTGCAAGTGCCTGAGGTCCTGTTGCTACTTGTAGTTCCTGTCCCAACCTGAGCTGCACTGGCCTGCTGAACTCCTCACTCACTGCTCTATGCCACTTGCACGAGCACCCCTCTCACACACTCAAACACAAACACAATGCATACAACCCTCTATGTATATATATATCCTTCTTCATATACATAAACATAAAACACATATATATATAAGTACATATATATATAAATATAGATATTAACACAAGTACACTTATATATATATATATATATATATATATATATATATATATATATATATATATATATATATATATATATATAAACACTTACACGCATATAATTATATACAACACACACACACACACACACACACACACACATATATATATATATATATATATATATATATATATATATATATATATATATATATATATATATATATATATATATATATATATACAAATAGATCTATATAGACTCTAATATATACACAAACATATACCCAAACTCAAATACACTAACATACACATATATATATTATTTAATTATGATATATATATAATTACACATGTACGTATAGCAAGGAAGACAAAACAACAAACACGTGGAGTGCACCGCACTCGTATCATATTTGCTCTATGATACGTGTACGATACGGCTCCAACACACAACCAAACGCATCCCGGAGGACACGAGCAAGTCTAAAACACTAATTATGAATAATACATATAGTAAATAGAGTAACTACGTGTCCGTGTTACAATGTGATATGCACAAGGCCTCGCGTCGGAGGAAAACATCCAAAATTAACCCGTTTCGTCAAATTAACGAGTTACGGCCTACACATATCCAATTGTGGACACGACACTAGTCACAATCAAACATTCATATGTTATTTAGATCTATTAGACCCAATGACAACCACCACATGTGCCAATCTAGGAATTCTCCCAAAATTGACACCAAATTGGACATAACTTCCACCGTAGGTCTCCGATGAACCTAAAACTAATTTCTAAGGGTAGCCTATGCATGTGGATTAGTTTCTCATGGTTAAATATCAGATCTAGAGTCTATTTGAAAGGAAAAAACTAAAATATACCTATTAGGAGATAGATTTCCAATAAAAAGTCCCTAAATGCCAAGTAGCTTCTCTTCTTGTAGATCTTGGTCTCCTCCTCCTTGCTCCTTGCTTCCTTCTTATAGATCATTGATGTAGAAACCTCAATGAAGAACCAGGAAAGGAATTGATGGAGAATTGATGAAGGAATAGAGAGAATTGGAAGAGGGAAATTATAGATCTAAGAATTTGGGAATTTGGTAAAATAAAATAATTTCTCTCTCCTCTATAGGTGACCGGCCATGTAACCCACTCTCCAAGAAATGTAAAATATCTCAAATATCCCTTGGGGCCTCTCATAAAGAATTTAATTAGGGAGGAAAGGGTCTAATCAAATAGTTTCTCTAATTAATCCAACCTCCTAATCCATGGGCCTAATTCATGGGCTCAATCTAAAATGTTGGTTCATGCATTCTAATAATTGGGCTTGATCCACTACACAAGTCTAAAATAAATCTAAAACTAGCAAACAATAAATAAAACAATAATTAAATAATCATGCATGTACAATATTAAATATAAATAATCCTAAAATAAATATTACCCATTGTCAATTACCAAACTACCCTTGAATGAAAATGTTAGGGTGGCATTTAATCCATACACAACCGCATCGATCCATCCTTCATGTTCACTTATACCGCTGGTGCTCCCCACGGTGATCCAGTGGTCCGAATAAACTTCTTCGCTTTCAGTTCTTCTATATGTCGATATAACTGATCAAGCTCTGATGGTGACATTTGGTACACCTTCTGGGATACTCGTTCTGCTCCTGGCATCAATTCTATACAAAACTCTACTTCTCTCAATGGGGGTAATCCGGGAAGCTCGTGGGGAAAGATATCCATAAATTTTTTAACTATCTTGGATATCGGGTCTTCTTCCTTTTCTACTGTTACGATTTCTCCTTTATGCTGGTCTCTTGCTATTCTACTAAGGACAAACTCTTCTAGATCGGGAATTCTAAACAATACTCTACCCTCACGACAGTCTATCGTTATATGACTGTCTCTCAACCAGTCCATGCCTAAGATAATGTCAAAGTGACCCATAGGGAACTCAATCAACTTTGCAGGTAATATATGCCCATATACTACAACTGGACATGCTAGGCACACCCTACTGACTTCTACGATCCCATTGCCTGTGAGTATATTCAGCCTTTCTGGCAATGCCTCAAACTTTAATCCAATATATGTCACATATTATGCAGATATAAATGAGTGTGAAGCACCAGAATCAATTAAAGCTACGGCAGGAAAGATTGTAACAAAAATGTTACCTGCCACTACATCACCCAACGCCATATCTTCTTCCAAAGATAAGGTGAACGCCTGTCCTTGGCCTTATCGAGCTCCCTGCTGCTGTATTTCTTGCTGCCGTGGTTGCAGTCCTTGCTGATTCTGCTATTTTTGCTGTCTATAAATCAGGGTCTGTGTCGGCAACGAACGCAGAGCTAAAGGCCGTATAGCTACTGCTGGTCCTTCTTGCTGCACCACCATTGGAGCTGGCAATACAGGAAACTATTATGCTAGTCCTCCTGGCCTCTGCATCAATGGGCATGTGGCAACCTTGTGATCAGGGATCCCATATATCAAGTATAGTCTGTTAGTTGTCCAGCAAACATCGTGGGTACGACTTCCTTTACCATAATAGGTACAACCTGTCGGCGCTCCCCATCGCTGTTGCTGCTGTCTCGACTGCTGCTGTCGAGTTGGTGCCATCACTGTCGATGTCACTGGCCTCCTCTATGTTATGTCATGGATGCGAATGCCAGGGGATGGTGCTGACGTTCACGGTACTGGTCCTCCCTCCTTGTTCTGTCCATGAGGCCTCTTCCGATCCACTCTTCTTGGTGCCATTCTCTTAGAAGTAAGCTCAACCCTCTTAGTTGCTATCAATACTGCCTCGAAGATCTGGTAGTCATGCACCTATACCATGTGTAATATTTTTAAGCAAAGTTCTTACTGGAGCATTATTGCTCTATCCAACTCTGTTGCCACCATGGTTGGAGCAAACCTGTTAAGTCGACAAAACTTCGCTGCGTAGCCGTCTACTCTTCTTCCAGCCTGCTTGAGGTTAGTGAACCTTGCAACTCACACTGAAATAATGAAGTACTAGAGCATATGTCATCATCAATGTACATATAGCACTGAATAGAAATACAAGTACATGCTAGAATAATGAACTAAAATATAAGTAAATACTAGAGCAATAACTAGAACATGTAGAGATGCTAGATCAATATACTAGGAATACATGTCAAGAACATCTAGCTAAGTGTGTGAAACATCAGCATATCATGTGATCGGCTTGGGACTGATCAGGCTTGTTACATATGATTAGCTATGATTCATGTAAGGTCAGGCTAACCATCCAGATAGCTATGATGCGAGCAATAGTCAGGCTAATCACATGTTACAGGCTATGAGGCATGTAATGGTCAGGATGCACCGACGTGAGGTATGGGTGAGCTATGATGCATGTAGAGTTGGGTATGATCACATAAGCTACTAATATTTTTCCGTTTCCCCAGCTAGCACGATGGATCCAAAATCATGACTCCTCGTGACTGGTCTTGATGATGCCAACTCGTGTAAACAACAGTGTCAGAATTATGTACGCTATACAACTAGAATTATAGAGATAATCAACATAATAAAAACTATCAGAGAATGTACTCGCCTGTGGTCCTTAGCTGGCAATACCAATGTCCTGTTTCCAAAGTATCGTCTGAATGATCCAACAGTCCTATAGACATATCATATAATACAATATTACATCAGACATTACACTTACAGACACAATCAAAACACAATGAACTCAGAGACTACGCTAGGGGGTGACACTTGTCATCTACAAGGTCAAGCGTGCGTCTAGTTGCACGGGTCATGTCTGTAATTGTTGTGCATAACAGACAGTCAATTAATACGGGTCTTGCCAGTACGTCAGTGTACATATGGTAGTATGCTAATAATTCACATGGTCCCAGGTCAATGTAACTACGGGATATCCGTAATTACACTCGGGTCACCTAGTGCATATATAATTATACATAGTCTTAACTAGCATATAACTTTAATACTTATAATATATATGTACACCAAATAAATACATATACCACATATATGTGAATATATACTAATTGAATTCATATACTATATATATATATATATGTATATATATACCAATTATATACATATTAAACATATACTAATGGAATACATATACTATACATATATACTAATTGAGTTCATATACTATATATATATATGTATATATATACCAATTATACATATTAAACATATACTAAATACATATACTAATACATATACTAATACACAATATGCGTATATTAAACCATAACTAAAATACGTATGCATACTCATGAGAACTACGCGTATGCGTGCACGTGTACATGTACGCAAGAGGGAGAACTCGAACCTGTGTACGCGGGACGAGGTATTCGTGTCGAGGTCGTCGACAGGGTGCTCGGTTCAGTCGAGCGGGTCAGGGGCTCGTGAGGTTCACGACTTCAGCAGCGGGTCATCGACGGTGTGCAGGCGAGTCGGTGGGGTTCACGACGGACCTGGACGGTGTGGGATGGTCGGGATGGCTCCGTTCAGGGGTGCTCGGGTGATGCGGTCGGTTGAGACGTCGGGTTGGAGTGGTTTCAGGCGGAGGTGGCGAGTGCAGCGGGTTCAGGCGTTGGTCGAGGGGAGAAGACGGTGGAGGGTCAGAGAAGAGGGGCTCGGCGAGGCTGCTTCGGCTCCTGCGGGATCGGGTTCACCGGAGGGATGAGGTGAGGATGATGATGAATAGGGAAGATGGGAAGAAAGTCGGTTGTGGTTTAGGTTTATAGGAATAGAAAAAAAAGAAAAAGTAAAGAAAGAATATGCGTATATATATATATAGATAGATATGTATATATTGGCTCCAGCAGCTCCAGCAGCAGCAGCTTCTTGGCGTGGAGCACGCCGCGCAGTGAGGCTAGCAGGGAGCTAGTAGCGGGAGGTTTAGAGAGGGCTATATATATATATATTGATTGATAGATATGTATATATATATAGATAACTAGATAAATAGATAGATTGATAGTTAGATGGATAACTAAATAGATAGATAGGTATTAGATAGTTAGATAGATAGATTGATAGATAGCTAGATATTAGATAGATAGATAGGTACATACATAGATAGATAGTTAGATTGATAGATAGATATATAAATAGATAGATAGATAAGTAAATAGTTAGATAGATAGATAGATATCTAGGTAAATAGATATCTAATAGATTAGATAGATAGTTAGATAGATAAATACTAGTTAGATAAATAGATAGATAGATAGGTAGTTAGATATTAGTTAGATATATAGATCTATGTGTATAGATATATAAATACATATAGCTAGATATATATTATAGCTAGATATATATTTATGTATAGGTAAGGTAAGGTATAAGGTATGTGTATATGTGTGTATGTAATATATATATATATATATATATATATATATATATATATATATATATATATATATATATATATATATATGTAGATACCTAGGTATATGCATATATGTATTAGATATATATATTTTAGCCGAGATTATTGCTATATATATATATATATAGTAATGCATAGTTAGTTAGCTAGAGGGGTAGTAGGGTTGAGTTTAGAGAGGTGTCTCAATACCTTGAGATACCAAGGTATCTCAATACCTTGAGATATCCAAGGTATTGAGTTTCGAGCGGGATTTTTGAGCGTTTGCCTAGGTTTGAGTTTAGAGATAGGTTTTTATGTATATGTGTATATATTTACGCGTGCTAGCATAGGTTTTAGCGGGTATAGACGGGGCGTATAGCGTAGGGTGAGGTATCGGATACCGAGGGTATCCAGGTATCTCAAGGAGGCGAGTTTGAGGGTTTATTAGCTTAATGACCTAGTTTTGACCTAGAATTTCAGGAGCACCCTAGTTTAACCTAGAATTGACCATAGTTGACTCGGTTGACCGCTAAAGTCAATTTTTGACCTAGATTTGACCTATGGTTGACTTTTTGGACCCAGAGTTAACTTTTGACCCAGATTTCACCGGTTTGATCCGTTTGACCTAGAACGACCCTAGAAGCCTATTTTTTAGTTATTTTATATTTGTTTAACTCATTAGAACCCTGTTTAATCTTGCTTTTCGCAATAGGTCCTTGCGACACCAGTTCAGATCGCCAGTTGCTCAGGACGTCAGGCGAGTACATTCTCTGATAGTTTTTATTATCTGATGATTATTATGATTCAGCTTCTAGTATAGTATCATATGATTATTCTGGCACAACACGGGACACTGACTGGTATTTCTGGATTTATTTACTTACGAAACGTATATTTCATGTTTCTGGCCTCTATTCTGGAATCACTACAGGCATCACTACAGGCATCACTCATATTTCAGGCTGGACTCATACTTGATTTATGTGTCGGGTCTTGGATTCACTTATACTAGTCGGGGCGAGGAAATACTCGAGTAGACATGTAAACATTCCCAACTGGAATCACCCCCTCTGGTCTAATCTGGAATGATAGCAGCTGCGCACCCAATGAGTGGTGACCCGTATTTATCCCTAGCCGTTTACATGTCGAAACAGGTATTTCAAAGACACGAGTTCATTCTTTCTAGTCTAGACTCTCTTGCATTTCTTGCTGGCCTCACTTATAGTTTCTGGACTTGACTCACTACATGTATTTCATGCTGGACTCACTACACGTTCATGTGCACAGACTTGATCTTAGTTTAGATATCTTGTATCTTACAGTTATTACTATCTTGCTTATGATATTCATACATCTTTATCTTTATGTACCAGTGATATGTATATTTTCTTGTTCCATACTTTATTTTATTCTTCTTGCTACTTGCTATAACTGCTTTATAGTTTTTATCATTTAAATGGAACTGCTGTTAGAGATGTACTTGCTCCAGTCCTGATTGGATATATTTTTCCAGAGTATCCGGAGGATTGGTGTCCGACGTTCTATGGACCTGAGCCTGTCGATGGTGCAGACAGGGATCCTCTAGTTTAGGAGTAATTTTTGGGTTTGTAGCCGGGATCACTAGGACCTTGTTATTGTTTTTATTAGCTTTTAGCACCGAATTTGTCTCCAATTTTGGATTGAGACCTTGTATTGTATATTATTTTGGTTGATGTATTATTATTGATGTTGTGGTTGTTGTAGTAGTTGTTGTTGGTTAGACTTTATAGTTGTTAGTTTCTTTGTTATCTTATCGTGCTTAGATTCGTGATTGAGTACATTATGATTATCATTATGATATTGCTCCTCCGTTTGGAGTTGAGATCTTGACAGGTTTATATATTGATTACGTGAGATTGTTCTAGATAGTTGACCTAAACAGCGTTCTACCGCCGATGCTGCGGCATAGGCTGGACGTACCCATGACTCATGTCCAATTTTTTGGGTGCGGGTCATGGCACATTTTTGGTGGCGGCCCCATGCAGGTCTCAATTCGCAATTAGTGCGATATCGTGGTGGTACAACAACTTAGTTGTACTGCTGCGAGCCTGCTATAGGATCTAGGATCTAGGATGAGGGTGTACTCAATCACGACTAGGAACAATTCCAATCTAATTATTCTGAATTTGATTCTTTTGAAATATTACTGTCCTTCTTTGATGATATCGTATCTTGCGCCGTATTGACATCTTTTGATCTGTGTTCAGGATGCCTCCGAAGACACGATCTCATCATACCGCCCCAGCAGTTGCCACTGAGAGGTCTGCTACCTCTCGTCCAGCTCGTATTCAGATAGCTGCTACCGCTCCACTCACCACTCCTACGGTCGAGGGAGCATCTGCTTCTCTCGGGGATCCTCCTTCACATGTCGATCTGAGGACTACCCCAGTCGTTCCGGTGGTTCCTCCACTACTTCCTGCTCCAGTAGATGCCGTGCAGTTGTTTGCGTTCTTCAGGGAGATGATGGACGCGCAGCACCGTCAGGTGGATGTGATGAGGTTGGGCATTGAGAACGCCCACCAGGTGGCCATGACGGAAGTGGACAAGGTGGCACAGATTCAGCCACAGGCAGATCTTATTCAGTATCCGAGACTGGGCAGTATCATTGACTTCCAGAGGATGCGGCCCAAGGAGTTTCGGGGTACAGAGGGAATATTGTACGCTGATTACTGGATAGAGCAGATTGAGGGCATCTTCAGGCTGGCACAGATTCCAGACAGTATGCAGATAGAGGCAGCGGGCAGTCAGATGTTCGACCTCGCTTTGACAAGGTATCGCACAGATACGAGGATCGTGGTGCCAGGGCTGACTTGGAACGCTTTCAAGAGGCTTTTTAAGGAGAAGTTTTTCCCAAATATGATGCTCAGTGCTTTGGAGAGCCAGTTCGAGGCACTCGTCCAGGGGAGCATGCTAGTGGACGAGTACGCAGCGGAGTTCTGCCGTTTGGACAGATTTGTAGAGGGCTTGAGTGAGGCAGCAAAGGAGAGAAAGTTTTGCAAGGGCTTGGTCATGGCGGTCAAGTCTTTGACCAGGAGCGACCGCAAGGCGACTTTCGAGCAGATAGTAGGAGATGCTCAGAGAGCAGAGGATGACTTGGAGCTCAAGTCCAAGAGAGGCATGGATGATTCAGGCAGTACGAGTGGCAGTGCGGGATCGGCTAAGCGTCCCTATATGCAGAAGGCAGCACAGTCGGGTCAGGATCAGAGGGTGCCCACTTGTGCCTACTGCAGGAAGGCAGGACATACTTGGAATGTTTACAGGAGGAGGCTAAAGGTGTGTTTGTTCTGTGGATCCGCTGCTCACCAGATGCGAGATTGCCCTACTGTACCTCCATTTGGTGGAGCATAGGATCAGAGAGTTGGAGCTAGGCCACCTGTGGCACAGCATTATGCCCCGCCCCAGCAGAGGGATACACCCCAACAGGGCAGGGCTTATGCGTTGACGGTCGAGGAGGCCGATGCTACGGGTGTCGGGTTAGCAGGTCTGTCTCTTTGTTCTTCTTTCTGTCCTTTTCCATTCCTGTGGTGTGCTTCATTAGTAGTTGTTAGACTTTCTTTGTGCTGTGGTAGATTGTATAGTAACCCTGATTGAGACTGTGATAACTCGACCAGTAGGACCATGATCTTGTATGTTGCTTAGGTAGAATTTCTTGACTGTGATTATTGGGGGTTTGACCTAGAGAGAGTGTGATTGACTTTAAATTTCGAGGACAAAATTATCTAAGGAGGATAGGCTTGTTGTAGAAGCATGAAAAATACGCCGAATGACTATACGCGGCATATTGGTGCAGAGCGACGTAAGCAGAGGCCTTAAGAGCCATCAAGCGTGCAACAGAGCTCTTTCCGCCAAGAACGCAGCGTAAAATATAAAAGCTCAAAGGACCATCCACGTAAAGCAGTACGTCCAAGCCGCTTCAGCGTAAAACAGGATGCTTCATCGCCTCATCCTTTTTCAGACGCAGCATTAAGGTGTACAAGAGATGCTTCGTATTCTCCGAGGTGAACCTGTCAGACCCTGCAATGAACCTGACGTCTGGACTTCTGACAAAGGGATACGGCTCGACTACCCAGGCGACGGCTATAATGATGGCACAACACTGCGACCCAGGCTGTCAAATACCGCCATCCCCTTCGCATAAACTGCTTTTACAAGCACGAAGGGATACGCTGCCTTGTTTACACCGGCAAAATGCGAGCTGTTTACGTTCTGCAGTAGACAAAACCGCCTGCCACACCAAAAGCTGCACTCCGTACGTGGTTCGAGGCATGTCTCTTCGTCTAATGCATAGAGCAGTGACAGTTTCTCAAGGCACGTTTCTGCGACTGGTGCGCAGAAAGGGTTACAGACCGTCAAAGAACACGTCTCCATATTTAATGCACAGGATGGTGGCAAATCTCAGCATTTAATGCAAAAGATTTGATTATATCTTCAAAAGCCATAATTCCGGCTAAGACGTCCCCATCAGCACTCTGGCACGGTACGCAGCGGCTTCTACGCCCACCGAGCTCCTGTGCTCTCTCGGTCTCGATGACAACTCGGCTTCTACGACTGTTCGACTTCTACGCCCACCCGGCTCCTGTGCTCTCTCGGTCTCTATGACCACTCGGCTTCTACGCCCATTCGGCTTCTACGCCTGTTCGGCCTCTATGACCACTCGGCTTCTACGTCTGTTCGGCTTCTACGCCTATTCGGCTTCTATGCCGGTTTGATAACTATTTGTCTTCTATGCCATGGTGACAGACATTTAGCTTCTATGCCATCCTCTTCTACACAATGGATACCTACCTATGTGGCTTTTACGCCATGATCTTCGTAGCGATTATACGCGTTGTGTCCCTTAGTTGGACCCGCATCACACGCTCATTCAAAAGATCATCTATACGCAGGCATTGGTTACTTTAATCGTTGTGTAAAAGGGTGCTTTACTTTCCACTCCTCGGTTTCTACACCGACGGACAAATTGGTTTGATTATAAATAGAGACCTCTATCAATGAGGAACAAGGTCGACAAATTGGAGGGTCAAAGAAGTTAGGTCTGAAAACTGATCAAGAGATCCAGTACCAGATCCAACGGTGGAGAGAGAGAGAGAGAGAGAGAGAGAGAGAGAGAGAACCCGGAGCTCAGGCAGATAGTAGGGATCGACGACTTTGGCATCGTGCATCCACCCTCTTTTGCAACCTTCGAAGCTGCTTCATGTCTTCTACGACACTTCTTGTAAAACCTCTATTTTTAAAAATTGTATTTATTATTTTTTTGTATTAATTAATAATTTAATTATGGTAATTAGGTCTAAATAGGAGAAATAGATTTTTAATAATTTTTATGTTAGGTGTTCGGGCACTTAGAGGATTTATGGGACCTTCAGAAATTTTTTGGAATTTATTCCATGTAGGAGACCCCTTAAGCAGTTGCTAGCCTAATATTGTGCATTATCCTAATCTATAAATTTTCTTATGTGAATATATATATATATATATATATATATATATATATATATATATATATACAAATATATATATGTATATATATATATTTAAGAAGAAAATAAAATAAAAAGAAGTATAAAGAATAATTAATATACTAATAATACTTAAGCTAATATAATAATGATAATAACAATGCCATTCCCATTACTTTTGCTAAGAATGAACCATTCAGCCGTAGCAATGCCAACCCGCCCATTTCATTCCTTAGTAAATTGCATCCCAGACCCTTCAGCACTTCAGCCCCTATAGCTAAAGACCCGACCCCCTTCACCTCCTAGAATCCAACCATCCCTCTCTCTCTTCCTATATAATATATATTTTTTTCTCTCCCAAAAAACCCTAACCTAAAACTCCAGACCTTCTTTTCCCATCTAGAGCCGTCACCGCAGCCAGAGAAGTCCCGCCAAGCCATCCAACCATCCCGTCGACGCCGACCTCGCGCCTGCAGATTCCTACTCGAGGCACCTTCGCTCCGGAGTGATTTTTCGTCGACTCGCTCGACCAAATGCTGTTCCGTCTTCATAGGTATGATCACCCCTCAACCCTCTTCCATACTTGTTTTATAGCCTACCTCGGAAAACGTGTACCCCTAGGTGAAAAATAGCGCCCAAGTCGGCCGAGCAGACAGAATTCTGAAATCGCAGAATTCCAGAATGACCACCCATATTGCCGAGTTCGTATCTCCCACCACAGAGATCCGAATTCGGTGATTCTTTTTGATACCTGTAGAATACCTGACCTAGTTTATTTTCTGTAAAATAACCCTATGCTATTAGTTGCTGTGGACATAATGATATTCGTCACAAAACTGCGCGCACCCACTTTTTCCAGATTTTCAAAAGTTGGAAAACGGAGCGTGCCCCGCCAAACGGGACCGCCCCGCCGTGTGCCAAGTATACCGAATGGTGCACACAGCATAAATCGGATACGTGAAAATTCGTGGGGACTGATTCGGACGCGTGTGCGCGCCGGAATCAGGCCGTATCCGCGAACACATCCCGTGTCACAACTTTTGTGGAACTCGCATGTATTTTGTGCACGCTTGTCAGATTGCGACGAAACTTGTGCCAATGGACTCGTGGTAATGCGCTGGTCCTGTGACCCAATTTTCACGCAATTCTGAGACGGTTGACCAGATCGCCAAATGGCGGGCCCCACAGTTGACTTTTTGGACAAAATTGTGTTCGGCCCATCGGAATCCACATTTGGACATACCGTTGGGTTCGTATTGACATTTAGAGTTGTTTGACCTATAGTTTGTCCCATTTAGAGACTGTTACCCTTGGCACGCTTTTCGGTACAAAGTGGGCCACATGTAGACTCCAATTTTGCCCGAAATTACCATTTTGCCCCTGTGTCCAAATTGGACCAAAGGGATGTGCTTTTTAGCTATTTTGCTCATTCTGGGAACGTTGGTGATGTTTATTTCAGCATCCGGAGACGTTCATTCTGAGGCCGTAGCTTCTGACTCTTGGTGTTGACATTGGGACACTACATTTTGCAGCTTCTTGCTAGGCAAGATACCTTGCCAAATTGTTTACAGTGCTTTGCATGCTATTTATATTTCTGTTTATTTATTTCATTTCTGTATAGTTCTTGCATGTGTAGTTTTCTTTCAGTCATTACTATGTATTAGATATGTTGACACACACATAGCACTTAGTATCATAGAGGACAATCATTAGGCGTATGGGCTTTTAACCACTCTGGTAAACCATAGTATATAGCTCGCACTACGGGCGTATGTCGCGCTGGTCGCTACCCCCGCGGTATGTCGATTTCTGGAGTCTCGCTGGTCGCTACCCCCGCGGTATATCGATTTCTGATGTCCATTGACGTGTGTGTGAGTTGTGAGGTAGATCGAGTAGCCTACCCTTGCCCATACGTCGAAAAGTTGTCCTCACTTGCATTCATATAGATGGTCTTGTACAGCGTACTTATTTATTTTCACATTATATGCATGTTACTGTATTCAAGTTGGCTCGTATTTTCTGTATCTTGTTACGTCCCTCTGAGGACCTGGTCCTCTGCCAGGTGTATCTGCTCTTGAGTATTTGCAGGAGTACGGGCCTAGACCTGACGCATTATTTTCTATCGAGGAGATCTTACCTTCTGTGCATCGTTGATTATCTAGCGATGGATTCTTTTAGCTGATACACTTCTATCTTCACATTATTTTATATTGGAGATTTTATACTCCTCTCTCATTTTAGTTTTGGATATAGTCATTGGTAGTGGATTTGTCTCCACCCAACTATTATTTTAGATATTTCAGACTCCTTATTCTAGTTAGTATTTCTTTTCTATGACTTGTTGTGTAGATGAGATTAGCATATCTGTGACTTGTGACATTATTTATACCACATGTGAGTTTATATTCATATTACAGCGTACGTATGGGTTATGGTTTCCATATATTGGAGTTGCCATATCCATGCGGCTGGCATGCTTACGTGTTCCTAGTCCTACGTATTTGGGACTGGGGCATGACATATTTTTGTGGTGGCCCATGCAGGTCGAGTTAGCCGTTTCGGTACGTAACTGTACCGAGCGAGCCTGCATATAGGATTAGAATTTTAGATCTCATCCACACTTGACTATAACTTACCTTCCTTCCAACAATTCCTACTTAAGTTCTTGCATCCTGCTTGATTCATGTGCTCTTCTTAATCCTTCGTCCATCTCTTGCAGAGAGATGAATTTGCATAACGGGCATGCCGCTACCGGGGGCAACACGTCTCCAGGGGACGACGACCAACCACTAGGAGTGACCTCAGCGATACCTCTTTTTCTCGGACCGGATGGACTGACTAACAATCAAATTCCATCAACTCCTTCCACGATACCTAATGGAACATTTCCAGCTCCACTAGCACCGCAGGATGGCCAGACACAGCTGTTCCAATTCTTCCAGATGATAATACAGGAACAAAGGCAGCAGGCAGCCGAGCAGAGGCAGCAAACAGCAGAGCAAAGGCTAGAATTTCTGACAGCGCTTGAGAGAATGGCTGCACTAGCCCCTGTACCAACCCAGGCACTAGCTTCAGTACCACAAGCTCGGGTCGGTTCAGTCAAGGACTTTGTGCAGATGGGCCCTAAGCCATATAAGGGCAATGAAAGTCCAGAGAAGACCACAAACTGGATTGCCAATACCAAGAAGTTGTTAGAGGCATCACAATTACCTTCTGACCTATGGATGATAGGCGTGAGGACTCAGTTAGAAGGCAACGCGCATCACTGGTGGGAATCAATGGAGCGCCAGTTGGGTACGCGACAGACTTGGGAACAATTCTTGGAATACGTTGAGAGGAAGTACTTCCCGGATACAGTAAGGGACGCCATCTAGAGCAAGGAGACAAGACGGTTGATGAGTATGACGCAGAGTTTAGCCGTCTCAGTAAGTATGGCACAGTCCTAATACCTAATGACTTGGAGAAGGCTAAGAGGTTTCACCGCGGGCTGACCCAGAAGCTCCAGCACTACACTAGCTCCCAGTCCCGGATCTCTTATGCCGAGCTATTGACAGAGGCCAGGATCCAGGAGGCCATCAGCAAGGAAAACGAAATTCAACAGAGAAGTCACCAAGGACCAGTAAGGATACAGCAAGGAGGACCCATTAGACACCCTTTGACATGCCAGCAACCAGATAGTGCTGCACCATATCCAACCAAGGACCCCCGTACTTGTCACTTTTGTGGTAAGATTGGTCATATTCATAGAGACTGTCATCGTCGATTGGGGCTGTGCATGATATGTGGATCAAGTCACCATCAAACTCGAAGATGTCCTCAGCAGAACCAGAGGTCTATGACATTAGAATCAGGAACACCGCATACACCCTCAAGTATAGAAGACCAAAGGGACCCACCACTGCTTCTACAGTCTGCACAAATGGAGGGGACTAGACCCCAGTTGATCAATCAAGGACAAGGCCAAGCACTCATTATGACAAGTATGGGAGAGCAGACACAGGAAGCCGTAGATACAGGTACGACCTTTTAGTTATAAATGTCTTTGCATACTTATAACCCCATTGTGACACAAGATCTTAGAGGTACCAATAGATGTAGAATTATATATATGGTAGCTTAGCAGTTATGAGGATGTATGTATATTTTACCCAGATAGCATACACGCGATGCTAATGGATGACGTGAGTAGCAGTAGTAGTATTCTTCCCCTATCCTTATCTCGCCCTCTTGGGTGACTCATTTTCTCCTTTTATATTCGTTTCTTATCTCATGCTTAACTCTTTCTATCATAGTCATATCTTTCGTACCATTATGAATTGTTTGATATCAACCTCACCCCTATTTTGTTAGTAAAATATAAATGTGTTAGTAATGCTTGATAACTAAGGATGAGTTCTTAATATATATATGCACTATAGCAATATCTGTATTCTTTAGTAGTTTAACCCTTAAGTAGCACCATGTAGCCTAGTAGAAATTGTTAGATCATTTGAGCTAGATCATACCCCTAATAGTTAGTCAAGACCTTAAGTGTTCCCTAAAACTTAGACTATGCCTAGGAAAGAGTTGAAGGCACTTGTTACGAACTGATGACTATGACAAATCGCTGGCAAGGTAGCGACAGTTGCCGCCAGACGATTATGGTAGAGTAGTCAAATTACTTGCAGCCATACTGGCCAGGTGGGGTGGCAGTATTAGACTATGATACTTGACGGTTATGGGAAAAAGTCATAGTTATGAGATTCCAGACAGGTATCCCAAGATTCTCGACCCAATAAATATAATTGCCTTACAATCTAGACAATAGCTTCAAAGAAGGTGACCACTAGTAGAATTTTTGTATGTTGGGTAGTATAGACAAGTTAGAGGATGATAGAATAGTGTATGGACAATAGATGAGGAAGTGTTAGAATGGCAGACTATGAGTTTTAGGAGTCCTACTAGATACCAATGTAGTGTAATAGTTATAGTTATCATTATGAATATGGGTTAGTGTCAATTTCGAGGACAATTTTTGTAAGTTGGGTAGAATGTAAAACCCCTATTTTTAAAAATTATATTTATTATTTTTTTTGTATTAATTAATAATTTAATTATGGTAATTAGGTCTAAATAGGAGAAATAGATTTTTAATAATTTTTATGTTAGGTGTTCGGGCACTTAGAGAATTTATGGGACCTTCAGGAATTTTTCAGAATTTATTCCATGTAGGAGACCCCTTAAGCAGTTGCTAGCCTAATATTGTGCATTACCCTAATCTATAAATTTTCTTATGTGAATATATATATATATATATATATATATATATATATATATATATATATATATAAATATACAAATATATATATGTATATATATATATTTAAGAAGAGAAGAAAATAAAAAGAAGTATAAAGAATAATTAATATACTAATAATACTTAAGCTAATATAATAATGATAATAACAATGCCATTCCCATTACTTTTGCTAAGACTGAACCATTCAGCCATAGCAATGCCAACCCGCCCACTTCATTCCTTAGTAAATTGCATCCCAGACCCTTCAGCACTTCAGCCCCTATAGCTAAAGACCCGACCCCCTTCACCTCCTAGAATCCAACCATCCCTCTCTCTCTTCCTATATAATATATATATATATTTTCTCTCCCAAAAAACCCTAACCTAAAACTCCAGAATTTCTCTTCCCATCTAGAGCCGTCACCGCAGCCAGAGAAGCCCCGCCAAGCCATCCAACCATCCCGTCGACGCCGACCTCGCGCCTGCAGATTCCCACTCGAGGCACCTTCGCTCCGGAGTGATTTTCCGTCGACTCGCTCAACCAAATGCTGTTCCGTCTTCATAGGTATGATCACCCCTCAACCCTCTTCCATACTTGTTTTATAGCCAACCTCGGAAAACGTGTATCCCTAGGTGAAAAATAGCGCCCAAGTCGGCCGAGCAGACAGAATTCTAAAATCGCAGAATTCCAGAATGACCACCCATATTGCCGAGTTCGTATCTCCCACCACAGAGATCCGAATTTGGTGATTCTTTTTGATACCTGTAGAATACCTGACCTAGTTTATTTTCTGTAAAATAACCCTATGCTATTAGTTGCTGTGGACATAATGATATTCGTCACAAAACTGCGCGCACCCACTTTTTCCAGATTTTCAAAAGTTAGAAAACGGAGCGCGCCCCGCCAAACGGGACCGCCCCGCCGTGTGCCAAGTGTACCGAATGGTGCACACAGCATAAATCGGACACATGAAAATTCGTGGGGACTGATTCGGACGCGTGTGCGTGCCGGAATCAGGCCGTATCCGCGAACACATCCCGTGTCACAACTTTTGTGGAACTCGCACGTATTTTGTGCACGCTTGTCAGATTGCGACGAAACTTGTGCCACTGGACTCGTGGTAATGCGCTGGTCCTGTGACCCAATTTTCACGCAATTCTGAGACGGTTGACCAGATCGCCAAATGGCGGGCCCCATAGTTGACTTTTTGGACAAAATTGTGTTCGGCCCATCGGAATCCACATTTGGACATACCGTTGGGTTCGTATTGACATTTAGAGTTATTTGACCTATAGTTTGTCCCATTTATAGACTGTTACCCTTGGCACGCTTTTCGGTGCAAAGTGGGCCACATGTGGATCTCACTTTTGTCCGAAATTACCATTTTGCCCCTGTGTCCAAATTGGACGAAAGGGATGTGCTTTTTAGCTATTTTGCTCATTCTGGGAACGTTGGTGATGTTTATTTCAGCATCCGGAGACGTTCATTCTGAGGCCGTAGCTTCTGACTCTTGGTGTTGACATTGGGACACTACATTTTGCAGCTTCTTGCCAGGCAAGATACCTTGCCAAATTGTTTACAGTGCTTTGCATGCTATTTATATTTCTGTTTATTTATTTTATTTCTGTATAGTTCTTGCATGTATAGTTTTTTTTCAGTCATTACTATGTATTAGATATGTTGACACACACATGGCACTTAGTATCATAGAGGACAATCATTAGGCGTATGGGCTTTTAACCACTCTGGTAAACCGTAGTATATAGCTCGCACTACGGGCGTGTGTCGCGCTGGTCGCTACCCCCGCGGTATGTCGATTTCTGGAGTCTCGCTGGTCGCTACCCCCGCGGTATGTCGATTTCTGATGTCCATTGACGTGTGTGTGAGTTGTGAGGTAGATCGAGTAGCCTACCCTTGCCCATACGTCGAAAAGTTGTCCTCACTTGCATTCATATAGATTGTCTTGTACAGCGTACTTATTTATTTTTACATTATATGCATGTTACTGTATTCAAGTTGGCTCGTATTTTCTGTATCTTGTTACGTCCCTCTGAGGACTTGGTCCTCTGCCAGGTGTATCTGCTCTTGAGTATTTGCAGGAGTACGGGCCTGGACCTGACGCATTATTTTTTATCGAGGAGATCTTACCTTCTATGCATCGTTGATTATCTAGCGATGGATTCTTTTAGCTGATACACTTCTATCTTCACATTATTTTATATTGGAGATTTTATACTCCTCTCTCATTTTAGTTTTGGATATAGTCATTGGTAGTGGATTTGTCTCCACCCGACTATTATTTTAGATATTTCAGACTCCTTATTCTAGTTAGTATTTCTTTTCTATGACTTGTTGTGTGGATGAGATTAGCATATCTGTGACTTGTGATATTATTTATACCACATGTGAGTTTATATTCATATTACAGCGTACGTATTGGTTATGGTTTCCATATATTGGAGTTGCCATATCCATGCGGCTGGCATGCTTACGTGTTCCTAGTCCTACGTATTTGGGACTGGGGCGTGACACTTCTTCAACATCGTGTGGTCCAAGGGCTAAAGTGATCGACTGCAGATCAGACACCTATAGCAATATTTACCCAGATTAAATAAATTGTACTCCCATATCCTCGTATAGGATCAAATTGTACAAGTTTGTTTGTAAACAAAAGAAGGCGGGTTCCGTGTAAATCCCATATTGAATACATTTTCATTCTTTCGTTTAATACCACAAATAAGATGGCGACTCTGCTGGGGACATCTTTCTCTTCTGATAAGGAAGCAATTGCTCAACACAATGCGGTATCCGTGGGATCCGTGAAGAAGACACTGGTCGTCCAATTCGACCAGTCTGCCTACGAAGACATGCTTCGAACCGGGGGTAGCTCTCACTCTCTCTCCGTCCAAGACAACAGGAAGCTGCGCAAGGTCTGGATGCCCAAGACATCCTCTACCATTCCTGTGGACTCTCTGATCTCTCCGACCTCTCCGACCAATGAGGTGGTAGCATTGCTCCCTCCGTGCCCTGCACGTAAAATTCAGTCTCCCGCTACGCGCGGTACAGACGAAACTTTGGGCAAAGCCTCAGCGCTAACCCAGAAGTATCCACTGCGCTCTACGCGTAGGAATCAGTCTCCCGCTACGCGCGGTACAGACAAAACTTTGGGCAAAGCCTCAGCGCTAACCCAGAAGTATCCACTGCGTTCTACGCGCAGAAACTAGTCTCCCGCTACGCGCGGTACAGACCAAACTTCTGATGATGCCTCAGCGCCAAGTCAGAAGTATAAATTACGCTCCATGCGCAAGACAACATCTGACCTCTACGGGGAACCAGATGAGCGCCATGATTTCTGCAGGGGGAAGCAAGCGGCGGGGTACTCAACTTCTCAGTCGTTACGCCAGCAAAGAAGCAATCTACCTACCCTCCGGATTACGCGGAAAGCCAACGGCCGACTGAGGACCTCTTCAGCTTTACGCCAGTCTGAGCGAATCTCCAAATTACGCCAGGCGAAGTTCCACGACGTAAAGCATGCTCAGGCTACGGGAAGGCACCCTCCCCGGGGATTATCCGCCACCTAGATGGCCAATCTGTTGTACACAGGTGGCGTAGGGAAAACCATGGTGCCCAATCTCCGCATGCCCACTGATTGGAACAGAAGGAACAAGCCGTCGTCTTCTTCCTCTACTCCTCCTGACTTGCGCACATATCTAATCCAGAAGCGTAAGGAAAGGGGACCTTCCAACATGTCTATTATGCCCTCTAGCGAGCAATGTTGTAATAGTCATAAAATTGTGATTGACTGCTGCTGTTCTAAAGCAAAACGGTCGGTTTTCGACCGATTGAACTACTCTCAATCTTTTCCGAAAGAAGAGCCCGCGTATGCATCCGTGAACATGGCTTCACACATACCTAGAGGAGGGACGAGCTCAAGACGTCATCCCTCTGGGCTACCGAGCCTGTAACCTCCGATTTCCAATTTCCAAATAATTAGATTTTAATTTATTTTAAAATGTCAAGTTTTATAAAATATTTTTCCTTGAAATTTTTATTTGATTTTGAACGATGTTTGATTGTAGAAGGTAATTTAAAAATCTTTTATAAAAATCAATTTTCCTAAATGACGATGTATTACAAAATAAATAAATAAATAATAATATATATATATTCCTCTAGTTTCAAATGTTTATTGGCTTGAAATCATAAAATTATTTATTGGATAAAATTAATTTAAGGACTAGTTGTTTCTTCAAAATAATTTTTTATTTAATGGAATAGTAAATAAATAAATTACATAGCTTTCCTAAAATATTTTCTGAAATTATAATCTTTTCTTTTTAAATTTTTACAAGTTGCCATTTCCTATTAACTAGCCAGCACACCCTCGTTCTCACATAAAGAACTCATTCATATTTAATCCTGGCCATTCATCATTGGGCCAATCCTCACCCTTTAGCCCACAACTCTCTCCCTATTTAAGGCTCTCATCACCATTCCCAAGAAACCCTAGCTAGCCCTCACAAATTCCCACAAGCCAATAAGCCATCACCACCATTTTGTGTGCTCGTGTCCGTGTGTCCAGCATCACCGTGTCAGCCGTGTTGGCCTCGGGTCCGACCCCGGGTGTCCCACCGTATCCATTCATTTCCTGTGTCCGGTTACAACTTTACAACCTGATTTCTGTGTCCGACACACCCGGACACAACCCCCACACCACAGCAAACACCCACCCCGTGTCCAACACCCGGACACGCCCACTGTACAGTGAACCCATCGTGTCCAGCCGACACGATGCACCCCGATACATCCACTAAACCCTAACCCTAAATCTGACTTAGCCGCCTCGGATCCGCCAAGTTCGACCGCCGCCCGCGACTGGGTTCTCCTCCTCGGCGTCGAGCGCCTGTGGCCGACGAGACGCACAGATCTGTCGAGCACCGCCGCCGTCGTTGGCCGCTGATTCGTCGACGAGCTCCCTCCGATCACCATAGTCGTCTTCAGTAGCTCCGTCGTGTCCGATGCGTAGATCCGCCACTGAGTCGAGTCCGCCACTGAGTCAAGTTTTCGCCGCAGACGATCCAGTCGACGCCGCCGCCTCGGATCCAGTCGACGTCGCCGCCTCAGATCCGTCGAGCTCCGCCGACCGTCTCCTCGAACCGAGATCCGCCGAGCACCCGCCGCCTCGAGCCGAACCCCACCGCGCCGACCCCGGCGAGCTTCTCCTCCGTCAACGCCGGAAGCCTGAGACCCCATTGTGAGCCCTCTTTCTCCTTCCCTTTCTTCTGATGGGTTAGGTTACGAATTGTTTAAATCAGTTAGTAATATAATAGATTAATTAGTTAATAAGTAATAGTTAGTTAATTATTAATTATTAGTTAATTTTTAATTAGTTTAATTATATAATCAGTAGTTAATTAGTAATCAGTAGTTAGTTTAATTAATCAGTTTAGTTAAATTAATTAGTTAATTTATATTTAAATTGTTAGTTTTAATTAATTTAGTTATGTATATATATAAGGATTTTCGATTATGTAAAATATAATAATTTTTGGGGTTTTTATAATTAATTAAAAATTATAGTTTCAATAATAAAATTTGTTCAAAAATTGGTTATTTGGATTGGTAATTGAAATTACTAGAGATATAAATACATTGGCTTTTACCTAAATTCTAGATTTTTTATAAATAAACTGTTAAGTGTAATTTTGTTCGAAAGGAAAGTTTAACAATTATTGTTCAAATAATTTCGAAATGATTTATATATGTAAATACGTATTCTAGTATATGTAATTAATTTAGTATCTATGTATGTATATATTTTTAGTATATGTATATAATTATTTTGGTATATACATATATGTATATATGTATGTATATTTTTGGTATAATTATACATATATTTAATTGGTATAATTTTATGTAGTATATGTGTAATAAAACGTATTTTTAATATATGAATTAATTGGCATCTGTATATATATATATATATAGTATAAATCTGAATTGGTAATTTAATATTAGTATGTTCAAAGATGATGGTGACAATATATATATATATGTATATTCTAAAAATGTACTTTGCACACATATGATATGTACATATTTTGATATATGTTAATATATAAATGTACGTATTTTAGTAAATATACAAATATAGCTAGTAATTTATATTGGTATATATTTTAAATATATGCATATATTAGGTTAAATTCTTTTTAGTATGTATACAAGTATTATTTATTTTAAAGTATATATTTTTACATATATCTACTATTATAGTTGATGGAAATTATAATATGGTTAATTAGTAAACCTACTGGGTGATCCTAGGTGACCAGTAGCATACCTAGAGAAGTCCCGAACTCAGTGTTTTTAGACTGTGTTAGTGTAGCATCTGATGCAAATGTGGTTTTGCTTGTGATATGTTTATAGGACTGTTGGTTTACCCAGGGGATACTCTGGAACAGGACATCAATAATTACCAGCTAAGGACCCAAGGCGAGTACATTCTCTGATTAGTTTCTAATTTATGATATTTTCTATGTTAACTGTATTTAGTGTAAATATCCATGTTCTTGACACGCTGGTTACACGGATTGGTATACACGGATCTCGTCATGAGATGTTATTCCTTATTCATGGTGTAGCTTGTACGAGACTTGTTTTCCTTGTTATCTTGTGCATGTACAGACACTGATTCCCGGGGAGATTTGCTACCTTCCTAGGGAATCTAGTGCCATAGCGTACCATGATTGGATCTACTATACCAGTCGGGGGTGGGGAGTATTTTAGTGTAGATATGTGATCATACCCAACTTTATATGCACCATAGCTCACCCTACATCTCACGTCGGGTGCGGCCTGACCATCTCCATGCTTCATAGCTGTTACGTGTGATTAGCCTGACCTCTCCATGCATCATAGCTAACCAACGGTTAGCCTGACCTTCGTGAATCATAGCTAATCACATGTAACCAGCCTGATCAAGTTCCCAAGCCGATCACATGTTAAAGCTAGTACTCACACACTTAGTCATAGGTTCTTGCTCATGGACATATTATTTCTTTTCCTGCATTTACTTACAGTATTCCAGTATTTCTCTCATTGTACATTTCTCGTACCTATACATGCATCTGGTATGTTTCCATCTAGAACTGCTACATAGTTTATGTTATTTATATAGAACTGCTATTTAGAGATGTACTTTGCTCCTTCCTGACTGGAAAATATTTTTCTAGACTGTGACCTTAGTAGACTGGTTCCGACACACTTGGGGAATTGGATGTTACTGATTGCAGGTATGATTATGGTGTCATTAGACTTGTGTTGTATTCTTTTATTTTCTTCATTTACTATCGTGCTGTAGTTGTGATTGAGTATTTCTAGATTTATTTTATGATATCCACGTCTCCTTATGGAGTTGGATACTAGCGTGAGATTGATTAGATAGTTACATGACCTAGACAACGTTCTACCGCCGATGCTGCGGCGTAGGCTGGACGTACCCACGCACTTGTGCCCCTAAACCGGGTGCGGGTCGTGACAGAGCCGAAGGAGATTCGAAGACCTCCTCAGGAACACTGAAGCTGGGGTGTTCCAAAATACCCGTGCAAGGTCACAGCAACCAGCTTCGTACTCGTCTGATTCCGACGCTGGGGGTCGCCAATCTCCCAGATCATATGCTGAGAGTATAGAGTCATTGCAAAAAGTCGGCAATTGGACTGGCTGGATCACTGAACTGTCTTCACTCGGGACGCTGCCCGGGCACAGTCCCTTGAACAACGTTACGACACCAGAAGGGCAGCTGACAAACGACCCCTGGTCAGCTCCTTTCAGGTGAAAGATCTTCCCCGGCTTCCCGTGAAGATCAGGAGTCAGCGTCCAGGATATCCTCCTGCGATGTGTGGCATGGAAGAAAGCCGAGATGGGATAATCTCTCGGTATTGTGGGCAGATACAAGACCACGCTCTCGGCAGGAAAAACCCAGGGTTCTCTCTTGGGCTTCGTTTGGGACTGCTTGTCTATCATGTCCCCAAAGAGAAAGGCCGGCTTGATGTACTGCTCCCCGTCTACGTACGTTAGGGGCTCCCCGTTGATCATGCTCAGCAGCATTCGCTCGCCCTGAGCTGATATCAAGATCCCCCTTCCTTCAGGGTACTGGGGTCCGGAGATAGGAAATGTCACGTGCGACAGATCCTCCAGGTAGTTCGAGTGCAGCATCCCGGCAGCAGAACCCATCACCTCAGCCAGTGGAGACTCCTACAAGTTAACTGCGAGAGTGCAAGAAAAATACGTCATTACGAATCTTGCAACAAAAAGACCAAGAGATGACAGTCTGTGCTTTACGCCAAGACTGTACAAAATTTGGTCATTTTACGCCAGAAATCACATCCTGAAGCGTAATTGGCGGAATACGGTCCGTGTTTTACGCCAGACTGTTAAAATTCTAGTTATTACGCCGGAGGTCCCATCCAAAGCGTAAAACTAAAATTTTATAGTATACACCAAGTCTTCGGCAGCCAGAGCTTTTACGCTCATAACTGCGAAGACATAGAGTTTTTACGCTGACACATTAGAAATGTGGGCGTAAAAGATAAAAACGTCTCTGTGTGTCATCTTCCTCGAAGAGGCTATAGCACAGAAGATGACCTAGCGCGGTCACGTTCAACGTGTGCGAAGGATTTTTCGTCGTTCTTTGTCATTCCCAATGGCTATACCTCTAAGGCCGGGTGCGCTACTCATCGGCAGGATCCTTCGCTCAGAAGGAAGTTCACCTTGCCCGATCAAAGACTCTCTTGCTGGGACAGAAGAACTTGAGGAAGAGCCTATACTCTTTCCCTTAGTGGAGGGGGTTTGCTTCGGCGCCATTTCTGGAAACTCGGAGTGCTCGGAGAAAGAACGAGGGAAAAAAACTCAAGCAATCAAAGCTCTCTTTCGCAGAAGACGGATAAAAAAAATTTCTCTCAAAAGCTTGGGATATATATAGAGTTCGGGTCGACTCCTCGAATCCTCAGATGGGCTCCTCGAAACCCCAACCAAATCCCACAAAATTAAATATTTGGTTATGATTGGGTACTACGTCAGCCCACTACTCTCGAAAGACGGACAGTCAGCAAATTCGAAGAGTTTTTCGTGCAAAAGCTGGTCAGCGGTTCCTATGCTAAGGAGCTTTCTATGCTCGCCAGCAATAGATCTGCGGTTTTTATGCTCGCAAGCTATAAGTCTATGGTTTTACGCCCGGATGCCTTTGTGCTCGGTAGCTTTTATGCTCGAGAGGCTACAAACCTACGACTTTACCCTCAGCAGATACCAAATCGATGATCTCACGCTCGATGGCGTTTAGTTTACGCTCGAAGAAAACAGATCCGCAACCTCTACGCACGGAAGATTTCTTTCATTCACAGGCTACAAATCTACAGTTCTACGCTAAGGAGCTTTCTACGCCCGACAGCAACAGATCTACGGTTTTACGCTCGCCAGCTATCAGTCTATGGTTTTAAGCCCGGATGCCTTTGTGCTCGGTAGCTTTTACGCTCGAGAGGCTACAAACCTACGACTTCATGCTTAGCAGCTCCAAATCTATGATCTCACGCTCGGTGGTTTTCTACGCTCAATAGACTACGAACTCAGGATTTTTAGCTCATCTACACTACGGATCTCTGACTTTCTGCATATCCGAACAGCAAGGCGGTAGTTTACAGGAGTTCACACAGAAGATACTCCTTCTTGACCTCAACATATCCCAAGTACCCGAAGCATACAGAGTTCAAACATTGAGAAATTACTCTTCTCGGGTCAATTGGAGGTTCACCCAGACTCCAGTCTGAATATCTCGTCTGTCAAGATGGCAACTCAGTTTGACAGCTATTTCTCGACCCTGTTCCAAGGGATTTTTTGAGAAGTCATTCTTGAAGACGAAGTCTGAACAAAAATTCATCAGAAGTAAGAACTCTACGCGGTTCCTCAGTCCTAGCAGCAGGACAGTTCTAAACGTTCAAAATGCTCAACAGCGTTCTATGGACTATTCGCTATGCGTAAAGGACAGGACCTAGCACTCTTTCTATACAGAGTCGGCGTAAAGAATCAGACGTGTCGAAGCTACATATATTCAGACTTCACAGCAACGTATGGCAAGATGATCATATAAAGAAGCAAGACAATTTTATTAAAGATTAAAGTCATGATTACATATGAGGAAAATCCAATCTACAAGGGTTTTCTTTTCATTTTTATGATTATAACTGAGGGAAACTCCGTCTACAAAGGGGCCCCCTCATCATCGTCTGAAGATTGCCCAAAAGCTGTTCTGACAGGTTCTCGCAGGGGCACAATTCTTCATCCATCTTCTCCGGCAGTCAGTCAGTTCCAGCAAACTGATTGATATGGCAATGATCAACGGCAAGAGAACGACAGAGTTGGGGCTTGCATAAATTATGCAGATCCCTCGCTCCGTGCGCCATGACAGATTGAGTTGAGATATTTCACTCAACTCAATGCCCGAGGTCAGAGCTAGTCGCTGCTCTCACTCCCGGAGGTAACAGGAGAAGACACCGCTTGCAAGCCGTGTGGTCTAATACAACCCTTCCCTTCTCCTGGAAGAACAGCCATATAAAGTTGCTAATTATCCCGAGCAAGGGAGGCTAAGATATCCTTCCATGATCCATCGTTGCAGTGGACACTTGCTCGAAGATGCCGTCTTTTCCGGCTCCTTACACGCTGGAAGAACATGATCTCCTTCTTCCTCAGATCAACCCGGCGAACTTCGGCGATCATCTCTGCGTGGTGATAGAAATGTGGGGAGAACAGGTTAACTCCCCCAGCCTTTTTATAGGCGAAAGAGGTCACACCGGTCCCCAATAAATCCGCCATAAAGACAGCATCTACCATTTTAATGCTCCATTTAGAAATGTTTCGAGTCACGAGGTGCGGTTCATGCTTCATTCAAAGCGTTCCAAATTCCGAGGAATTTGAAATCTTTGAAGGGGGTCTTGTAGAAGCATAAAAAATACGCCGGATGACTATACGCGGCATATTGGTGCAGAGCGGCGTAAGCAGAGGCCTTAAGAGCCATCAAGCATGCAACAAAGCTCTTTCCGCCAAGAACGCAGCGTAAAATATAAAAGCTCGAAGGACCATCCGCGTAAAGCAGTACGTCCAAGCCGCTTCAGCGTAAAATAGGGTGCTTCATCGCCTCATCCTCTTTCAGACGCAGCATTAAGGTGTACAAGAGATGCTTCGTATTCTTCGAGGTGAACCAGTCAGACCCTGCAATAAAGATCCTGCAATGAACCTGACGTCTGAACTTCTGACAAAGGGATACGGCTCGACTACCCAGGTGACGGCTATAATGATGGCACAGTACTGTGACCCAGGCTGTCAAATACCGCCACCCCCTTCGCGTAAACTGCTTTTACAAGCACGAAGGGATATGCTGCCTTGTTTACACCGGTAAAACACGAGCTGTTTACGTTCTGCAGTAGACAAAACCGCCTGCCACACCAAAAGCTGCACTCCGTACGGGGTTCGAGGCACGTCTCTTCGTCTAATGCACAGAGAGGTGACAGTTTCTCAAGGCACTGCGACTGGTGCGCAGAAAGGGTTGCAGACCGTTAAAGAACACGCCTCCACATTTAATGCACAGGATGGTGGCAAATCTCAGCATTTAATGCAAGAAATTTGATTATATCTTCAAAAGCCATAATTCCGGCTAAGACGTCTCCATCAGCACTCTGGTACGGTACGCAGCGGCTTCTATGCCCACCCAGCTCCTATGCTCTCTCGGTCTCGATGACCACTCAGCTTCTATGCCTGTTCGGCTTCTACGCCCACCCGGCTCTTGTGCTCTCTCGGTCTCTATGACCACTCGGCTTCTACGCCCATTCGGCTTCTACGCCTGTTCGGCCTCTACGACCACTCGGTATCTACGCCTGTTCGGCTTCTACGCCTGTTCGGCTTCTATGCCGGTTTGATAACTATTTGACTTCTATGCCATGGTGACAGACATTTAGCTTCTATGCCAACCTCTTCTACACAATGGATACCTACCTACGTGGCTTTTACGCCGTGATCTTCGTAGCGATTATACGCGTTGCATTCCTTAGTTGGATCCGCGTCACACGCTCATTCAAAAGATCATCTATACGCAGGCATTGGTTACTTTAACCTTTGTGTAAAAGGGTGCTGTACTTTCCACTCCACGGTTTCTACACCGACGGAGTGGTCACTGTCACTAAAACTCTATAAATAGAGACCTCTATCAATGAGGAACAAGGTCGACAAATTGGAGGGTCAAAGAAGTTAGGTCTAAAAACTGATCAAGAGATCCAGTACCAGATCCAACGGTGGAGAGAGAGAGAGAGAGAGAGAGAGAGAGAACCCGGAGCTCAGGCAGAGAGTAGGGATCGATGACTTTGGCATCGTGCATCCACCCTCTTTTGCAACCTTCGAAGCTGCTTCCTGTCTTCTACGGCACTTCTTCAACATCGTGTGGTCCAAGGGCTAAAGTGATCGACTGCAGATCAGACACCTATAGCAATATTTACCCAGATTAAATAAATTATACTCCCATATCCTCGTATAGGATCAAATTGTACAAGTTTGTTTGTAAACAAAAGAAGGCGGGTTCCGTGTAAACCCCATATTGAATACATTTTAATTTAGTTAATACCACAAACACTTGTCACCACCCCATTTCCAGAGCCGGGTATTTTTATTTTATTTTAATTTAGTTAATTGTGTATTATTTATAATTAATTATATTTATATTTAATTAATGATTGTATTATTTTTATATTGATTATTTTAGGATTTTGGTTAGCCTGGACCCATGTCAGACCCTAGTGGATCCATGTCCGACCCAGCCCACACCCTTGTGAGACCTATTTTTGGGTTTAAAATATTTATTATATTTTTAGTGGGTTAGTTGGAGAGATTTGGAGTTAGTTTGAGTGCTTTTGGAACCTGTAAACACCCTAAATTTTCAGAATAAATGTTAATACAAATTTTCTCGACTTTTTCAGAATTTTTTGGAATTTAAAACGAAGGTGAAGGTGATTCCAAGAATTTTAAATGCAGTTTACTGGTGTTAAAACATTACGAAAATAATATTTTGTGGTGTAAAATAGAAAACCGGACATGTGATATTTTTCGGTGAATTTATTGGACTCCGGAAACGCGTTTAAAGCTTTAAAAGCTATTGGATTGATAAACCGAACCTAAACCCAAATTAAACCAAAACAACGCTGTTTAAACCAAACCAAACCCAGCTTATTGGGTCGGGTCGGGTCGGATCCGAGCCAAACCTGACCCGGACCCAAACCCGCATGGAAAACCCTAGCCGCCGGATTTTACTGTGCATAGCCTATAAATTCCCTCCCTCGGCGTTCGTGCCCAGCCCTAGCCGCCGCGCCGTCATCACCCTGACTCGTCACTGTCGAAACCCTAGATCTACCCCGCTGTCCCCTCTGCAAAACCCGACGCCTCATCACCCCAACTCCGGCGCCGTCGACCCAGTCCCGATCCGCCGCCGCCTCGTTCTTCTCCTCAGGCGACGACTCCCCTCACGCCGAGCCCGACCCCCACCTCCGCCTGGCCGAGTTCGACGCCGCTTCCGTCGACGACTGGACCCCGACAGCAGCCACCCCATCCAGTCCCGACCCCTGGGACGCCGCCGCCTTACAGCCGACGACTCCCCGCTCGACTCCCCTGGGTTAGACCTCTCCGGTCAGGGCCTACAGCCCCGCTCCCTCCAGACGTCGAGTCGCAGCCGCGGGAACTGCCCCGGTCGACCGAGCACAGTCGGCCGACGTTCCCTCCACCCCTCGCCGACCAGAGCAACCCCTCTCCGCCGGTTCATCGACGGAATCCTGAACCCTAGTCTAGACACAGCAACTCGGTCGCAGGACACGAAGTTGACGCTCGGACGCGTGAAAACTCAGATTCACGGAGCCCTGTTCAGGTACAGATTTCTTCCAACTCACAACTCCGATTTCGATTCCGTCAGTTTCTACGCATAGACTGTATAACCCTCTCGGTGCCAGTGCAACTCGTTCGGTGCATCGCATCCTGTGGTGATCGTACACCGCGATCCAAAAACAGAAAAAATATTGCCCTATTTTCCCCCTGAACTGAGTGCGCCCCGCCAAACGGGACGACTTGGTCGCGCGCGGTCTTCACAGATACATGCGCGTCGTTGATACGGACGTGTGGGATTTCACAGAAGTCGATTCGGAGGTGCGTGTACCCCGGAATCAACGCGTATCCGCGGACAACGCCCCGTATCCAACTTTTCTGGAACACGCTGTAACTCTGTGTACACACGTTGGATCGAGACGAAACTTGTGCCATCGGACTTGTAGTAATACGCTGGTCCTGTGACCCAAGTTTGGTCCAATTCTGAGAACGTTGACAAAATCGTGTATCGTGGGCCCCACATGCTCCACTCGACGGGCGATTCTGTGATCGGCTCATCGAAATCCAATTCTGGAAGTTTCGTTGGGTTCGTATCATCGTTCCTGACCTGTTGACACTGAGTTTGACGAATTTGGAGACCTTTGACCCTGACACGCTTTTCTGTGCAAAGTGGCCCACCTGTGGACCCCGCTTTGGCCCAGAAATAATCTTTTTGCCCCTGTGTCCAAATTGGACGTAAGGACAGGCATTTCTAGCTATTTGACATCTTCTGAGACTGTTGGTGATATTAATTATAGCTTTTGGAGTAGTACCTACCGGATCCACTGATACAGGGACAATTGTTGGTATTCGGACATCAGGCAAGTGTACCTTGCCAAACTCTGCAGTATTGTTATATAATTTTCTTGCTTCATTATATTTTTGTTCATGCTCAACCTAGGACCGTGTGACGTACTTAGCGTCCGATTATCAGTCGGGTGCCGACACCGTACGTGGTGTTGTGTATTGTCATCTAGAGATGGATTTTCGTGACACTTTATATTCTCGTACTTGTCTTACCAAGTACACTTTGACCCAGGACACTTGACACTCCTCATGAGACAGGATCTTCCCGAGATATTTGTGGTGATTCTGTATAGGATACAGGACTTGACAGAGATACTATATTCCTAGATATATTATGACTTGTTGCATTAGCTATGATCCCGCTTGACATGGACATGAGATATTGTAGTCATGATATGCGTGGTTACATTGGGTTGGGAGAGACACACAGGCTACAGGCTGTTCCATATATATATACATCCACTATTATTGAGAGGTCGTAGACTCTCGTAGCAGAGCTAGACCCACTACCGGTTATTACCACTACCGGCTCCCCGACACAGAGCTTGTAGTGGCTCAGCCTGAGTACTCGTGATGCTCTCACTTGCATTTTCACTTAGATGGTTACTTACTTGCCCTATTTATTCCATTTATTTTCTGCACTGCATTTATTTTGGCATGAGCTTTCTTGTACCTTGCTATGTCCCCTGAGGACCTGGATCCGGATTATGTCCCCAGGATTTGAGGACGAGATCTATCCCGAGGTATACGGGACCAGAGCAGGAGCTGATCCAGGAGCCGTACCGCCATCCAAGGATGAGGTGTTAGCCGAAGACTTCTCCTGAGCATCCATGTTCATGCTCAGCATTTATTTACTTATTTTAGTCATTTATTTCTGGTCAGATGAACCATTGTATCAGATATTTATCGGGTTGATCCCCGAAGTACTTTGTTGAGACTGATTGATGATTTATATTTCTTTATTTACTCTATGGATCATATTTTATATCTTGTGTGGATGAGATTAGTTGTGCCATGATTGTCGTAGACTTGTTATTTTACAGCTTAAGTATGCCCTGGTGGATCCATTAAATTTGGTTTGTCCATCAGTGTGTGCTGCTGACCATTATCACGAGTCTGGTCCCTCGGTATTTTGGGACTGGGGCGTGACATAGTTTTTGTGGTGGCCTATGCAGGTCTACGACTAAATTGTTTAGTTTTAACTTAGGGACTGAACCAGCCTGCCCTAAGGATAGGATAAGTTCTAGGATCTCATCCATTATGTAACCCATTGTTGAACTCTATATCGAACTCGGAATTATTACTTGATTTGTATCCTGTATTGATTCCTCTGAGCGTTCTTACAGTTTATCTTTTGGTTGCAGAGAGAAATGGATCCCAGGAACGGAGATGAGATTCCTTTGGATAAGCCACACGACGCTGTGGTTACTTATATAGACGGAGTGACCCCAGGGAATGGAGGACAAGCATCGCAGAGCGATCAAACCGGTCAGCCTAATCCAAGGTTCCGGAGAGATAACATCCCACCTCCACCACAGTTCACTCCCCAGATGCCAGTTTTCCCGCCAGGACAAGCTATGGACGGGCAACAAATGTTCCAGATGATGTATGCTATGATGTAAGCCCAGCAGCAAATTCAGTAAGAGGCCCATCGGCAGGAGGTCGAGTATCTGAGAACCAGCCTGGTATCCGCATTGGAGCAGGCAAATCCACCAGCGAGGCGATCGACGACGGGATCTATCACCGACTTCCGTCAGCTCAAGCCTCGTACATTTTCTGGTAAAGAGGGGCCAACAGAAGTTCATGAATGGCTTACAAACATACAACATCAGTTGGAAGCCGCTGAACTTCCAAGAGAGAAGTGGATGACTGCAGTCAGAATACAGTTAACTGAGAATGCACATCACTGGTGGTTAGCAGAGGAGAGAAGGCTCGGGCAGGACCGAGTCACTTGGGAAGAGTTCTCCAGACTCTTCAAAGATATGTATATTTCCGCAGTAGCATGGTCAGAACTCAGAGACAAGTTCAACCGCCTTATCCAAGGCAACATGACAGTGGAAGAATACAACGCGGAATTCATTCGCCTCAGTCGCTTTGCCCCAACCTTGATTGCGACAAAGGAAGAGAAAGCTGAGAAATTCTTTGACCGGCTGAAGTTCGAGCTTCAGAGATTGATTGGATCGGTTGCACCTACATCTTATACTGACGTCCTCGCAGCAGCACGACGCATGGAGCACGTCACTAGAAGGGAGTCAAACCTGAAGAGGCCTATCACCTCGGCACCATCCAGGACAGCACATGAGGATTCAGCAAAACGGACCCAGAGGAGTATGCCAGAGAGGACAGCACACAGGGCCATATCTCTTCCTACTTGTCACCACTGCGGCAAGATAGGTCACATTGAGAGAGAATGCAGACGCAAGTTAGGACTATGCCTGGCTTGCGGGTCCAACCAGCATCAGACCAGAGACTGCATCGAGCGCAGAGAGGGAGCACCGAGATTATCTTTGCCTGCACCACGACCAGCTTATCCAGCAGTAGGAGCATAGCAGACAGGAGCTGGAGGAGTTAGACCACCAGCTACAGGGGGCTACCAGCAGAGACCACCACTGGCACCGCAGGCAGCCCTATTTCAGCAGCAGCAGCAGCAGAGAGGTCCAGCTCAGGGAAGAGGCCAGGCATTCATATTAGCTGTTGAGCAGGAAGCTACTGTAGGCGAGGTCATCGCAGGTACTATTTTAGTAGCTTCATCACCAGCTATAGCATTATTTGATTCTGGAGCATCGCATTCGTTTATAGCAGCTAGCTTTGTAGCCACCCATAGAGTAGCTACCGCACCCCTTCCGAAGATGAAGAGGATTCTTACGGGAGGTGGAATTATTCCGGTTAGTGACATCTGTAGATCATGTTCGGTAGTAGTGTGTGGAAGAGAAATGCGAGCTCAATTTTTGATATTTTCCATGCCGGATTATGATGTCGTACTTGGTATGGACTGGTTAAGTCAGTATCATGCGACTCTTGATTGCCGACTTAGGCGGGTTATATTTAGACCGCCTGGATATCCAGAATTTGAGTTTCTTCGAGGAGCAGTAGAACAAGGAGTTTAGCCTACTCTTAGGGTACTCTCTGTAGAAGGGGAGACAGGTTATCCAAGAGTCATATCAGAATTCGTGGATGTATTTCCTGATGATCTTCCAGGTTTACCACCTGATCGGGAAATAAAATTCACAATAGACTTAACTCCAGGAGCAGAGCCTATCACTTCATCAGTATATCGGCTGGCACCTAAGGAGTTAGTGGAGTTGAAAGAACAGGTCGACGATCTTCTGGAGAAGGGTTTCATTCGGCCCAGTGTTTTACCTTGGGGAGCACCCATATTATTTGTGCCGAAGAAGGATGGAACAGTACGGTTATGCATTGATTACAGGACACTAAATGCTGTGACCATCAAGAACAGGTATCCCTTACCACGCATTGATGATCTATTCGATCAATTGAGTGGAGCTAGGGTATTCTCGAAGATTGACCTTCGATCCGGCTATCATCAGATCAAAGTAAGGAAGGAAGACATACCGAAGACAGCTTTCAGGACTAAGTATGGACATTATGAGTTCTTGGTAATGCCGTTTGGTTTAACCAACGTGCCAGCAGTGTTTATGAGTTTAATGAACAAAGTCTTTCATCAGTTCTTGGATAAATTTGTGGTTGTGTTCACTGACGACATTCTCATATATTCCAAGAGCCATGAAGAGCACGAGGAGAATCTCAGAATCGTGTTAGAGACCTTGAGACAGGAGAAGTTATACACCAAACTTAGTAAGTGTGAGCTCTGTATGGACAAAGTACCTTTCTTGGGACATATCATCTCAGGAGAAGGACTTTCAGTGGATCCAGAGAAAGTTGCGACAATAGAGACTTGGCCTACACCCACATCAGTTGCAGAGGTGAGAAGTTTTCTCGGACTTGCAGGATATTACCGAAGGTTTGTAGAAAATTTCTCGTGGATTGCAGAACCGATGACGAAGCTGACACGCAAAGACCAGGAGTTTGTATGGACCGAAGACTGCCAAAAGGCCTTCGAAGAATTGAAGAAAAGATTAACAACAGCACCTGTCTTGACTCTTTCTTCAGGGTCAGGAGGTTTTATTGTTTACAACGATGCATCAGGTAGCGGATTAGGATGTGTTCTGATGCAACATGGCAAAGTCATTGCTTATGCATCGAGACAGTTGAAGGTACACGAGAAGAACTACCCAACACACGATCTTGAGCTAGCAGCAGTTATATTTGCACTGAAGATTTGGAGGCACTATCTTTATGGGAAGAAAGTAGACATCTTTACAGATCACAAAAGTCTGAAGTATGTGTATACTCAGAAGGAGTTTAACATGAGGCAGAGGCGTTGGCTGGAATTGATGGTATATTTTGACATAGATCTGCAGTATCATCCGGGAAAGGCAAATGTCGTTGCAGATGCGCTCAGCAGGAAGCCTACGGCTTATTTCTTGCGATGCAGCCCGAGTTATTGAGAGATCTGCAGGAGCTTCAGATAGAGGTTGTCCTACCAGGACAGAATGGCTTGATGGCTAATCTTGAAATTAAGTCATTACTCGTGGAGATGATTAAGGAGGCATTGCCTACCGATGCTAGATTTAGAAGGTTGAAAGAGAGGACAGAAGCAGGCATGCAGACAGGACTTCGCATACACGAAGATGGGACATTGAGGTTTGGAAATCACCTGTATGTTCCAAATGGAGAATTGAGACAGGAGTTAATGACTGAAGCACATAGCTCTATGTACTCTGTTCACCCAGGAGGAACAAAGATGTACCGAGACTTGAGACAGGATTACTGGTGGCATGGAATGAAAAGGGAGATTGCGAGATTTGTGGCCAAATGCTTTGTCTGCCAGCAGGTGAAGGCCGAACATCAGAGGACTGCAGGTATGTTACAGCCGCTTCCTATACCGAAATGGAAGTGGGAGCATATCACGATGGATTTTGTCACCGGATTTTCGAGGAGCCCCAGCGAAAGAGACGCAGTATGGGTTATCGTGGATAGACTCACTAAATCGGCACACTTCTTGCCATTTAGAGTTGGACAGTCCACAGAGGTACTAGCCGACATGTATATGCGACAAATCGTCAAATTACATGGAGTAGCTGTTAGTATTATATCGGATCGAGATTCGAGATTTACCTCTCATTTCTGGAGAAGCATGCAAGAGAGCCTGGGCACCAGACTCAAATTCAGCACGGCATACCACCTACAGACAGATGGCCAATCGGAGCGCACCATTCATATTTCGGAGGATATGTTACGATCATGTATGCTAGACTTTGGAGGATCTTGGGAAGATCATTTGCACTTAGTGGAGTTCTCCTACAATAACAGTTATCAGGCCAGCATCCAGATGGCACCATTTGAAGCTTTATACGGAAGAAAGTGCAGATCGCCTATATTTTGGAGTGACGTTGGTGAACGTCAAATACTGGGTCCAGAATTAGTAACGCAGACAGTGGAGAAGGTGAAACAGATTCAGAATCATCTACGAGCAGCCCAGGACAGACAGAAGCATTGGGCAGATACACACAGATGTCCCCTAGAGTTTAAAGAAGGAGAGCACGTGTTCTTGAGGATTTTGCCCACTCGGGGTACTATCAGATTCGGGAGCAGAGGCAAGTTGAGCCCAAGGTATATTGGGCCATTTGACATTCTAGAGCGCGTTGGTGAGGTGGCACATCATCTTGCATTACCACCATCCTTAGAGGGAGTGCATGACGTATTCCACGCCTCACAGCTGCGCAGGTACGTGACCGACCCAAGTCACGTAGTCGATCATTCAGAGATCGCAGTAGGCCCAAGCTTGAGATATGAAGAACAACCGGTTGGCATCCTCGACGTCAGTGAGAAGATATTGCGGGGACAGACAATCAGACTGGTTCGTGTAGCATGGAAACATCATTCTCCGGGAGAATCGACCTGGGAACGGGAAGATAGTATGCGCCAGCGTTATCCCCACTTGTTTGAGGAGGCAGTTGTAAACTAAGCAACCTTGTATTTCCATAATTTTTCTTTAGTAGCTTATTCCTTGATTGCGAGGACGCAATCCTTTTAAGGAGGGAAGATTGTAAACACCCTAAATTTTCAGAATAAATGTTAATACAAATTTTCCCGAATTTTTCAGAATTTTTTGGAATTTAAAACGAAGGTGAAGGTGATCCCAAGAATTTTAAATACAGTTTACTGGTGTTAAAATATTACAGAAATAATATTTTGTGGTGTAAAATGGAAAACCGGATATGTGGTATTTTTCGGTGAATTTATTGGACTCCAAAAACGCGTTTAAAGCTTTAAAAGCTATTGGATTGATAAACCGAACCTAAACCCAAATTAAACCAAAACAACCCTGTTTAAACCAAACCAAACCCAGATTATTGGGTCGGGTCGGGTCGGATCCGAGCCAAACCCGACCCGGACCCAAACCCGCATGGGAAACCCTAGCCGACGGATTTTACTGTGCATAGCCTATAAATTCCCTCCCTAGGCGTTCGTGCCCAGCCCTAGCCGCCGCGCCGTCATCACCCCGACTCGTCACTATCGAAACCCTAGATCCACCCCGCCGTCCCCTCTGCAAAACCCGATGCCTCATCACCCCAACTCCGGCGCCGTCGACCCAGTCCCGATCCGCCGCTGCCTCGTTCTTCTCCTCAGGCGACGACTCCCCTCACGCCGAGCCCGACCCCCACCTCCGCCTGGCCGAGTTCGACGTCGCTTCCGTCGACGACTTGACCCCGACAACAGCCACCCCGTCCAGTCCCGACCCCCGGGATACCGCCGCCTTACAGCCGACGACTCCCTGCTCGACTCCCCTGGGTTAGACCTCTCCGGTCAGGGCCCACAGCCCCGCTCCCTCCAGACGTCGAGTCGCAGCCGCGGGAACTGCCTCGTTCGACCGAGCACAGCCGGCCGACGTTTCCTTCGCCCCTCGCCGACCAGAGCAACCCCTCTCCGCCGGTTCATCGACGGAATCCTGAACCCTAGTCTGGACACAGCAACTCGGTCGCAGGACACGAAGTTGACGCTCGGATGCGTGAAAACTCAGATTCACGGAGCCCTGTTCAGGTACCGATTTCTTCCAACTCACAACTCTGATTTCGATTTTGTCAGTTTCTACGCGTAGACTGTATAACCCTCTCGGTGCCCGTACAAATCGCTCGGTGCATCGCGTCCTGTGGTGATCGCACACTGCGATCCAAAAACAGGAAAAATAACGCCCTATTTTCCCCCGGAACTGAGTGTGCCCCGCCAAACGGGATGACTTGGTCACACGCGGTCTTCACAGATACGTGCGCATCGTTGATACGGACGTGTGGGATTTCGCAGAAGTCGATTCGGAGGTGCGTGCACCCCGGAATCAACGCGTATCCGCGGATAACGCCCCGTATCTGACTTTTCTGGAACACGCTGTAACTCTGTGTACACACGTCGGATCGAAACGAAACTTATGCCATCAGACTCGTAGTAATACGCTGGTCCTGTGACCCAAGTTTGGTCCGATTCTGAGAACGTTGACAAAATCGTATATCGTGGGCCCCACATGCTCCACTCGACGGACGATTTTGTAATCGGCTCATCAGAATTCAATTCTGGAAGTTCCGTTGGGTTCGTATCATCGTTCCTGACCTGTTGACACTGAGTTTGACGAATTTGGAGACCTTTGACCCTGACACGCTTTTCGGTGCAAAGTGGCCCACCTGTGGACCCCGCTTTGGCCCGAAAATGACCTTTTTGCCCCTGTGTCCAAATTGGACGTAAGGACAGGCATTTCTAGCTATTCGACATCTTCTGAGACTGTTGGTAATGTTTATTACAGCTTTTAGAGTAGTACCTACCGGATCCACTGATACAGGGACAGTTGTTGGTATTCGGACATCAGGCAAGTGTACCTTGCCAAACTCTGCAGTATTGTTATATATTTTCCTTGCTTCATTATATTGCTGTTCATGCTCAACCTAGGACCGTGTGACATACTTAGCGTCCGATTATCAGTCGGATGCCGACACCGTACGTGGTGTTGTGTATTGTCATCTAGAGATAGATTTTCGTGACACTTTAAATTCTCGTACTTGTCTTACCAAGTACACTTTGACCCAGGACACTTGACACTCCTCATGAGACAGGATCTTCCCAAAATATTCTTGGTGATTTTGTATAGGATACAGGACTTGACAGAGATACTATATTCCTAGATATATTATGACTTGTTGCATTAGCTATGATCCCGCTTGACATGGACATGAGACGTTGTGGTCATGATATGCGTGGTTACATTGGGTGGGGAGAGACACACAGGCTACAGGCTGTTCCATATATATATACATCCACTATTATTGAGAGGTCGTAGACTCTCGGAGCAGAGCTAGACCCACTACCGGTTATTACCACTACCGGCTCCCCGACACAGAGCTTGTAGTGGCTCAGCCTGAGTACTCGTGATGCTCTCACTTGCATTTTTACTTAGATGGTTACTTACTTGCCCTATTTATTCCATTTATTTTCTGCACTGCATTTATTTTGGCATGAGCTTTCTTGTACCTTGCTATGTCCCCTGAGGACCTGGATCCGGATTATGTCACCAGGATTTGAGGCCGAGATCTTTCCCGAGATATACGGGACCGGAGCAGGAGCTGATCCAGGAGCCGTACCGCCATCCGAGGATGAGGTGTTAGCCGAGGACTTCTCCTAAGCATCCATGTTCATGCTCATCATTTATTTACTTATTTCAGTCATTTATTTTTGGTCAGATGAACCATTGTATCAGATATTTATCGGGTTGATCCCCGAAGTACTTTGTTGAGACTGATTGATGATTTACATTTCTTTATTTACTCTGTGGATCATATTTTATATCTTGTGTGGATGAGATTAGTTGTGCCATGATTGTCGTAGACTTGTTATTTTACAGCTTAAGTATGCCCTGGTGGATCCATTAAATTGGGTTTGTCCATCAGTGTGTGCTGCTGGCCATTATCACGAGTCCGGTCCCTCGGTATTTTGGGACTGGGGCGTGACAGAACCCGAAACCCAAAACCAATTTAGGGGAGGGCATTTTGGGCATTTTGAGACTTTGTAAACCATTTTAGGTGTGAGACCCGACCCTGTTTCCCCCAATTCCCAGCCGATAACAGCAGCCACTCCTCCCCATTCTCTTCTTCTTCTTCTTCTTCTTCTTCTTCTTCTTCTTCTTTTCCACTCATTTTTTTCTTCCTTTCTACTTTCCACTCCAAGTAAGTACTCCTATTTCTCTTCCTTCTTCTTCTATTCTCCATGGTTGCTAACCCTAACCCTATATTTTTCCCTAACCTAGGTGGGTAGAGCTTAGATTTGGTGTTGGAGCTTGGATTGGGAGCTTGGAGCTTGGAAGCTTGGTTTGGTGGATTTGGAGCATTTTGGAGACTTTGACTTGGGATTCCAACTTCCAAGAGGTAAACCCTAATTTTCTCCCATGTAATTACTCTTATATAGTGTAATTAATAGTTTAGAACCTTCCTAGACCCTTAGGCTACCCGTGGGAGGAAGTTGGAACTAGTTAGGTTGTGTTTAGAGACTTTAACACTAGGTTTTGTGTCAATTTTGGGTGAAATCCGAGATTGGTCCAATTTTGGGTGATGCCCTAGGTTAGACAGACCTAAGTAGACGTTGTCGGGTGTCTAGAGGGTTAGTGCGCGTCTCCGTTCGGACACGTGAAGCCGTGTCGCGGAGAAACGGGCGTTTTAGGCGTTTTAGGGGTTTTCATCGTCGCCGATTCTAAGTGCGTGCACGTTTCCACCACGGACCTAGAATCGACGCGTTATCATTTTTTATAGGACCTAGACATCGTTTAGAACCCGTGGGTAAATTTTGGGCCGATTCCGAGTTGGTTTGGTGTGCGTTTCAGGAGGTTTTGCGAACCGCACACCGCGTGTTCGTCGAAATGATCGAACGGCCATTTTGACATGGTTTCCTAGTTTCGGGCTTGTGCGCGCGTTGGATTAGCATCGGAGAGTGTGTGCTAGAATTCTCGGGCTATATTTTATATATTTATAGGTGTTTGTGCGTGTCGGGGCCGTTGGAAGAGCGTTGGAGAGCGTTGTGTTGTGTGTGTGTTATGTTTATATATATATATTTATATATATATATATATATATATATATATATATATATATATGTATATATATATATTTGTGTGTGTGTTCCTATATATATATATGTATATATATTTATATATGTATGTGTTTTTATGTATATGTGAGTGTGTTAGTGAGTGTTTGTGTGAGTATGTGTTGGTGTTAGTGTATGTGTAGGTGAGTGTGTGTGTGAGTGTGAGTGAGTGTGTTTATATATATATATATATATATATATATATATATATATATATGAGTTTGTGTATGTGTGAATATGTATATATATATATATATATATATATATATATATATATATATATATATATATATATATATATATATATATATATATGTATATGTATATATATATGTATGAGTGTTTGTGTGTGTGGTTGTGTGTTTGTGAGAGTGTGTGCCAGTGTGTGTGAGTGTGTGTGTGTGAGGGTGTGTGAGAGTGTGTGTGAGTGAGTGTATATATATATATATATATATATATATATATATATATATATATATATATATATATATATATGTTTGAGTGTGTGAGTGTGTATATATATATATTAGTGTGTGTATATATATATATATAGACATAAGTATGTGTGTTAGTAGATATGTTAGTGTGTGTGTATATATATATGTATGTTTATATATATATATATATATATATATATATATATATATATATATATGTGTGTGTGTGTGTGTGTGTGTGTGTGTGGTCGTGTGTGTGTGTGATTGTGTGTGTGTGTGGTCGTGTGTGTGTGTGATTGTGTGTGCGTTTGTGTGTGTGTGTGGCCGCGGCAGCTAAGCGCACAGCCGCTGCAGCAGCAAGCAGAGCGAGGCAGCGCCGCGGCAGCAGTTCGCTCGAGCGACAGCACGCCGCGGCAGTAGTTCGCTCGAGCGCAGCAGCAGAACAGCAGGCAGCAGCAACCGCAGCGCCGCGACATCAGTTCGCTCGAGTGCAGCGCTGCAGCAGCAGCAGTCGCAGCGCCGCGGCAGTGCCGCGACAGCAGTTCGCTCGAGCGCAGCGCAGCAGCAACAGCAGCTCCAGCAGCTCCAGCTCCAGCAGCAGCGCAGCAGCAACAGCTTCTTGGCGTGGAGCACGCCGCGCAGCGAGGCTAGCAGGGAGTTAGTAGCGGGAGGTTTAGAGAGGGCTATATATATATATATTGATTGATAGATATGTATATATAAATAGATAACTAGATAAATAGATAGATTGATAGTTAGATGGATAAATAGATAGATAGGTATTAGATAGTTAGATAGATAGATTGATAGATAGCTAGATATTAGATAGATAGATAGGTACATACATAGATAGATAGTTAGATTGATAGATAGATATATAAATAGATAGATAGATAAGTAAATAGTTAGATAGATAGATAGATATCTAGGTAAATAGATATCTAATAGATTAGATAGATAGTTAGATAGATAGATACTAGTTAGATAAATAGATAGATAGATAGATAGGTAGTTAGATATTAGTTAGATATATAGATCTATGTGTATAGATATATAAATACATAAGCTAGATATATATTATAGCTAGATATATATATATTTATAGGTAAGGTAAGGTATAAGGTATATGTATATGTGTGTATGTAATATATATATATATATATATATATATATATATATATATATATATATATATATATATATATATATATATATATATGTAGATACCTAGGTATATGCATATATGTATTATATATATATTTTAGCCGAGATTATAGCTATATATATATATATATATATATATATATATATATATATATATATATATATATTTATGCATAGTTAGTTAGCTAGAGGGGTAGTAGGGTTGAGTTTAGAGAGGTGTCTCAAATCCTTGAGATACCAAGGTATCTCAATACCTTGAGATATCCAAGGTATTGAGTTTCGAGCGGAGTTTTTGAGCGTTTGCCTAGGTTTGAGTTTAGAGATAGGTTTTTATGTATATGCGTATATATTTACGCATACTAGCATAGGTTTTAGCGGGTATAGACGGGGCGTATAGCGTAGGGTGAGGTATCGGATACCGAGGGTATCCCGGTATCTCAAGGAGGCGAGTTTGAGGGTTTATTAGCTTAATGACCTAGTTTTGACCTAGAATTTTAGGAGCACCCTAGTTTGACCTAGACTTGACCATAGTTGACTCGGTTGACCGCCAAAGTCAACTTTTGATCTAGATTTGACCCAGGGTTGACTTTTTGGACCCAAAGTTGACTTTTGACCCAGATTTCACCGGTTTGACCCGTTTGACCTAGAACGACCCTAGAAGCCTATTTTTTTGGTTATTTTATATCTGTTTAACTCATTAGAACCCTGTTTAATCTTGCTTTTTGCAATAGGTCCTTGCGACACCAGTTCGGATCGCCAGTTGCTCAGGACGTCAGGCGAGTACATTCTTTGATAGTTTTCATTATCTGATGATTATTATGATTCAGCTTCTAGTATAGTATCATATGATTATTCTGGCACAACACGGGATACTGACTGGTATTTCTGGATTTATTTACTTGCGACACGTATATTTCATGTTTCTGGCCTCTATTCTGGAATTACTACAGGCATCACTCATGTTTCAGGCTGGACTCATACTTGATTTACGTGTCGGGTCTTGGATTCACTTGTACTAGTCAGGGCGGAAAAATACTCGAGTAGACATGTAAATATTCCCAACTGGAATCACTGGAATCACCCCCTCTGGTCTAATCTGGAATGATAGCAGCTGCGCACCCAATGTGTGGTGAGCCGTACTTAGCCCTAGCCACTTACATGTCGAAATAGGTATTTTAAAGACACGAGTTCATTCTTTCTAGTCTGGACTCTCTTGCATTTCTTGCTGGCCTCACTTATAGTTTCTGGACTTGACTCACTACATGTATTTCATGCTGGACTCACTACACGTTCATGTGCACAGACTTGATCTTAGTTTAGATTTCTTGTATCTTGCAGTTATTACTATCTTGCTTCTGATATTCATGCATCTTTACCTTTATGCACCAGTGATATGTATATTTTCTTGTTCCATACTTTATTTTATTCTTCTTGCTACTTGCTATAACTGCTTTTTAGTTTTTATCATTTAAATAGAACTGCTGTTAGAGATGTACTTGCTCCAGTCCTGACTGGACATATTTTTCCAGAGTATCCGGAGGATTGGTGTCCGACGTTCTATGGACCTGAGCCTGTCGATAGTGCAGATAGGGACCCTCTAGTTTAGGAGTGATTTCCGGGATCACTAGGACCTTGTTATTGTTTTTATTAGCTTTTAGTACCGGATTTGTCTTCGGTTTTGGATTGAGACCTTGTAATGTATATTATTTTGGTTGATGTATTATTATTATTGATGTTGTGGTTGTTGTAGTAGTTATTATTGGTTAGACTTTATAGTTGTTAGTTTCTTTGTTATCTTATCGTGCTTAGATTCGTGATTGAATACATTGTGATTATCATTATGATATTGTTTCTCCGTTTGGAGTTGAGATCTTGACAGGTTTATATATTGATTGCGTGAGATTGTTCTAGATAGTTGACCTAGACAAAGTTCTACCGACGATGTTGTGGCGTAGGCTGGACGTACCCACGACTCATGCCCGATTTTTTGGGTGCGGGTCGTGACATGCCGCAACATCGACAGTAGAATGCTGTCTAGGTCACAATAAATACTAAACATAACTCACAAACTGTCAATGATGTCAACTCCATAAGGAGACAATATACATCTCACAATAGCTCATAATGCAAACTCAATCACAACAACTATAAAAGTATATGGCACGATAAAAGATAAGAAGAATGACATAGTTAAATACCATGTCTCAAAATAAAGATAAACCACAGTCTAGCTATCTAACATAAAGTCTCCACAAGTCCCAACATAAACTCAGAATAAGTCTAAACATAAACTGAAATAACCTCAAATAAGTCTCAGTGCATAAGATAAATACTGTCTAGATAGCTGCAGCTAGTGTCTCCTCTAAAGGAAATAGTCTCCTCTAAGATCTTTGGTGTGTAGTCTGCATCTATACCTGGTCCATAATGTGTGGGACAGAAGTCCTCAAGATCCTCTGGAAAAAATATCCAGTCAGGATTGGAGCGAAGTACAAGCACTAACAACAGTTTCACATATATTAACAAAAACTATAACACAGTGTAAAGAAATACAAGATAGATTTGAATACTGGCAATAAGAAATACTAGAATAATAAAGTACTGAAATAAAAGAATACTGGAATAATGAAGTACTGGAGCATATGTCATCATCAATGTACATCTAGCAATGAATAGAAATACAAGTGCATGCTAGAACAATGAACAGGAATATAAGTAAATGCTAGAGCAAAATAACTAGAACATGTAAAGATGCTAGATCAATATACTAGGGATACATGTCAAAAATATCTAGCTAAGTGTGTGAAACATCAGCTTATCATGTGATCAGCTTGGGACTGATCAGGCTTGTTACATATGATTAGCTATGATTCATGTAAGGTCAGGCTAACCATCCGGATAGCTATGATGCGAGCAATAGTCAGGCTAATCACATGTAACAGGCTATGAGGCATGTAATGGTCAGGTTGCACCGACGTGAGGTGTGGGTGAGCTATGATGCATGTAAAGTTGGGTATGATCACATAAGCAACTAATATTTTCCCGTTTCCCCAGCTAGCACGATGGATCCCAAATCATGACTCCTCATGACAGGTCTCGATGATGCCAACTCGTGTAAATTACAGTGTCAAAATCATGTACTCTATACAACTAGAATTATAGAGATAATCAACATAATGAAAACTGTCAGAGAATGTACTCGCCTGTGGTCCTTAGCTGGCAATACCAATGTCCTGTTTCCAAAGTATCATCTGAATGATCCAATAGTCCTATAGACATATCATATAATACAATATTGTATCAGACATTACACTTACACACACAATTAAAATACAATGAACTCAGAGACTACGCTAGGGGGTGACACTTTGTCATCTACAAGGTCAAGTGTGCGTCTAGTTGCACGGGTCATGTCTGTAATTACTGTGCATAACAGACAGTCAATTAATACGAGTCTTGCTAGTATGTCAGTGTACATATGGCAGTCTGCTAACAATTCACATGGTCCCAGGTCAATATAACTACGGTATATCCGTAATTACACTCGGGTCACCTAGTGCATATATAATTATACATAGTCTTAACTAGCATATAACATTAAAACTTATCATATATATGTACACCAAATAAATGCATATACCATATATATATGTGTATATATATTAATTGAATTCATATACTATATATATATATATGTATATATATACCAATTATATACATATTAAACATATAGTAATAGAATACATATACTATACTTATATACTAATTGAGTTCATATACTACATATATATAAATGTATATATATAAATTAAACATATACTAAATACATATACTAATATATACACTAATACATATACTAATACACAATACGCGTATATTAAACCATAACTAAAATACGTATGTATACTCATGAGAACTACGCGTATGCGTGCACGTGTACATGTACGCAAGAGGGAGAACTCGAACCTGTGTATGCAGGATGAGGCATTCGTATCGAGGTCGTCGACAGGGTGCTCGGTTTAGTCGAGCGGGTCAGGGGCTCGCGAGGTTCACGACTTTAGCAGCAGGTCGTCGACGGTGTGCAGGCAAGTCGGTGGGGTTCACAGCGGACCTGGACGGTGTGGGATGGTCGGGATGGCTCCGTTCAGGGGTGCTCGGGTGATGCGGTCGGTTGAGACGTCGGGTTGGAGTGGTTTCAGGCTAAGGTGGCAGCGGGTTCAGCCGCTGGTCGAGGGGAGAAGACGGTGGAGGGTCGGAGAAGAGGGGCTCGGCGAGGCTGCTTCGGCTCTGGCCAGATCAGGTTGACCGGAGGGATGAGGTGAGAATGATGATGAATAGGGAAGATGGGAAGAAAGTCAACTGTGGTTTAGGTTTATAGGAATAGAAAAAAAAGAAAAAGTAAAGAAAGAATATTTATATATAAGTATGGTGTTGGGTTGACCTAGAAATAGGGCTTGGTCAACACTTCTTGGGAAAAGGGCTTGACATGGAGATATTTCAAGGGCTAGGATTCAAATAGATTCAAATAGATTCAAAATGGATGGCTAGGATTGCATTTGGTTCAAAGTTTGGAGGGCCATGGTTTAAGGAGGTTGATGTTGAATTACACACTCCCAAAAATTATGAAAAAATTCTCATAAAAGAGAAATGGGTTTCTTTCACGTGTTGTGTCCAACGGGGTGGACACCTTAATGCACTTTTGCATAAAAGTGCCCAACAATTGGAAAATTACACAAAGTTAGGTTTATGGTTTAATTTAATTAAAATAAATATAATTTGTGTTCTAAAATTAATTAGAAGTACATGGGTGTAAAATTAAGTAGGACACAAGTGTCATGAATGAAGTAGACTCAGAATAGAATATTACCCTAATTTGGGTTGCTCAAAATGGGTCGAGATTGTGTCTCCAATTTCGATGGGAACGCACAAGGATACAAAGTTGGATTTATATTGAATTAAATATAGTCGTTTGCGACGAATGTTGTGCGACTAAAATAAAGCACATCATGGCATAGTTATGGGTCACACAAAGATAAAAATAAAAGTCTGGCATGTCTAGGACAAGAGTGTGAAATTGGTTGGAAGGCAGTGGCTAGTGTAGTGCTCTAATTATCGAAACAACGATAAAGTACAATAATTAAATAAAATCACAGCAATTTAGATATAAATAATTATCATGCAATCATTTACACATTAAATTATGAAAAGACAAAAATACCCCTAATCTGAAATATGGTAGTGACAAATCTGTTCTTTCGCCTCGTTCTAGTGCCATCTGCAACCCTTGGTTCAACATGACATTCTATTCTTACTGCTGGAGCTGTTATTGTTATTGTTGTTGTTGCTATACCACTATTTGGTGTTGTTGGACAGCCAACAATCAACGAATAATCTCTAGCAAGTCCGGGGTATCCAGTATTGCCAGCACTGCGGGAGGTATGGGAACACCTGGAGCCAGTTGCTCTGTCCCATTTATTGTAGGCTCAACTTGGATCCTTGGCTGAGATTCTATAGGATCTCGTTCCACTGACAACTCTGCCTCTCTTGTTGCTGCAGCATCGGGGGAAGGAGAAGCCCTAAAGAAGAGCATAAGAAACAATCAAGTACCGGACAAGAAGGAACAAGGAAGCAATCAATCTGGAAGAATTCAACTTGAGTATCAAAGAGGACAAAGTCAAAATTTTAAGAAGGATCATATTTGATTGAGACTCCTATGAACATAACACCCCACAAGTCTGAAGAATAGACCTGCATGGGCCACCACTAAAATCTTGTCATGCTCCAGTACCGGAATACGAAGACGGACATGGCCAGCTACCCTGTACAAGGTAGTATACGTCGTACGATGACCACGACTATAATAAGACAATGGGGTGCATGCTACAATCATGTCTCCTAGGGTCAAGAACTTCTATGTCTCAATCATTCAAACAAAAAACAGTAAACATAGAGCATATATGATAAAACAATAAGGCGTCCCAAGCACTTTGTCAAAATATTCTGGATACCAGATGTACAAAATAAGAAGCTGACAGAGTATCAAAAGTACATGATAGTGATCAGTTGTATTCTAATTTAAGATAATCATGTAAAAAAAAACTAATGTCCAGACGTGCTGGCTAACAAGTGCTGGTGACTAAATGCCCAAAAGAAGTAAATGTACAATGACGAGTAGGGAAGAAGGAAATCCACTTGTTATCCTCTACGACCATGCTCCTGTCATGCACCATGAGTTGGGAGATAGTACGTCGGATCCTCGGGTGCTGGTTCGAAACCTGGCCATACAAAACCAGTGGGGTTAGACCCCAAATAGCAAGTACCACAAAGGAAGCATGAAATGAAGAAACAAAAAATTAAGAAATAATTATATAATAATACATAGGTTCAGTGTTGTAACTTAGGTCTATGGCATACCCTAGTGCAAAGGCCCAATCCTACAACCAAATAAGGACAAGGGTTGAATCGTCATACTATGATAGTCCATTTTCCTATGCTACTAACCAAATAATATAATCACAACCATGTCTATTTTCTTATATCGGCCAATACTTGTACTGTTTGCTATTTTATGGAGTCTGAGGTTATTTTAGAAATAATACATAATAGGTATCCTCAGATTATGTCATGTCGAATAGGGCTAACCTAGCCAAATAAGGAATATACAGGTACTTGTATTATGCACCAGTCCCCCGTAGGACTATTGCGCTAAAAATATGATATTAGCGGTTCCAATGCTCCTATAGTGAAATAGTGACTCGACATATTTATAATAGGTCAAATACTATACTCCACTAAGGTGGATGATATATAGTATTTGTGGTGGCCAGCCAACATCGCACTTAGAATAAATTTTTGTAGAAAGGTTCGTTGGCATGATCTCGGGATACCGTTTCCTCCAAATGTTACTATCACTTTTTATTACCTAATTAGCCCTATATTATATTCAAAATCTCAAGGCGTGGTCATATAAGAATTTCTCTTAAGATGTCATATAAGGTACGGGTACGCTTGATACGCATCCATGGAAGTTTAATCTTGATTCACCCGAGCGTGTATGCAACATTCAATCAATATCCTAGCCACACTTTGGTAGTCGACTCGCTTATTATGCCCGTGCTAGGAAAATAATATATAATTATAGTATCACACATTTAGGAATTTTTTGGCATTCTCGATGCACAATCCAAATATAATCACTTAACACGTAATACGGTGTGTCACACCTTGACGCACATTAAATTAAGAACAATTATCAGGTAATAGTGGTATCAGCATGGATACAATATTTGAGTCCAATTACCAATTATATATTGGGTCACATGAATCAAGATCACATTGTAACACAAATGCTTATGTCATGCACATAGCCGATTAGTCACTATCCACTTAGTCTGGTTCATAGCCAATCTTAGTTCAACTCATGCCATGTTCATAGCCAATCTTGCTCTTGGTCATGTCTGGCACAAGGACTGGTTACTAAATCCATTCTTTCTTAGAACCATAACACAAGCATCAACCTAAATATAAATTATAAAAGAATAAGAAAAATACTCAATCCAAACAATCATGGCCGCATGGGTCTCTAGGCCGCATATGAAGTCCTGGCCGCATGGGAAGTCCTGGTCGCATGGTTCTCTAGGACGCATATGCTCTGGGTTAAAGTCTACTCCTCGGGATAAGTATTGAAGTGACGACCAATAAATGAAGTATCAGTAAAGTGACAATAAAATAATGGATGTGACATAAAGTGAATGATGTGACATGCAATAAAGTGTGACAGAGGGAAAGGACAAAAAATTATGTGCCAAAGGTTCAGAGTCATGCGTCCAAGGAAAGTGGACACATACTCTGCTTTTCGTATCCGTCACTGGACCACATAAGCATATCTCTTGGACTTAGCAAATTTCTCATTCGTTCAGTGAGCAAAACACAAGGAGTTCTGTTACTAGCTACAGAACACTTTTTGTAATAGTCAGTCATGCATCCAACAAGATGGATGTATGCTGGTTGGTTATGCAACAAAGGGTCCAGGCCCTATAAGGATCAAGCCACATGGAAGCCTCTGCCGCATATGGTGCTTGCCGCATGAGAACTTCGTCTTCTTCAACAGCAAGTTCAGCCATGAAAGAAAAATTCCAAAAACTTAAAAATTGTTTTATTCATAAAAACTTTATTTTAACTCCGAATCAAGTGAACCAAAACCCAAAATGCTCGAAATAAAGTATTCCCTCAACCCCAAAAATAATTTTCTAAAATACCATATTTTAGTAGATCAAAACCAAGAAAAACTTATGGCACCCATGAAAACCCTAACTTCAAATTTAGATCTACTCAAATCTAGCCATCAAAACAGAAAACTCCAAGTATTAAAAGTGATCAAAAATATATAACAAACATAATAAACCAATATTATGGAGGGTTTCTCTATTTCTTATGTAAGGCGTACTTGCCTATGGAAATGGAAAGAGAAAACCAAAGAGAGGAAGAAAGAAATAAGTGAAAAGAGAGAGAAGAGAAAATATTGGGTCATATATGGTAGGGTTGAGAGTTGAACCAAGAGTTTTTATGACTTGAACCAACCCACAAAATAAACCATAAACCATGTTAAACCAAAGAATGGGTTTAGTCTCATGCAATACTAACATGCAAGCAAGAAAAAATAATACGCTCCAAATACGTAGATTTGGGAACGGGGAGTGATATCTCTATCCACCTTAGAAAAATTTTGTCATCGTAATTCGAATCCAAGTAAACTAGAGAAGTCAGGTCAAGCACGATATAATCCTACTAGCAAATTACACATGCTAGCAATATCATCAAAACTCATAGGTGATCACCTGATCATAAAATCTAGATACAAAGACATAAGGTAGAATATACCTTCTGAATCGAACATATGCGGGTACCGAGTTTGAATATCGTGCTCGCGTTCAACATTGATTCTCCAAGAGTAAAATCCCCAGGCAATACGAACCAGAAAAATAGTTCGGTTCTTGAGTACCTTTCGAGGATATAACTCAGATCCGAGTCATACATACGCAACTGAGATACATAAAATACATCGTGAACCTCATGTAGAGAAGGTGGAAGGGGAAGACGATAAGCCACATCACCTACCCCATTGAGAATGTCAAATAGACCAACGTATCGCGGACTAAGATTCCTACGAACCCTGAATTTAATAACCACACGGGTAGGAAAAATCCAAAAAATATGTTATCGCCGACACGAAACTCTAAGGTCCTACGATGCTGATCTACCCAATGACGACACCGATCTTGCGCAACCCGAAGTCGCTCTATTATCTTCCTGACAACTTCTACTGTCTGTGTGATCATTTCGGGGCCTAACATCTTCCGCCGACCAATGTTGTCACAAGCCAACATTGATCTACACTTCCTGCCATATAGTGCCTCGAAAGGTGCCATCTGAATACTGGTATGATAACTATTGTTATACGAGAATTCTACCAAGTGAAGGTTATTCTCCCAAGATCCACCAAGGTCTAAGGTACAAGCTCCTAGCATATCCTCTAAAGTCTGGATGGTTCTCTCTGATTTCCCGTCCGTCTGGGGGTGGTAAGTTGTGCTGAATCTTAACTTAGTATCCAATATCTCATACAAGCTTCTCCAAAAATAAGTAGTGAACCTAGTATCTCGGTCTGATACTATGCTTACTGGTACTCCATGCTGTCTCATAATCTGTCGCATATAATATTTTGCCAACTGCTCTTAAACTGTCCCACTCTGAAGGAGACAAAATGTGCCACTTTGGTGAGACGATCCACTATCACCCAAACTGTATCTAGACCAGTCGGTGATCTCGGTAAATCGGTTCCAAAGTCCATCGTGATGTGTTTCCACTTCCACTCTGGAATAAGGAGCGGCTGCAATAATCCTGCTGGTCTCTGTTGTTCTGTCTTTATTTTTTGATATGTCAAACATCGCGATACGAAGCGTGCTATTTTCCTTTTTATTCTGTTCCACCAAAAGTGTTACTTGATATCTTGGTACATTTTTGTGCCTTCCGGATGAATAAAATAGGAACTGTGTGCTTCAGTCGTAACTTCTTACCGAATATCCCTGCTTGGTACGCATAGAAGATTAAAAAATCTTAGAGTTCCATTCGCATGTATTGTCAGCTCCTTTCGAAGACCCGACTCACATTTTTATTGTAGATTTTGAATCTTTGGGTCCTCTGCCCGAGCTAGCTTAATTCTATCTACTAAAGTTGACTGAATCTGTAGGTTGGCCTGAACTCCTTGTCACGACCCGCACCCGGTTTAGGGGCACGAGTGCGTGGGTACGTCCAGCCTACGCCGCAGCATCGGCAGTAGAACGCTGTCTAGGTCAAGTAACTATCTAATACATCTCACAAGAATACCCAACTCCATAAGGAGTCGTGGATATCATAAAATAATGTTGGATACTCAATCACATAAACTAAGCACGATGAGATATCAAGGTAAGCAAAGAAATACAAGACAAGTCTAACGACAAAATAGTCATACCTGCAATCAGTGACATCCAATCCCCAAGTGTCGGAAACAAGTCCACTAAGGTCACAGTCTGAAAATGTTTTCCAGTCAGGAAGGAGCAAAGTACATCTCTAAATAGCAGTTCTATATTAATGATATAAACTATGTAGCAGTTCTAGATGGAAATATACGAGATGCATGGATAGGTACGAGAAATGTACAATAAAAGAAATACTGGAAATACTGTAAGTAAATGCAGGGAAAGAAACAATATGTCAATGAGCAAGGAACCTATGACTAAGTGGGTGAGTACTAGTTTTAACATGTGATCGGCTTGGGAACTTGATCAAGCTGGTTACATGTGATTAGCTATGATTCATGTAAGGTCAGGCTAACCGTTGGTTAGCTATGATGCATGTATAGGTCAGGCTAATCACACGTAACAGCTATGAAGCATGTAAATGGTCAGGACGCACCCGACGTGAGATGTGGGGTGAGCTATGATGCATATAGAGTTGGGTATGATCATATATCTATACTAAAATACTCCCCACCCCCGACTGGTATAGTAGATCCAATCATGGTACGCTATGGCACGGGATTCCCTAGGGAGGTAGCAAATCTCCCCGGGTCTCAGTGTCTGTACATGTACAAGATAACAAGGAAACAAGTCTTGTACAAGCTTCCCCATGAATAAGGAATAACATCTCATGACGAGATCCGTGTATACCAATCCGTGTAACCAACGTGTCAAGAGCATGAATATCTACACTAGATACAGGGAACATATGAGATATCATAAATTAGAAACTAATCAGAGAATGTACTCGCCTTGGGTCCTTAGCTGTCAATACCAATGTCCTGTCCCAGAGTATCGTCTGGAGAAACCGACAGTCCTATAAACATATAATAATATTATTTGTATCAGATGCTACACTAACACACAATAGAAATACACTGGCTTCAGGGCTATGCCAGGCATGGCTCTAGTCAACTAGGGTCATCTAGTAGGGATACGTATATAATACACATTTACACTCAGAGTGTATACCAATAAAAACATACACAATATATATATAAGTGTCTATTAGTAATTGTACAAAATACGTATATGTGTATGTACACTAAATAGATGTATATAATTATATACTTATATACCAAAGTACATATTTGTATATATATCAATCAAATATTTTTATATATATAACTAATCAGAGAATGCACATAATGCCACCCTTCTCAAGGTGATCCCAAATGAAGTAGCAGTTAGTTCCAATGAGTCCGGAGCAGTTCAAATAGCTAGAAACTATATAAAGAAGTCCAAGATCGGAGTTTGGCACGAAAATCGAGATAAGGATACCAGGCTAATAAGAGAAAGGGTCGTTTGTTTGTTATTAAGGTAATACCTTAATTTAATGAAAATCATTTCAAAAATTATTTTGAACAATAATTACCAATAAAAGTTTATTTAGAAAATTTAGAATTTATGTAAAGCCAATATATTTTTATATCTATAGTGAAATCGGTTACCAGTCCAAATAACAAATTTTGAACAAATTTTTATTATTGAAAATTTTTCTTAAATAATAATATAAACCCCAACAAATTATTATATTTTTGCATAATCAAAACCCTTATAATTATTTCGCAAATACTAATTACATAAAAACTAACTAATTTCATAAAAACTAAGTAATTACATATTAATATAACCAATCCTTATATATAATACATAACTAAATTTTACACATAATAACTAAATTCATACATTATAAACAATAAAACTAATTATATTTTAATTACTAAACTAATTACATGAAATTACTAAACTAATTACATGAAATTACTAAACTAATTATAAATTAACTAATTGATTAATAATTACTAACTAATCTAATTATAACTAAACTAATTATAATACTAAATCAACTCAGTGAATCGAAGAAAGGGGGAAGAGGGAAATCGTAGAGGGAGCTCACGTTGGGTTTCCCGGCGTCGGCGGAGGAGTCTCGACGGGTCACGCGGGCAAGGCGTCGGCGGTCGACGACTTCGAGGCGGGATCTGGGAGCTCAGGGCGGCAGCGAAGCTCGGCGGCGGTCAGCGTTCTGCTGTGGTCGAAGCTCGGCGGTCGACGTTCGTCTCGGCGGCGGCGGTGGAAACTCGAGAGCGGCGGTCGGATCTTCGAGCTCGACGCGGCGGAAGGACGGGACGGCAGCTCGACCCAGAGGAGGAGATCTCAGCCGCCGGCGGTGGGTCGAGATCTCGGTTAGGGTTTTTTTTCCTGTGAATCGTGTCGGGGTAGGATCGTGTCCGGGGCTGGACACGATGGATTCGGTGTACTGTGGTGTGGGGGCGGACGTGTCCGGGTATGGGACACAGGGATTTAATGTACTGTAGTGGTGGTTGTGTCCAGATGGTGTCGGACACAAAAATCTGGTTGTAAAGTTGTAATAACTGGACACAGGAATGAATGGATACGATAGGACACCCGGGGTCGGACCCGAGGCCAACACGGCTGACACGGCAATGCTGGACACACGGACACGAGCACACAAAACAATGGTGATGGCTTGTTGGCTTGTGGGAATTTGTGAGGGCTAGCTAGGGTTTCTTGGAAATGGTGTGGGTGAGAGACTTTAAATAGGGAGAGAGGGTGTGGGATAAAGGGTGAGGATTGGCCCAATTAATGAATGGCCAAGATTAGATATGAATGAGTTTTTCATGTGGAAAATGAGGGTGTGAATGGGAGATGGTAAACTTGTAAAATTTTAAAAGAAAAAGATTATAATTTAAGAAAATATTTTAAGAGGCTTCCAAGGCTAATTGATTCCCAATTAGCTTCTAATTAAACCCATATTTCAAAACCTAGAAAGTATGTAATTTATTTACCATCCCAAATGGATTTCAAAATTTATTATGAAGAAAACAACTAGTCCTTTAAATAATTTTATGATTTCAAGCCAATAAATATTTGAAGCTAGAGAATTATATATATATCATTATTTATCTATTTAATTTATAATAAATCGATATTTAGGAAAAATGATTTTTATAAAAGATTTCAAATCACCTTCTAAAATCAAACATTGCTCAAAAATCTAATACTAAAACTCAAGGAGAAAAATATTTTATAAACTTGATATTTTAAAATAAATTAAAATCTAAATATTTTGGAATTTGGAAATCGGAGGTTACAAGTCTATCCACCTTAAAAAATTTCGTCCTCGAAATTTAAGATCCTCAATAATTGCATTTACTCATTATATTATTTCTATCAAAATTTAAATTTCAAACCAAATAATCATGAAATAATTCCATATTGTTATTTCACAATCTTTCAAAAATTCTATAACATCATATTCCTGAAAATCTTCAAGTTTAAAATCAAAATCAAATTTTTATCATAATCTCCTCCCAATTTTTTTTTTTCGTATCCAAATACTCCAGGATTTTAATATCCAATCCTCCAATTGAAATCCAATCAATGCATATTTATAAAAATCGTATCCCAAAATTTAAATTTTAAACACTAATCCATCAATCATCTTACTCCTCTAACTCAAATTCAATTGATGCTTATTCAAATCTAGATCCTTATCCCGAGAATTTAATTCGACACTATTCCATTAACGATTTTATTTCCTGATTTCCTTTTTCCTCAAAATACTCAACAATGCGATATTTACGGAACCTTCAATGCAACATTCATAATATAAAATTTCTATCTTACAATTAATTAGATATAATAATAATTTCCCAAATTTTCTCAAAATTTTAATAACCAATTTAATCATATCAAGACCTTCCTAAATTAATAAATCCTCAAATTTTGCCCTGTGAATTTCTTAACTCTCCATTTAAGTTAATGTTTATCCTTGAATTTCAATCATACCTCAGTTTTTGTACAATCAATGATCCATCAACTCCGTTATATCAACCCCTAAATTCTTTATTTAAATTAATGCTCATCCATAAATTTAATCCTCTTGTCTCTTTTTGTCAGTCATAACCTTGTCATAGATCTTTGCTATGGTCAAAACCCTAATGATCATGGTTTAAGAAAACTCTACCTACAGCCATGCAATCTAAGAAAATATATAGGTCATGTATCTTTTGTCATGGTATTGCAGTCTCTGTCAGGGTGTACTACTAGTTATATTCTACCAAGAAAATCATGAATACGAACTACAGCACTAGGGAAATCAATCAATCAAGAGACGGGAACATTAGGAAAAAGAAGAACCTGCTAACATATTTCTTGCGGTATCTGCTATCTCTAACAAACACTTAACTCTAGCATATTTACTAATTAATTCCTATTCCTGTACACTGGTAACCATATCAACTAATCATTAATCCACAAGATCTATGAATATATCCGTATTGCACACACCTGTCTATTAATGCCAAAATCTGATACCAAGAACCCCTAACACGATTATAGGTCAATTGGTGCATGTAAAGTTTGATACCTCTATCTCTTTAGGTACCCCTATTCTACTTTAGTACACCCACTGCTAGTTCTCGTTCCTACTACAATTGTCAATACTATTTGTTCTTATCACTCAAGTGCACACCAAGTGTAACACACCATACTAAGTGCTAAACCCTTTCTAATACAACTCTAGATGGACACCCAAGTCAGTCTGTGGTGCCATCTCAATCATGCTCAAGTCATCAGATCCTTACACATGTATATCATCTACTCATATATTAATATTCATATCTCTCATCTACCATAAAATTAATCTTCAAAATAATCGTCAAGGTTTAACTTCTCGATCAACTTAAAAATAAATTCCATATACCTCCTCAAAGTCTGATACTCAACATCGAAATAAAAGTTTTAATCACTCTAAAATCTTTGTAGCCTTAACCAGGTTTATTGAATTCATATTTGAAATCCTCAAAAAAAATTTTAATGACCTAATCTCAACTCCTCAATTATTCTAAAAATAAAATTTTATTTCCACCTTTTAAATTTATAAATCCACAAATGTACATATCAGTGCTCACGGTCTCTGATTCTCGAGGTGCACTCAAAACATCTATTGTCTACAACTGTGTACTAAAATTGTACTGCCCGAATCACTTGTACTATTACCTCCAAATGATCAAAGTTATCATCACCTGTATTTTCTTTCATGATTTTTCAATTTATGTCAACTGGTATATCATCTAATTATCATCACACAGAGTGCTTACTGTTATTAACGTCATTCTCGACTAATCCTCGATATAGAGTCATTAGCACTCTTGGTATTATATCACTAGCTTCATTAATGGATCATCTCATCAAGCTCATTATAACTCATGATTACATGTATCTACTATAACACTCATGTTTCTTTACTCTCATGGGCATGTATATGGTTCCTCATCTCGATGGTTGTATAGGTATTTCATTTTAACCTTTCATAGCCTGTTACACTAATATGTGATACGCTTCACCATCTTCATTACCAATTCCGATATTTCTCTACTCATGACACCTCATTATAACTCCTCATGCATATAAATTTCTTTACCTTTAACACGCCCGATATCAATCATCAGATTGAACGTTATGCTCCATTAATCCTTAACATAATTCCTTGATACCTAATTGTTTACATAGATCACTTAATTACATAATCATGATTATCCAGGACGGGTAATTGGCTCTGATACTAACTCTGAGAACTATCACTGATACTCTATACTATCCCTCTACTTATAGTACTATAATGACACTTATCCTAGAACCATTGTCACAAGGTATTATGCTATGGGTTAACTCTAGGTTAAAGCCTACTGTTCACATGTCCAACTAGGAAACACTTACAACTCACTAGCAACACAGTCAATACTAATACTCAAGACACAGCCATAATTACAAGTCATTAATTATCATACTTAATCATGGAATCCTCAAAGGATATAAGCTCCAAAGGAACTGGGTTGAGGACTGAAGGTGTTTCTACTGCTAGCAACAAAAGAACGATAAAAAAATACCGTATAACAGAAATAGATAAGTGTTGAGATGATACTTTAAGAACCATTTTAAGATACAACCTGATAATCATACACGTCTGTCTAAAATCATGACACTCAGAATCCTCGCCACGCCAGTAAGCATAGATGCGATAAACGACAGGTTCCGTAACTAAGGTATGCAACTCTATAATCATGTCATCTAGAATCTTCGCCACGCCAACCGGTATGGCTGCGAGAAATTCTAAATTTCATAACTAAAGTATGTACATCCAAGTCAGGTTCCTACGTTCTAGTCATGACAGCTAATATGGCTGCGATAAACTCTAGGTTCCATAACCAAAGTAGACGTTTTACCTTTCTCACTGTCCTCATCAACATATGTCATCAGATAATACCGTAAAGTTCAGTCCGTAAAATTCATCTCGATATGAAATCAAAACTCAACAACGATACCAAGAATTAAATTTAACAACTGGTCAACAATAATCAAACTCAATATCAATAAGTGAGAACGGACAAAAATAAGGGGGAAGGATTTAAATTGGAATTTATAATGAGATTCTCAAGGGTCATCCCAGAAATCTCTCAAAAATTGTGATTGAGTATCCTCTCTCATCCTAGTATCATATGTCCTATATTCTATAGCAGGCACGTAGTAGTACAACTATGATGTCGTACTACTACGACATCGCATAACTAGCGAAGTCTGACCTGCATGGGCCACCACTAAAAACTTGTCACGACCCGCACCCGGTTTAGGGGCACGAGTGCGCGGGTACGTCCAGCCTACGCCGCAGCATCGACGGTAGAACGTTGTCTAGTTCAAGTAACTATCTAATCCATCTCACAAGAATACCCAACTCCATAAGGAGACGTGGATATCATAAAATAATGTTGGATACTCAATCACATAAACTAAGCACGATGAGATATCAAGGTAAGCAAAGAAATACAAGACAAGTCTAATGACAAAATAGTCATACCTGCAATCAGTGACATTCAATCCCCAAGTGTCGAAAACAAGTCCACTAAGGTCACAGTCTGGAAAATGTTTTCCAGTCAGGAAGGAGCAAAGTACATATCTAAATAGCAGTTCTATATTAATGATATAAACTATGTAGCAGTTCTAGATGGAAATATACGAGATGCATGTATAGGTACGAGAAATGTACAATAAAAGAAATACTAGAAATACTGTAAGTAAATGCAGGGAAAGAAACAATATGTCAATGAGCAAGGAACCTATGACTAAGTGTGTGAGTACTAGCTTTAACATATGATCGGCTTGGGAACTTGATCAGGCAGGTTACATGTGATTAGCTATGATTCATGTAAGGTCAGGCTAACCGTTGGTTAGCTATGATGCATGTAGAGGTCAAGCTAATCACACGTAACAGCTATGAAGCATGTAAATGGTCAGGCCGCACCCGACGTGAGATGTGGGGTGAGCTATGATGCATGTAGAGTTGGGTATGATCACATATCTATACTAAAATACTCCCCACCCCCGACTAGTATAGTAGATCCAATCATGGTACGCTATGGCACAGGATTCCCTAGGGAGGTAGCAAATCTCTCCGGGTCTCAGTGTCTGTACATGCACAAGATAACAAGAAAATAAGTCTTGTACAAGCTACACCATGAATAAGGAATAACATCTCATGACGAGATCCGTGTATACCAATCCGTATAACCAACGTGTCAAGAGCATGAATATCTACACTAGATACAGGAAACATAGAAGATATCATAAATTAGAAACTAATCAGAGAATGTACTCGCCTTGGGTCCTTAGCTGTCAATACCAATGTCCTGTCCCAGAGTATCGTCTGGAGAAACCGACAGTCCTATAAACATATAATAATATCATTTGTATCAGATGCTACACTAACACACAATAGAAATACACTGGCTTCAGGGCTATGCCAGGCATGGCTCTAGTCAACTAGGGTCATCTAGTAGGGATACGAATATAATACACATTTACACTCAGAGTATATACCAATAAAAACATACATAATATATATATAAGTGTCTATTAGTAATTGTATAAAATACGTATATGTGTATGTACACTAAATAGATGTATATAATTATATACTTATATACCAAAGTACATATTTGTATATATATCAATCAAATATTTTTTTATATATATAACTAATCAGAGAATGCACATAATGCCACCCTTCTCAAGGTGATCCCAAATGAAGTAGTAGTTAGTTCCAATGAGTCCGGAGCAGTTCAAATAGCTAGAAACTATATAAAGAAGTCCAAGATCGGAGTTTGGCACGAAAATCGAGATAAGGATACCAGGCTAATAAGAGAAAGGGTCGTTTGTTTGTTATTAAGGTAACACCTTAATTTAATGAAAATCATTTCAAAAATTATTTTGAACAATAATTACCAATAAAATTTTATTTATAAAATTTAGAATTTATGTAAAGCCAATATATTTTATATCTATAGTGAAATCGGTTACCAGTCCAAATAACAAATTTTGAACAAATTTTTATTATTGAAACTATTTCTTAAATAATAATATAAACCCCAACAAATTATTATATTTTTGCATAATCAAAACCCTTATAATTATTTCGCAACTACTAATTACATAAAAACTAACTAATTGCATAAAAACTAACTAATTACATATTAATATAACCAATCCTTATATATAATACATAACTAAATTTTACACATAATAACTAAATTCATACATTATAAACAATAAAACTAATTATATTTTAATTACTAAACTAATTAAATGAAATTACTAAACTAACTACATGAAATTACTAAACTAATTATAAATTAACTAATTGATTAATAATTACTAACTAATCTAATTATAACTAAACTAATTATAATACTAAATCAACTCAGTGAATCGAAGAAAGGGGGAAGAGGGAAATCGGAGAGGGAGCTCACGTTGGGTTTCCCGGCGTCGGCGGAGGATTCTCGCCGGGTCACGCGAGCAAGGCGTCGGCGGTCGACGACTTCGAGGCGGGATCTGGGAGCTCAGGGCGGCAGCGAAGCTCGGCGGCGGTCAGCGTTCTGCTGTGGTCGAAGCTCGGCGGCGGCGGTGGAAACTCGAGAGCGGCGGTCGGATCTTTGAGCTCGACGCGGCGGAAGGAGGGGACGACAGCTCGACCCAGAGGAGGAGATCTCAGCCGTCGGCGGTGGGTCGAGATCTAGGTTAGGTTTTTTTTTTTTCTGTGAATCATGTCGGGATTGGATCGTGTCCGGGGCTGGACACGATGGATTCGGTGTACTGTGGTGTGGGGGCGGACGTGTCCGGGTGTTGGACACAGGGATTTAATGTACTGTAGTGGTGGTTGTGTCCAGATGGTGTCAGACACAAAAATCTAGTTGTAAAGTTGTAATAACTGGACACAGGAATGAATGGTTACGATAGGACACCCGGGGTCGGACCCGAGGCCAACACGGCTGACACGGCAATGCTGGACACACGGACACGAGCACACAAAACAATGGTGATGGCTTGTTGGCTTGTGGGAATTTGTGTCTGCTATCTAGGGTTTATTGGGAATGGTGTGGGTGAGAGACTTTAAATAGGGAGAGAGGGTGTGGGATAAAGGGTGAGGATTGGCCCAATTAATGAATGGCCAAGATTAGATATGAATGAGTTTTTCATGTGGGAAATGAGGGTGTGAATGGGAGATGGTAAACTTGTAAAATTTTAAAAGAAAAAGATTATAATTTAAGAAAATATTTTAAGAGGCTTCCAAGGCTAATTGATTCCCAATTAGCTACTAATTAAACCCATATTCCAAACCCTAGAAAGTATGTAATTTATTTATCATCCCAAATGGATTTCAAAATTTATTATGAAGAAAACAACTAGTCCTTTAAATAATTTATGATTTCAAGCCAATAAATATTTGAAACTAGAGAATTATATATATATCATTATTTATCTATTTAATTTATAATAAATCAACATTTAGGAAAAATGATTTTTATAAAAGATTTCAAATCACCTTCTTAAATCAAATATTGCTCAAAAATCTAATACTAAAACTCATGGAGAAAAATATTTTATAAACTTGATATTTTAAAATAAATTAAAATCTAAATATTTCGGAATTTGGAAATCGGAGGTTACACTCCTGTACTCTATGGAAGTACTATCATGATACCCGTCTCTCGTAAGTCTTCTAGAATGTGCTTCTGAGTAGTCAACATAAATTCTTTACCTCTGCTGCTAAGTGCATCAGTTACTACATTAGCCTTGCCTGGATGGTACTAAAGTTCCACGTCATAGTCTTTCAACAACTCTATCCACCTTTCCTGCCTCATGTTCAGGTAATTCTGCGTGAATATATACTTCAAACTCTTATGATTTGTGAATATTTCTACTTGATCGCCATATAAGTAGTGCCTCCATAACTTAAGTACGAATACTACCGCTGCTAACTCCAAATCATGAGTTGGATAGTTCTTCTCGTGATACATGAGCTGCCTAGAAGCATACACTATTACTCTTCCTTGTTGTATCAAAATACATCCAAGTCCTTTGCCAGATGCATCATAATACACTGTGAATCCTCCGGAGTCTGCTGGAAGAGTAATGATTGGTGCAGAGATTAACTTCTTTTTCAACTCTTCAAAGGCTATCTGGCATTCTGCTGACCACATAAATTTAACTTTCTTACGCGTCATCCAAGTCAAAGGTGTTAAGATATTAACAAAGTCTGACACAAATATTTTGTAGTATCCTGCCAAGCCCAGAAAACTATGCACTCCTGCTTCTGTCTTCGGAACTGGCCAGTTCTTTACTTTATCTACCTTCTTGGGATCAACCTCCAGAAATAATGTGTTAAAGAAAAGATACATGATCCAGTCAAAACTCACACTTACTAATCTTCGCATATAAATGGTGCTTCCTCAAAGTCTGCAGTGTCACGCCCCGATCTCCCACAGGAATCGGCCGTCCCCGCTAGCTATAAATTACCACGCCGGTGCTCCTGCAGGACGATCTTTCCCATCGGGACGTGATATCGCACGAGTTTAAGCTGCATCCGTACAAGGCCATGGTCTGAACATGCGGTAAATGACTAAGCCACAGAGTCACATAGATAGTCCAAATATAGCGAAATAAGAGACAAATAGGAGGTTGGTAACAGGTTCACAGTCGTCAATAGCGAAAGCATTGAATAACACAAGTATGAAACTATAACAAGCTCTTTATTGATAATCAAAAATTATTACAAGTGGCGCTAGGCTGAGATTATAATTTTCTCAAGCTCTCTCTTCCTCTTTAAACAATAAAGGCGTGTCAAGCAACTTACAACTTGGGATGATACATAGGCGATGTTCTAATATTATGTCTTGTATATGTGCTTCAGCTCTGAACGCAACATCCCAAGGCTCCAGAGCGAACTCCACACTTTAGCATGCACGAAGGGACACTTCGCACCGAACAAGGTTCTTCCGTACCCTGCAAGTAATCTGGTGGGTTATCAATACATGAATGCACTGGTGGAGAGGCTTCTCGCCCGCTCGATAAATCCAATCTCGTTATATAGGTTTCATCCACCATCTATTAAGTTATCTTTCTAGTCTTGCCTTATGATCACTTTTATGGCATAAAATACAAAGCCTAACTCGTGTGGCAATATACCGTACGATATAAGAGTAACAGAGCGAGACTTACCAACTTACCATTCTTTCTTCCCCGTCCAATGACACAACTAAGTTAGCCAAACACAAATATATACATATATTAAAATACAAGGAATCGTATAGCGAACACATGTGTACTACGAGTGTGTTTCTAAATCAGGTGCACGAGTTTTCTTAAATTGTGAAACATAAGTTACTTTGTTACTCAGATTCAATCGTGTTACTCGGTTATTCTAATGATTATAAACTCAGGCTCCACCGATTACTTGTTTATTTCTCATGTTACTCAAATTCAGATTTCATAGTCGCAATGCAATGACTCGCACGCAGATTGTTGCAACCGAGCCTGACTTAATCTATATGAATGGGCCGCTGGTCTATATGCCATTATGGACATATTCGCAATAAGAGGGTGGTTTCGGTTCCCCGACGACTAACCGAACTTATCTGTGCTAGCTACAACTAGCGTGACTATCGGATTTTCCCCTAGGTCGGATCGGTCCCGGTGTCCCGATGCCCCGTCAGTAGAAAATTAAGCTTATGCACAAGCGTCCGAGACCAAGCGAGTCTTTTATTTGTTCTTTCTTTTGATATTTTCTTTTTCTGAGTAAACAACAATGGATGTAGGCGCAGGAAATGAGACTCTCTACAAGCCATCCCAGGCCGTTCCTGACTTATTGGTTCTTTGCGTCTTTCTTTGTTATGGGCTCCTCGAGCCATTCTTTTATTGCCATTCTGTTAGTACCATTCATTTTAGTCATTCTTTACTTGCATCTTACTTTTATTTTTTCTTATCATCTTTGCAGCTCCCGGTATGGGAACTATCCTGGCGACCCACCAGTCTCGAACTCGTTCCATATTTTCTATTACTTGGCTCGGAACGACTATTTTGATAGTCTTCCTGCCTCGGGTGAGTAAATTATGTTCCGTGTTGTGTTCAAGGCCGTGGCATGAATCTACGAATCTAGCATTGAAATAAGACAAGCGAGTACTAGTTAGCACATGAAGCAGGCAAGTATCGAAACCATGGAAACATAAACCGCTTTGCTAGCACGAGTCTAACAGGGTTAGTACGAGGACTTAAATCGTATATGGGCATATCGAGTGACATAATCCATAAGGCGAGCAGTGTAAACAAGTGAAGTAATATACTATGAAGAGTATATAATGATCTACTCGAGGCATAGCGGGGTCTATTTGCACGAAGCTAAGGTAGCATGTGAGGGTCCAAGTTATAATCCAAGTTTCATTTTCATATTCTAACACAAGAAATATAAGATGGGATTATTCCCTTAACTAGGTATTTTATATTCTTTATTAGCATGCAAGGGGTGATTCACCTAGTGACTAGCATGTATCATCCATATTTTTAAGTGTGCTGGCTAAGAAAAGATAGCTTCATCTTAGCCACCCACCTTAGCAATAGTTTGCCTCGGTCGAGCGATACTCTGAGCGAGCCTTTGAAAGTCTAAGTCTGAACTCCTAAAGGGCCAAGTCTGGAGTCCTTTGTCTCAAATGAGTCTTCTCGCTGAGCAAAGTGGGTAGGGTCGTTACACTTGTGCCGTTTGAATTAGCTATCTGCTTGAACGGAACGGGTTATTACATTATACACCACTAAGAAAAGTCTCATCCTCGAGACTTCCTGAGTGCAAACTGTTCTATTAAAAACTATCGAATCTATCTCAAGCATAGCAATCGGTACCACTAGTTTCGTTCGAACACAATTTCGTACTCGTTCCTTATACCATGTCGTGTGTATGCTGGGTCTGTCTCATTGAATGACTCTATTATTTAATCCAAGCTTTGACTCGGTCTTTACTGCGCCTTAGTACGGAACATGTATTGCTTAACGCGGGGTACGATATAATCTATTTTAAATTGATGATCTAAGGCTGAGGCAAACTTATCCAAGTTGTTATACTCGTCCATACGAATCTAACATATTCACTTGCACTAGCATTCGAGATCAGCATATTGCGAGTCTGGATCGTGCACATATTTAAAGCATCCCTCAAACATATGCATGTCAACCAACTTAGCGATAGCGAAATCTTTGCACTTGACTTCAAAATATCATCGAGTCTTGGATTGTGCACACGTTCAAGGCATCCTTCAAACATATGCATTCAACCAAACTTAGCGATAGTGAAGTCGGACAAGCTACTTGCGAAAATCTCAAGGGTTCTCGTCTTACAAATCACGATGATACCTTTAATAGGGTCAATAAAATTCTAAGTCATTCCAATCCCTCTCAACGCAAGCATTGCACTACCATCAACCATGATCTATCCGATCAACCGACTAGTGTCCATGTCCTATCATACATTACGTTTGGGTCAAACATAGCACTCACTTACCGTTCCAAGTCTAACTCTAAGTCTTGCTACCCCAGTTCTATGGCTTGCTCAAGCAATACTCTAAAGTCGGTTACACAAGTTCTTTCACTCGACACAGGGTCGTCTGCCTAATTACTGGGTCATCTCACAAGGTCATAGGTATAAGTTCAAGCACACGATTCATCGTGCAAATTCATCGCACGATGCTCACCAAAATTCCTAAGGTCAAACCATTGTTCGTTTGTATGGGATATTCTACCCAAACTTGTTTCACTCATATTTTTAAACATCAAGCACATATCATCCTACTCATATTAACACATTCGTTGCACAGGGTTCGAGTTCGTTCAGTCAAATCCAGGATATATCCAAGATGCATGACAAGGCTAGAAATTTTTATAGTCTATCTCCTCAAACATGTTTTCATAGAATACATATATCCAATCTAAGTCTAGATCACCAAGCCATGATTAAATTCTAAATCTTCCATCATTACTCCAAGTCGTCCAACAAGATTCATGTATCCATTCATGAAACCATCGAGAGTTTCTTACTCAAGGTTCTAGACTAAGTCATCCATGAAACACTTTTGATTCACTTGTATTTTCAAAATTTTCTTATCGTGTCGAACCATAAGTTAAGACGATACTTCAGTTATCACGCTCCGGTCTCCCGCAAGTTCGATCATCCTCGCTGGACCTGAGATCACCATGACAACGCTTCCGCTAGATAATTATCCTAATCCGGGTATGACGCATGTACGAACATGGAGTTACGCTTGCACAAGATAAGAATGTCAAATGTTATGGTTATCATTGAGATGATCGAGACTTCCTTATCATTTCACTTTGCTCCATCTAAGATATATATATATAATTCTCCAAGTCATGTCCGTTCATGCCGTGAGCATAATTCTTTTAGCCAATCGTCCAACTTCAATGTTACCATTTGATCAATTTAATAGTCTACTTCTGGCATTCCTCAAACAACTAAGTTTAAATACTCAAGCCAAAGTCTATCCACTTTGTTACATTTCATTCATCGAGTTTGTTTAAATAATTACCGAATATGTTCCCGTGAGTTCGATCATCCCCGCCGGACGTAAAATTACCACGCCATCGCTCCCACAGGATAATCGTTCTCGGCTGGGACTGATTGTCGATAGTTATCTTTCGAACTAGATTCAAGATCGTTCTTCCAAACTCTAGATCAAATCCGTTATCGCTTACCTCTTTCATCGAACCATAATATTTTTTTACTTGCATCAATCTGTGCAATCTTTCAATTATCGATACCATGCCAAGTCTATAAATTTGAAACCATAATATTTATTCTCTGGCTAACTTCTATTCGAGCGATATCCTACTTAAGTTTCAATCTGTTTGATTTAATATAAAATTGCTCGCACGATCCATCAAGTTTTCACCAAATTTCCTTGACCAAGATATCAATTTTATTATCTTGAGCCCCTATTCGATATAAGCCTTATCACTTGTTCAACACATTCTTAAATCGTTCAAACCAACTATTGCACTAGACCTATGATTTTGTTTGAATAATTCTAAAATGATCCATATACCACTTAGGAATCGAGTTACCCAATTAAAATCCTCAATCGTGTTCGCATCACTCGCTACCATATTCACCAAGTCATTTTTTAGAATTCATGTACGATACCTAAGCATCGCCTGATAAATCTTAGTCTCATATATATCCTATTTATAGTCATCCAGGTAAACCATATTTGATTTATATCTGCCGACACAAAATACCGTTCGAGATATTTTCCAAAATCCAAGCACGATTCTCTATATTCGCCTTAGTGATAAACTGATAAAGTTCTATCGATTGCCATTATAAGTCTGACCTATCCTTATCTAAACGATATCCCAATCTTGCTTATAAATTAGCTCACACTAAAGGATCTTGGTACGCGATACTCAACATAACTTAGCCGAAAGGCTGTGTGCATAGGTAACCGTCCGAACGATATTCTATCTCGTATAATAACCAGCTTGGTAATCATGTATAGGTATTTGGGTTTGCACATAACTTACAAATTCTAGCACGAGTCTATTCCCATAAAGTCTAACAAAGGTTGGAACAAAGGCCTTCACATTACTATCCCATTGGTTCGAATCCGGTAGGTCGAACCAAGGGTCTTCATATTCCAGTTCAAGCAATCATATCAATCATATTCTTTTTCAAAAATATTTAGACTCATTGTATGGAATATCCCGTTGGAACATTGAGAGAGTGTATTATAACATAACCCATGAACAAAGTTTAAAAATTGAAAAGATCGATAAGAAGTCCAAGGACGTAAAGCCGTGATCTGATACCAAATTGTCACACCCCGATCTCTCGTATGAATCGGCCGTTCCTGCTAGCCGCGAATCATCACGCCAGCGCTCCCGCGGGACGATCTTTCCCATCTAGACGTGATGCCGCACAAGCTCAAGCTGTGCCCGTGCAAGGCCATGGTTCGAACAGGCAATAAATTACTAACCCACAGAGTCGCACAAATAATCCGAATACAACATAATAATAGACGAACATGCGGTTGGTAACAAGTTCACAGTCGTCAATAGCGGAAGCACTGAATAACACAAGTATAAAACAATAACAAGCTCTTTATTGATAATCAAGAATTATTACAAGCGGTGCTTGGCCGAGATTATAAGTCGCTCAAGCTCTCTCTCCCTCTCTAAACAATAAAGGTGTGCCAAGCAACTTACAACTTAGGATGATACATAGGCGATGTTCCAACATTAGGTCTTGTATATGTGCTTCAGCTACGGACACAATACCCTAAGGCTCCAGAGCGAACTCTGCACCGAAAGAGGTTCTCCTGCACCCTGCAAGCAATCTGGTGGATTATCAGTACATAAATGTACTGGTGGGGAGGCTTCTCGCCTGCTCGATAAATCCAAACACGTTATATAGGTTCCGTGTACCATTTATTAAGTTATCTTTCTAGTCTTACCTTAGGATCAGTTTTATGGCATAAAATATAAAGCCTAACTCGTGTGGCAGTACGCCGTGCGATATAAGAGTAACACGGCAAGATTTATCAACTTACCATTTTTTTCCCTGTCCAATGACACAACCAAGTTAGCCAAACATGAATATACACATATATTGAAATCGAAGGAATCGCATAGCGAATACATGCATACTACGAGTATATTTCTAAATCAGGTGCACGAGTTTTCTTAAATTGTGAAACACAAGTTAATTTGTTACTCAGATTCAGTCGTGTTACTCAGTTTTTCCAATGATTATAAACTCAGGCTCCACCGATTACTTGTTATTTTCTCAAGTTACTCAAATTCAGATTTTTTAGTCGTAATGTAATAACTCGCAAGCGAATTGCTGCAACCGAGCCTGACTTAATCTATATGAATGGGTCGCTGGCTTACATGCCATTATGGACATAGTCATAATAAGATGGTGGTCCCGGTGCCTCGTCCGTAGAAAATCAAGCATGTGCACAAGCGTCCGTGACCAATCGAGTCTCTTTTATTTGTTCTTTCTTTTTCTTTCTTTTGATATCTTCTTCTTCTGAGTAAACGAAAATGGTTGTAGACACAGGAAATGAGCCTCGCTATAAGCCATCCCAGGATATTACTGACTCATTAGTTCTTTGTGTCTTTCTTTGTTACGGCCTCCTCGAGCCATTCTTTTAGTGGCATTCTTTTTGAACCATTCATTTTAGTCATTCTTTACTTGCATCTTACTTTTATGTTTTCTTATCATCTTTACAGCTCCCGGTACGGGAACTACCCTGGCGACCCAACGGTCCCGAAGTTGTTCCATGTTTTATGTTACTTGGCTCAAAATGACTATTTTGATAGTCTTCCTGCCGTAGGTGAGTAAATCATGTTTTCTGTTGTGTTCTAGGTCGTGGCATGAATCTATGAGTCTAGCATTAAAATAAGACAAGTGAGTACTAGTTAGCACATAAAGCAGGCAAGTATCGAAAGCATGGAAACATAAATTGCTACGCTAGCCAGAGTCTAATAGGGTTAGTGCGAGGATTTAAACCGTACATGGGCATATCGAGTAACATAATCCATAAGACGAGCAGTGTAAACAAGTGAAGCAGTGCACTACGAAGAGTATATAATGATCTACTCGAGGCATAGCGGGGTCTATTTGCATGAAGCTAAGGTTGCATGCGAGGGTCCAAGTTATAAGCCAAGTTTTATTTTTATGTTCTAACATAAGCAATACAAGATGGGATTATTCCCTTAGCTAGGTGTGTTGTATTCTTTATTAGCATACAATGGGTAATTCACCTAGCGACTAGCATGTATCATCCATATTTTTAAGTGTGCTGGCTAAGCAAAGACAAGTTTATCGTAGCCACCCACCTTTGCAATGATTAGCCTCGGTCAAGCGATACTACGAGCGAGCCTTTGAAAGTCTACGTCTAAATTCCTGAAGGGTCAAGTCTGGAATCCTTTGCCTCAAACGAGTTTTCTCGCTGAGCAAATCAGGTCAGGTCGATGCACTTATGCCGTTTGAATCGGCTATCCGCTTGAACGGAATGGGTTGTTACATGCAGTACCATCCTGAGATGTTCTTCATGCTCTTCCTCATTACGAGAATACACAAGGATGTCATCGATGAATACTACCTTAAATTGGTCGAAGTATGGCATAAAAATATGGTTCATCAAATCTATGAATACCACTGGAGTATTAGCCAGTCCAAATGAAATAACTAAGAATTCGTATTGCCTATATCGTCACCGAATTGGTCGATATAACTGATCAAGCTCTGATAGTGACATTAGGTACACCTTCTGGGATACTAGTTTTGTTCCTGGCATTAATTCTATACATAACTCTACTTCTCTAACTAGGGGTAATCCAAGAAGCTCGTGGAAAAAGATATCCATACATTCTTTAACTATCTTGGGTATCGGGTCTTCTTCCTTTGCTACTGTTACGATTCATCCTTTATGCTGGTCTCTTGCTATTCTACTAAGGACAAACTCTTCTAGGCTGGGAATTCTAAACAATACTCTATCCTCACGACCGTCTATCGTTGCATGACTGTCTATCAACCAGTCTATGCCTAAGATAGCGTCAAAGATACCCATAGAAAACTCGATTAACTTTTCAGGTAATAAATGTCATATACTACAACTGGACATGCTAGGCGCACCTTACTAACTTCTATGATCCCATTGCCAGTGAGTATATTCAGTCTCTCTGGCATTGCCTCAAACTTTAATCCAATACGTATCGTATATTGTGCATATATAAATGAGTGCGAAGCTCCAGAATCAATTAAAGCTATGGCATATAAAAAATATTACTTGCCACTATGTCACCCGATGCCATAGCTTCTTCTAAAGACAAGGTGAACACCTGCCCTTGGCCTTATCGAGCACCTTGTTGCTGTCTTCCTTGCTGCCGTGGTTGTGGTCCCTACTGATTCTGCTATTGTTGCTGTCTATAAATCTAGACCTGTATCGACAATGAACGCAGGGCTAAAGGCCGTACTGCTACTGCTGGTCCTCCTTGCTGCATTACCCTTGGAGCTGGTAATATAGAAAACTATTGTGCTGGCCCTCCTGGCCTCTATATCAATGGGCATATGGCAAACTTATAATCAGGGCTCCCATACCAAAAGCATAGTATGTTAGCTGCCTGGCAAATATTACGGGTATGACCTTCTTTACCATAATAGGTACAACCTGTCAGCGCTCCCCGTCGCTGTTATTGCTGCTGCCTCGGCTGCTGCTGTCAAGTTGGTGCCATTACTATCGAGGTCACTGGCCTCTTCTGTGTCACATCATGGATGCGAATGCCAGGGAATGGTGCTGACGTTCGCGTTACGGGTCCTCCCTCATTGCTCTGTCTATGAGGCCTCTTCCGATCCACTCTTCTTGGCGCCATCATTTGAGAAGTAAGCTCAACCCTCTTGACTACTATCAATACTGACTCGAAGGTCTGGTAGTCATACAACTCTACCATGTATAAGATTTCCAAGTGAATTCCGTGCTGGAACCTCATTGCTCTCTCCAACTCTGTTGCCACCATGGTTTGAGCAAACCTACTAAGTCGACAAAACTTTATCGCGTAGCCGTCTACTGTTCTTCCAGCCTTCTTGAGGTTAGTAAACCTTTGTTGCAACTCACACTGAGCCAGAATCCCAAAGTACTTCGCCCTGAATCGGGTTCTGAAATTATTCCACAAAATAGGATGCCTCAATCCTACCTCCATCATAGCCCACCAATCGCTTTCAAGATCGTGGAGCTGTAAGCGTACCAGGTTAACATGTTCCTCGGCCAAAAATTTAGACACTGCCAGAATAGTCTCAATATCCTAGAGCCAATCATCTGCCATGATTGCGTCCTCCATGCCATCAAAATATCTAGGGTTTATTCTACAAAATCTAACAGATGCCCCCGAATCTATTCTCCCACCTCGTTCTAGGGCCGTCTGTAACTCTTGGTTCAACAAAACATTTTGTTCTTGCTGCTGGAGCTGTTGTTGCTGTTACTGTAGCACTATCTGGTATTGTTGGGCAGGCAACAATCCACGGATAATCTTTAGCAAGACCGGGGTATCCAATATTGCCAACACTGCGGGAGGTACGAGAATACCTGGAGCCTGTTGCTATGTCCCATTTATTGTGGGTTCAACTCTTATCCTTGGCTGAGGTTCTACAGGATCTTATTCCACTAGCAACTCTGCCTCTCTTTTTGCTGCTACATCGGGGGAAGGAGAAGCCCTAAAGAAGAGCATACGAAACAATCAAGTGCCGAACGAGAATGAACAAGGATGCAATCAATCTGGAATAATTTAAGCAGAGTATCGAAGAGGACGAACTTAGAATTTCAAGAAGGATCATGTTTGATTGAGACTCTTATGACCATGATACCCCGCAAGTCTGAAGAACAGACATGCATGGGCCAGCACTAAAACCTTGTCATGCTCCAATACCGGAATACGAAGACGGACATAATCAGCTACCCCATACAAGGTACTATACGTCATACAGCGATAACGGTTGTGATAAGACAAGTGGGTGCATGCTACAATTAAGTCTCCAAGGATCACAATTTTTTATGTCTCAATCATTCAAACAAGAAACCATAAACATAGAGCATATATGATAATCAATAAGGTGTTCCAAACGCTTTGTCAAAATATTTTGGAGACCAACTGTACAAAATAAGAAGCTGGCAGAGTATCAAAAGTACATGATAGTGATCAACTACAGTCTGGTTTAATACAATCATGTAGGAAAAATAATGTCCAGACGTGCCGGCTAATAGGTGCCGGTGGCTAAATGCCCAAAAGAAGTAAATATAAAATGATGAGCAGGTAAGAAGAAAATCCACTCGTTATCCTCTACGACCATGTTCCTGGTATGTGCAATGAGTTGGAGGATAGTACGATGGATACTCGGGTGCTGGCTCAAAAACTGGCCATGCAAAACCAGTGGGGTTAGACCCCAAATAGCAAGTACCACAAAGGAAGCATAAAATGGAGAAACAAAAACCCAAGGAATAATTACATAATAATACATAGGTTTAGTGTCGTAACTTAGGTCCATGGCATACCCTAGCGCAAAGGCCTAACACTACAACCAAACAAGGATAATGGTTGAACCATCACACTATGATAGTCCATTTTCCTATGCTATTAACCGAATAATACAATCACAACCAAGTCCATTTTCTTATACGCCCAATCACTTGTACGGCTTGTTATTTTTTGGAGTCTGGGGTTATCTAAAAAATAATGCATAATATGTATCCTCAGATCATGTCATGTCAAGCAGGGCTAACCAAGCGAAACAAGAAATATATATGCACTTGCTTGATTTACCCGTCCCTTATAGGACCACTACGCTAAAAATACGGTATTAGCGGTTCCAATGGTCCTAAAGTGAAACAGTGGCTCGATATATTTATAATAGGTCATATACTACACTCCACTAAGGATGATGATATACAGTATCTGTGGTGGCCAGCCTACAGTGCACTTAGAATGAATCTCTGTGGGAAGGTTCGTTGGCATAATCTCGGGATATCGTTCTCTCCAAATATTACTACCACTTTTAGTTACCTAATTAGCCCTATATTGTATTTGAAATCTCAAGGTGTGGTCATATGAGAAATTTTCTTAAGATGTCATATAAGGTATGTGCATGCTAGATACGAATCTATAGAAATTTAATCTAGATTCACTCGAGCGTGTATGCAATATTCGATCAATATCCTAGCCATGCTTTGTTAGTTTACTTGCTTATTATGCTCGTGTTAGGGAAACAATATATAATTATAGTATCACACGTTCAGGAATTTGGAGGCATTCTCGATACACAACCCAAATATAATCACTTAATACGTAACACGGTGTGTCGTACCTCGGCTCACATTAAATCATGAACAATTATCAGGCAATAGTGGTATCAGCATAGATACAGTATTCAAGTCCAATTATCAATTATATATTGGGTCACATGAATCAAGATTACATTGTAATACGAATGCTTATGTCATGCACGTAGCCGGTTAGTCACTATACACTTAGTCTGGTTCATAGCCAATCTTAGTTCAACTCGTGCTACGTTTATAGCCAATCTTTCTCTTGGTCATATTTGGAACGAGGTCTGGTTACGAAATCCATTCTTTCTTAGAACCATAACACAAGCATCAACCCAAATATAAATCATAAAAAAATAAGGAAAATATTTAATCCAAACAATCAAGGCCGCATGGCTCTCTAGGCCGCATATGAAGTCCTGGCCGCATGGGAAGTCCTGGTCGCATGGTTCTCTAAGCCTCATGTGCTCAGGCTTAAAGTCTACTCCTCAGGACAAGTGTTGAAGTGACGGCCAATAAATAAAGTATCAGTGAAGTGACAACAAAGTAATTGATGTGACATAAAGTAATTGATGTGACTGATGTGACATGTAATAAAGTGTGGCAGAGGGAAAGGACAAAAAATAATAGAAACAAGTGCCAATAGTTTAGAGTCATGCATCCATGGAAAGTGGCCGTATACTCTTCTTGCTACATACGTCACTCGGCCTCATAAGCATATCTCTTGGACTTAGCGAATTTCTTATTCGTTTAGTGAACAAAACACAAGAAGTTCTGTCGCTAGCTCCAGAACACTTTGTATAATGGTCAGTCATGCATCCAAAAAGATGGACGCATGTTGATTGGTTATGCGGCAAATATTTTGGGTTGCATAAGGATCATGCCATATGGAATTCTCTGTCGCATATGGTGCTGGCCGCATGAGAACTTCGTCTTCTCCAACTGCAAGTTCAGCCATGGCAAAAAAACTCTAAAAATTCAAAAAATATTTTTTTCATAAAACTTTATTTTAACTCCGAATCAAGTGAACCAAAAGCCAAAATGCTCAAAATAAAGTGCTCCATCAACCCCAAAAATTATTTTCTAAAATATCACGTTTTAGTTGATCAAAACTAAGAAAAACTTATGGGGCCCATGAAAACTCTAACTTCAAATGTAGATCTACTCAAATCTAGCCATCAAAACAAAAAACTCCAAGTATTAAAAGTGATCAAAAATACATAACAAACATAATGAACCAATAATGTGGAGAGTTTCTCTATTTCTCATGCAAGGTGTACTTGCCTATGGAAATTGGGAAAGAAAACCAAATAGAGAGGGAGGACGAAATGAAGAAGTGAAAAGAGAGAGGAGAAAATGTTAGGTTATATATGGTAGGGTTGAGGGTTGAACCAAGGGTTTTTATGACTTGAACCAGCCCACAAAATGAATCATGAACCATGTTAAACCAAAGAATGGGTCTAGTCTCATGCAATACTAACATCAAGCAATCCTAGTGACTCAATCTCAAGAAAAAATCCATAATGTACAAGAAATATGATCAACATAAGCAAAATAGTAAAGCGTCCCAAACCATATATACATAACTAATCATGAAGCTAGTAATACAAAATAAAGAACTAGCAAGAGTATAAGTCATACATGATCAACTCTAGCTATAGTCTAGAATATGGTAATCATGTCATGCCCAATAGGCAATATAACAAGTACAAAATATGAGCTAACCGGTGCTCGGGGCTAAACGCCACAAAAATATATATAAAATAAGTGGGAGAACAAGATAGGAACCCACTCAATTGGTCTGGTGCTCCGTGTGGTCACCATCCTCGTGAATGTACGGAAGATCCTATGGCTCCTTTACCTGATCTGGCTAAGCAAAACCAGTAGGGTCAGACCCCAAATAACAAGTACCATAAAGGAGGCCAAACTATGAACTAAAACCAGTAATACAACACAGAGCTATAATGTCCTAAGCATCATATAACCACCAGGAAATATAAGGTGCACCGAGAAAAAAGAAAATAAAAATACATGGAAAAAAACTGGACGGGTGACATGTACGGCATCATACAAGTTGAACATATACGAGATCATGTAAGGTAAAAATATACAGGATCATGTAAGGTGAATAAAAACATATAAGTAAACTAAAGCATGTAAATGGGTACAAGGTCATGTCAAGTAAACTGAAACTGGAACATGTAGAGGGTCACGGACATGACAAGGAAATTATATATAAGTAACCGTGCATATAAAGTAAAATAGCATACAGGGCAATAGACAAGAGTGCACCACGACTGGTCACTGTCAGCAGGCAAGGCAATGAACAATACGACAACATATGGACTCCATCCAACAATCACGACCAAACAAGAAGTACGGCTTGCTACGTTAGCTAACTAGGGTTATCACAAGTCCTAATTACTAACAAGATACAATAACTGATAATTTCTATGGTTGCATTCCCTACATTCTATCCAAGCTGTCCAGACCATAAAATAATCAAAGATGTACTCGTGCCTCACTCGATGGTGTGCTAGAAGTGTGCATTACTCGACGACGGGCTACAAATCCATTCAGGCTGACGTCAAGATAACGAGACTGCATGCAACCTAGAGATTCTTCCCTCTCGATGCTCTAATCATTTGAAACTAGTTATTAAGCCTTAACATTTTGTTTCAGGATTCTGGGTCTGGCATTCTGCAAAATTAATCCTAGACATGATGCTCCTCGCATGGATGAACTAGACAAGACAATGATTTGACAAGCATAAGACAAGACAAGAAAATAACCACACAGTTATAGGCATGACAAGGTTGTGCTATAACAAGCCACAACCATTAATATACAAGTCAAGAATCATGAGTGCACCACTATAAGTCACTGTCAGGTTACTTCAGGACAGGTCTGGTCAGATGTATAATGGGTAGGTGTCCCCAAAGCTATACACGGTAGGTATATAATAGGTAGGTGGCCCCAAAACTAGACATATGTCGAGTCAAGTATCATGAGGGCACCACAATGGGTCACTATCAGGTATGTACATGATAAGGTATAATGGATAGGTATCCCAAACTATACATAAAGTTGGGACTGGGTATAATGGATAGGTGTCCCAAACTATATATGAAGTCAGGACTCGGTATAATGGGTAGGTGTCCCAAACTATACATGAAGTCGTGACTGGTTAGGTAAACATAATAAACTGGTAGAGCCGAGAAATATCACAAAAAATATATACATGCGTTGGGTCACGCTAAGAAAGTATCACAGTCGAACGGATAACCAGAGAATGACAAACTAGGTAAAATCAAGGTTATTCGGATTATCCGTCGGATCTTCTCGGATCACCATCAGATCATCCGATCTGTCACAGCAAGTAAATTGGCCATAAATTGGATCACCGTCGGGCTGCCGTGGATCACCGTCACAACACGTTTGTGGGCAAAAAATTGGATCATCCGCTGGACTGCCGCGGATCACCGTCGTATCTTTCGAGTGGTCCTATAAACCCGGACTTGGAATATTTTTGAGACTCGTTCGGGCGGTAAAAACTTTTTTCTAACTCAGAATTTGGATTTTCAAAGGTCAAAATTATATACGATCAAGTTCCCAACAGTCTGAGGATATTTTATTTCACCAACTTTGAGATTTGATAGATCGATTCTGAGAAATACCGTCAAGCAGATTTACGGGAAAAAAAAATAAAATTGTCCGAATTTCACAAAACTCAAAACTGCTATGGTAGAAGCTAAGCACGGTTCTCAAGTAACATATATACTAATTTTCAGGGAATTACTTCGATTATCGTTTCTGAAATCGAATTTTCTATCGGGTAAATATCAGGGTTTCTACAGGAAAAGTAAAAAAATAAGCTTAAACTAATTTCTGAAATATGCATAAGGTTTGAAATCACTAGAGAAACATATTTAGCAAAACAAGTTTCATGAAATTCTCATTATAAAATCTCAAGGAAAACGAAAACAACAAATAAACCCTTTTGTTCAAAAGGTCAACTAGATGTACTTGCTTAAAGTCAAGCTCCCAGTCTAAACCTTCAACTCCACCACCAAGAGGGGTTCAAAAACCACACTCTTAGTCCTCAAGGCCAAGCTCCTAGCTTCCGTGGGAATTGGAGAGGAAATGAAGAAGTGAAGAAAGAAAGAAAAGAGAGAGGAGAGAGAAAATTGAATCGTATATATAGAAGAGGTAATTTAATCGTGACCGTCCGATCTGTCTCGTCAGCGATCCACGTCACGAGTTAAATCAATTTTGATCGCTCAAAAAAAAACCAAGAAACCAATGTATAAAAGAAAGTATCGATCACTATGCACAAAAATATCTAAATAAGAATATCTTTAAAATATCTCAAAAGTAAAACTTTATCTGCCGGACGAATTTTTTGTCGATATGCCGGCGGTAATCCGGTTAGTGAGAAAAGTTTTCAATTCTGAGGAAATTTTGAGATTTTACGAGATCAAATAAAGCACAGTAAACAATATAAAATATGTATCCATATACTAATACAGGTAATGTGAAACAACTCTCACAGAATGTCAGCACCAGTACCCACTATTTGTATTCGTGATTCGGCATCCCAAAGGCCAGTGGCATCAGATGAGACAATGCCAACTTGACAAAAAAAAACAGTCATGGCAAAATCAACAATGCTCAGAGAATTCAGTTGGATGTACTTATTGTGGCAAAGGAGGTCATACTCAAGATGTGTGCAGGATGGCAAGTGGAAGATGCAGAAGAAGGGAGGACCGTACCAATAATTGTAAAAGCATAAAAAGTGTGCCTCAAATACATGGCATAATTTTCTATAAATAAATCCAAAAGCAGAACAATGGCGCACTTTCTACAAAAAGATGCGCACTTTCTTACTTTGGCACACTTTCTATTAATTTTAAAGGATGGCGCGCTATTCAGAAAGCAGAAAATGGGCACACTTTTTTAATATTACGAAAGCTGGCGCAGAAACGATCTTCCCACTCTCAACATTTAATGAAGTAGACTGACAACTGATATATACAAAAACTAAAGAGTCAAAAGTTATTATTACAGTGGAACTGCGGCACGCAGATCCAGGTTGTCGTTTAGCGACCCAGCCGCTGTGCCGTTTCTCTTCAAAAGTGCGCCGTAGAGCCAAACTTTTCACAAGTGAAGCGGAGTTCCATTTCTCTTCAAAAGTGCGCCATAGTGCCAATCTCTCCAAAAGTGCATCGCTGGGCCAAACTCTTCAAAAGTGCGCCATAGTGCCAATCCCATAGTGCCAATCTCTTCAAAAGTGTTCTGCAGTGCCATTCTCTTCAAAAGTGTGCCGCAATGCCAATCTCTTCAAAAGTGCGCCGTAGTGCCATTCTCTTCAAAAGTGTGCCGCAGTGTTGTCTCTTCAAAAGTGTGCGCATATTCTCATATCTGCTCCCAAACTCTATAAATACACGTTTTTTGCGACCATTACAAGGTACGGGGCAACCTATCCACCAATCCACACATCCATATAGAGGGTAGACTACCTACATCTACACAAATAAGAGAACATACAAACGAATAGAGAGAAAGGGACTAGAATTTTCAAGCCTTTGAAATTCAAGAGCAGGGTGAGAGAAATAGAAGCTTCTCGTGCCGTTGTGCCAGAGCTTTCTTATTATTCAACTCACATAGTTGTTTGTATTTCAAGTCTTTGAAATTCAAGTACAGAGTGAGAGAAATATGAGCTTCTCGTATCGTTGTGTCAAAGCTTTCTAATTATTCAACTCCAAGTTGTTCGCAGCATTCCTTTCAGTTCTTCGTTGTCGTGTGCAGTTCTTTGTCAACTCGTGCATTTCTTCATCGTTGAGTGGTCCAAGGAGTAAAGTGATCGTCCGCAGATCAGATCTCTACCCCTATACTTTTCCATCAATTGTACTTAGATTCCTATTTATGATCTTTTTGTACTTTTTTTTTCAACAGTTTCTAACACAAATGTTTTGTATAAACTTTTTCTCACAAACAAAGTTGTCAACTCTGCTAGGGAGTTCCTTCTCCTCTGATGAGAAGATGATAGCTTAACTTGACACTGCTACGGTAGGCTCAATGTAGAAGACCTTGGTCGTGAAGTTCGACCAACATGCATATAAAAAATGCTCTATTCTGGGGGTAGTGCCCATCCCTTATCAGCACTTAAGTCGAGAAAAACTCACAAAGTGTGGGTGCCCCAGCCTTGCCATGCATATCCCAAAGTTGTTTCCAATAAGAAAAAGAGCATTCTGATTGACGAGAATTTTTTGGTCAATTCTGTTCAGATCAATAACATGGTGGATAATTCCCTTGTGTTAAATAAGGGATACAATCGTACAACTCATACAATTTTAAGCAAAGGGTAATCCATACCCAAGCTTCTGAATCCCTTGCGTTAAATAAGGGATACAAAATGTGCAACTCACACAATTTTGATCAAAGGGTGAGCCACACCCAAGTTTCTTAGCCCGCGTTTATTCACTATAATATGCGAGGCAAGCAAGGCATGGACACTGATGTCCAAACCAACTAACGCAAAAATGAATTATTGGTCAGGGATAATCATTCTCCTAACATCTTGATTACGTGTGGATGAAAAATTATGCACCACTCCTGCGCCAGGCCAAGACCTTTATGCAAAATTAAATGCTTATAGACAAACTGTGCCAACTCTGTCTGCACCGCAGAAAGTGTGCTAAGTGGGGCCAATCTCTTCACAATATGCTAATTGTGCGCGTGTACACATGAGGACTTCTAAGGACAACTTCCTCTCCTCCCTGAAGGGCAAAAACTCGAGATATGACGAATCACTTGCCAATCAAGCTAGCACATCACTCTATACTCAAGGGACCAAAAATATGCACAGAAGATTTAATGTTCTCATGTAAAGAGTCATAGTCTGCTCTCTTCCTCCTCTTCTCTTCCCTCTGTTAATTTATGCGAGTTTATTATACAAAAGTATAAAGAGAGGGACCCTTCTGACATTATAATGGTATTTTCTAAGAAACATCGTTGTAGTTGTCATAGAGTTATAATCGAATGTTACTGTGCATCAGGAAAATGGTCTGTATTTGACCAACTGACTTACAATATGTCTCCTAAGCCTTAACACATAAAGTAAGTTGACAACTAGGAGCACGGTGACGAACTGCTCTTTGCTTCAGCATATATGGCTTCACATCTTCCCGTGGTAGGAGACAATGAAGACGAAGTTCTTCAAGAACACCCAGCCAGATAAGATTTGACCAACTCTTCGATTCCTTTGAAGGGGTATACCAATACTCATCTCAAATATGGGAGCTCGTTCGTTATGAGAATTCCTATTCCTCAGAATTTGAACCTGGGGGTAGCAATCCCCTCGATTCTGAAATTGGCAGTGTAAACTCCAACTGCACGGTTCTTTCTACCAATCCCTCTGGCGTACAAAGGGATATTAGAGTTTATGCCATCGATGATGAACAAGATGCTTCTCCATCAGAAGCCACCAAAAAATGCCTCAACTCATTAGAGGTCACTCTTAAGGATATGCACACCATGATGCAAAATATGCATCAAATAATGATAGGCCAATATTATGCTACACCAGCACCTGTCCAAGTGACTTCATTCATACCTACATAGCCTACTCATGGAATAATGCTTCTTCAGGATAACACAAATCTAAAAGCGTTCATAAACTAAGAGTTAGCAGAACTAACTCTTAATCCTGTCAATATTGGGGTGGATCTCCGCCGGTGATGATACCCGTTAAACCAGGATCTCATCAGTCAGTCGCACCACTCCGAACAGAAGATTCTCTCGATGCTATCCGAGAGTTGCGTACACAGGTCAAAGTTTTAAAGAACAAAGACAAACTCCACAAGTTGGGGTGAAACAGCCTTATTGCAGTTTACCTGATAATTGTATATCTTCGTTTGATGGCATAAATTTTTTTTCTCTCACGATTCTACGAGGGAGGTATATATATGACGATGTCTTCCCTCATCAATTTCAAACAAAAGGAGAAGGAGTCCTCTCGTGAATTCGTTGAGTGCTTTAGGCAAGAAACTCTGAAATTATCCCCCGGTTTTCTAGACTCCTCATTAATTGATACTTTCAAGAAGAACCTACTGCCTATAGTAGGGCTCTGGATAGGTCCAACCCAATTTCAAGACTGGACGACGTTCATCATCGGGGCCGAAGCTGCTGAAGGCAACATAAAAATGGCACACAATTTGGGGTTAAAAATGACCAACGCTGAAGGAAAATGCCCCACCAATAGTGCGAATAATCGCAACAGCAAAGGAAAAAAAGGCCTTGGCGATAAATCTGTCAAAGCTACCCACCACTCCTCTAGCACAAAATTCTCCAGAGTCTTCCAGGCCTAAGAAAGAATATTTCTTTGATGAGAGTGATATCTCTAGCATTTTTGAATGCTTGATAAAGAGCAACAAGTTACAGTTGTCTGATGCCAAGCGACCAAATGAGGTTGGTAAAACAAATGACCCAAAACACTGCTTGTACCACCGATATATACATCACCCTATAAAGGCTTGTTATGCCTTGAAAAGAAAGATACAACAGCTGATAGATGCTAAAGCTATTACCTTTCATAATAAAATGAAGACAGTCACTGCCAATATGGTATCTCTTCAATTTGGTCACTTTCTAGCAGAGGAAGTCCCGAACGGCATCATCCCAATACCTGGAACTATGATGGAAGTGGTAAATCTTTCGCCTTCAAGAAGTCAAACAGAGGAATTGGTACCTCTTACCATAGATCACAGTAAGATTATGTGGATTCATCCTGACCTGTTGTCAGATTGGGACCATGGAGCAGCATCTTCCAAATCAAAATCTAAGAAGGGTAAAACATATAAATCATGTAATATGATTTCTACAGATTATCATTTAGAAAGAGATCAAGGTCAACATAAAGAAGATGTATCTCTCGAGATCAAATTTCAAAATCTGAATATTACCCCACCAAGATCTGCTCATAAGCTTCGCTTAATGTACCAACAATGGTCTATGATTGGCAGCGTTTTGCTGTATAGGGCACATCAAATCTTTAGTACTTATAAAGGTATTCCTATACAAATTCATCCTCCTTCTTCTACAGTAATTAGAGCATCAACTTTAACTCAGGTGCATGAGAAGGATCGTCCCCAATTTTATCGATACATCCAGCAATCTGTACGTTTGATACAAAATATAGGGTATAATTTCCAGAAAGCTGAAGGTTTAAACTTTGGCAAAGGATGACGTATTCCTCTACAACTTCGAGGATAGTTTAACAAATCCCGTAGTGGATTGGGCTACGACGAGAACAGCCTACAGACTCATCCAAGAAAGAGCATGATAAAAAAAAACTCAAGCGCTGTAACATGGTACTTCTTTCTCCAATGCCCGAAGAAGATGCCATGACTGGTACCAGGTCTGACAAAGATTATCATAGAACTTATAAATCTTTCTCGAAATAAGTTCCTGACACTCTTTCTATATTACCAACTCCTGCTGCTCCGGTCACAACTGAACCAGGTCCTTCGAAGCCTACGACGGCAGAGAAAGAAAAGCAAAAGGAAGTATGCTTCGACAAATCTCTGAATAAGAATGTACCCCAAGGACTTGAAAAGCCCTATAATTTTAACATATTGGCACAATTGGCCAATACCCCAGCCCGACTCTCCATATTCGAGTTGTTTTGTTTATCGAAGAGGACTCGTGAAGCTTTGAGCGAAGCTCTAAAAAATGCAGACTCATGCTTAGCTCAACTCAAGACTTATGATGAAGAGCCATTAGCGTATCCTCAGTGCCACAATATGATTAAAAAAATTACTAACATCACCTTCACACAAGATGACATGCTACTCAAAGATAATCAGCAAGACATGCTTTTGTATTTTACCGGTTACATCGGATCTATTAAGGTGAACCAGATTCATATCGACCTTGGTTCTTCACTCAGCATCATTCTTAAAAGTCTGCTGAGAGGATTGAAGATACCAATGCACAACCTATCTGCTACCAGTACTACTATTCTTGGCTTTAATGATGGAAGGAGTAAATCGCTGGAAAAGATACGCATAAAAATTCAAATAGGCGATCTAACTACTGAAGTCACATGCTATGTGATTGACTCTGACGTATCCTACAATATTTTGTTAGGACGACCATGGATACATGAGCATAAAATTGTACCCTGTACCCTACATCAATGCTTCAAATATGTGAATAGAGGAGAGGTCGAAACATAGGTAGGTGACCTAAACCCTTTCAAAGGTGTCGAAGCCTATTTCGCTGACTCTACAGTCTACACACCAGAGTATATGAAAGAGGAAGCTAATCAAGCTAGTGATGAAGCTAAAAATACTCCAAAAAAGAAGCCTCTGATAATCCGAGTCAAAGGACGTACTACTCATCCAACTCCTTCGAAGCCTCTCGGCATCGACCTACACAAGTCATCTCCATTGGTCATCAACCTTCGATGCAATAAACAACCAACACTTGTCACGCCCCAATATCCCACAGAAATCATCCATCCCCGCTAGGTGTGAATCACCATGCCAGCGCTCCCAACGAGCGTTCCCATCAGGAGCGTGATGCTGCACGAGAACAAGTTGCGCCCATGCAAGGCTATGAATTCGAACATACATAGAAATAGCTAAGCCACAGATTCATACTGATAATCCATATGTAGAAGAATAAAAAATGAACAAGCATTTGGTAATAAGTTCACAAAGTTGTCATAGCAGAAGCATTGAATAACACAAGTATGGAAATAAAACAAGCACTTTATTGATTTTGAATAAGTATTACAAGCGGTACTAGACCGAGATTACAAGTCACTAATGTATTCTCTTACGAAACAATAAAATTGTGCCAAGGGGCTACAATATGAAATGATACATAGGCGATGTTCCAATATTATGTTCTGTATATGTGCTTCAGCTCCATACGCAACGCTCCAAGATTCTATAGAGAACTCTATGCTTTAGCACTAACGAAAGGGATTTTCGTACCGAACGATGTTCTTCCGTACCCTGCAAGCAATTTGGTAGATTATCAGTACATGAATGCACTAGTGGGGAGGCTTCTCGCCCGCTCGATAAATCTAAACACGTTATATAGGTTCCGTGCACCATCTATTATATTTTTTTTCTAGTCTTGCCTTAGGATCAGTTTTATGGCATAATATAAAGCCTAACTCGTGTGGCAGTGCACCGTATGATATAAGATTAACACGGAGACACTTACCAACTTACCATCCGTCCTTCATTGTCTAAGGTAAATCAAGTTAAACCAAGCACGAGTATATAGATAAAATCCAAGAAAAATTGCATTAGTAAACACGAGTGTCACAAGCAGATTCTGATTTAGATGCACGAGTTACACGGATTACTCAGATTGTGTTATACTTCGGTTGTAATATATTGCTCAGGTGTTCAAATATGTACATATATTTTATACTAATATTCGTTCAGGTGTTCTAGATTACTAGGTGTGATACAATGACTCGTACGCGGATTATCGCTAACCGAGGATGGGTTATCTATATAAACTGGAGTCGCTGGCATAGACATAAAAGATAAGTTATAGTCATGAACGAGGATGGTGTGCAACAAAAAGTACATAAGACAGTACATGCCATCCATTCCAGTACATAAGACTATCAGTCTTAGAGCGAGAATGGCACGGCGTGAAGAGCATATGCCATCCTGCTTGTACATGAAAAAGACTGTTCCGTGAGTTCCATCCGGATCGGATCAGCCTCGGTGCCCCAGAGACCTTCCGTGGAACGAGATTTAAAAATCTCCCTTGTTTAACAAGTTGTCCGCGACATGCAAGTCTTGGGTCTTCCAGATTCACGATATGACATGATAATTCTTGATTCTTGTTTTGAACGAGTATTTCTCCACGAGCTATGATTTTTGCTACCTTGACATAATTCTCGTTCAGATTTAAACTTGACTTGATGAATTCTCCTAGTTCAAAAAGTGCCTTGGCGACCTAATGGTCCCGAATACTTGTAGGTTCATACTTGCACAAAATGACTATCTGATAGTCTTCTGGCTATACTCGATTCATGCAAGACACGAATTGTGTTACCTGATTGTGTCATAAAATTATGTGACAAGCATTAAAATGAGACAACGAGTACAAGTTAGCATGTAAGCAGGCAAGCATGTCATTTGTATAAAATATAAGCATAAGAAAATGTGCGGTATAGTCTACTTTAGAATATAATCATTTATGTTAGCACGGGTCTAAGGGGTAGTGCGAGGAGTAAAACCGTACAGGGAGATATCGGGCTTCATAATCTATAAGAAGAGCAGTGTAAACATGTGAAAAAGTGTACTACGAATAGTATATAATGATCTACTCGAAGCCTTAGCGCAGTGTACTTGCACGAAGCTAAGGTAGCATGCGAGGGTCCAACTATAAGCCAAGTTTCATTTTCACATTATAACACAAGCAATATAATTCTCCTCAAATATTTTTGATAGAATCCATAATATATCTATGTCACATGACAGGTCTAGCAATTTGTATAGTCTATCTCCTCAAACAATTTTGATAGAATCCACTTGCCTATTCTAAGTCTAGACCACTAAGCCAAGATTCAATTCTAAAACTTCGATCCCAATCATAACTCCAAGTCATCCAACATGATTGACGTATCCGTTCACGAAACCATCAAGCATGCCTTACTCCATGTTCTAGACTAACTCATCCGCGAAACACTTTCGATTCACTTGCATCACAAACTCATCTTATCGTGCCAAACCATAAGTCAAGACAATCCTTTAATTATCACGCTCTGGTCTCCCGCGAGTTTGATCATTCCCGCTGGAAGTGAGATCACCACGCCAACGCTCCCGCTGGATAATCGTCCTAATCCAGACGTAACACATGCGTGAGCATAGAGTTACGCTCGCACAAGACAAGAACGTCAAACTTTATGGTTATCATCTAAACGATCGAGACACCTTATCATCACACTTTTGTTTCATCAAAGATATATATCCACCAAGTTATGTTTATCCATGCCGTGATTATAGTTGATCTAGCCAAATCGTTCAACTTTAATGTTACCGTTCGATCATTCCGTAGTCTACTTCTAGCATTCCTTAACAGCTTAGTTCCAATCCTCAAGCCAAATTTTATCTAATTTTATTGCTTTCTATTTCATCAAGTTCGTCTCAATAATCATCGAACATGTTATCGTGAGTTCGATCATCCCCGTTGGACGTAAAATTACCACGCCAGTGCTCCCGTACGATAATTATTCTCAGCCAAGACTGATTGACGAGGGTTTCTTTTGAACTAGATTCAAGACCATTCTTCCAAATTCAAGTTCAATCCTTTATCGCTTACCACTTTCATCGAACCACCACGTTCCTTTACTTGTATTAATCCATGCTATCTTCCAATTATTAATACTATATCAAGTCTATTAATTTAAACCACAATATCCATACTTAAGCTAACTGCTATCGAGTGATATCCTACTCAAGTTTTAATCTGTTTGATTCAATTTAAATCACTCGCATGATCCACCAAGTTTCTTTGACCAAGTTATAAATTTCCATTAACTTGAATCCCTATTCGATATAAGTCTTATCACTTGTTTAACACAATCTCAATTATTCAACCAACTATCGCACGAGATCTTCAAATTTGTTTAAATATTTCCAAAATGATCCATACACCACTCAGTAATCGAGTCATCAAATTAAATCCTCAATCGTATTCACATCACTCACTCGCATATTCACCAAGTCGTTCCTTATAACTCCAGCACGATACCTTAGCGTCGCCTCGATAATTCTTAGTCTCATATATATCCCTGTTGATAGTTATCCATGTAAACCATATTTGATTTGTATCCGCCGACATGAAATACCATCCGAACTATTTCTCAAATATCCAAGCACGATCCTCTATATTTGTCTTAGCGATAAACTGATAATCTATCGGTTGCCATTCTAAATCTGATTTATCCTTATCTGAATGATATCCCAATCTTGCATGTAAACTAGATCATACCAAAGGGTCTTGGTGCGCGATACTCAATAGAACTTAGTCGAAAGGCTATGTGCATAGCTAACCGTCCGAACGATATTCTATCTCGTATACTAACCAGTTTAGTAATCACGTATAGGTAATCGGGTTCGCACATAACTTGCAAATTCTAGCACGAGTCAATTCCCATAAAGTCTAACACAGGTCAAAATAAGGGTCTTCATATAACAATCCAGTACAAGCAATCATATCATACACATGCACTTTTAAAATTATTTAGACTCATTGTATGGAATATCCCAACGGGTCAATGAGAGAGAGTGTATGTACATAACCCACGAACAAGCTTTCGAAACTGAGAAATTAATATGAAGTCCAAAGACGTAAAGCCATACTCTAATACCAATATTCATGCCTCGATCTCCCGCAGGAATCGGCCGTTCCCGCTAGGCACGAATCACCGTGCCAGCGCTCCTGCGGAACGATCGTTCCCATTAGGATCCTGATGACGTACGAGCACAAGCTGCGCCCGTACAAGGCCATAAATCCGAACAGGTGGAGAAATAACTAAGCCACAGAGTCGCACAGACAGTCCGTATGCAGCATAATAAGAAACGAATAGGCGATTGGTAATAAGTTCATAGAGTCGTCATAGCGGAAGCATTGAATAACACAAGTTTGGAAGTAAACTAGTACTTTATTAAAATTAAATAAGTATTACAAGCGGCACTAGGCCAAGATTACAAGTTGCTCAAGTATTCTTTCTCGAAATAATAAAAGTGTGCCAAGTAGCTATAATATAAAATAATATATAGGTGATGTTCCAACGTTATGTCCTATATATGTGCTTCAACTACGGACGCAATGCTCCAAGGTTCCAGAGAGAACTCCATGCCTTAGGACGAACGAAGGGGGTTTTCCTACCGAACGAGGTTCTCCTGCAACCTGCAAGCAATCTGGTGGATTATCAGTACATGAATAAACTGGTGGGGAGGCTTCTCGCCCTCTCGACTAATCTAAATACGTTATACAGGTTTCATGCACCATATATTACATTTTTTTAGTCTTGCCTTAGGATCAGTTTTATAGCATAATATAAAGCCTAACTCGTATGGCAATGCGTTGTACGATATACGAGTAACACGACGATACTTACCAAGTTACCATCCATCCTTCCCTTTCCATGGTAAACCAAGTTAAACCAAGCACGAGTATATAATAAAATCCAAGGGGAATTTTATAAGTAAACACGAGTGTCATAACCGGGTTCTGATTCAGGTGCACGAGTTACACAGATTACCCATATTATATTATACTCAAGTGGGTTACAATAGATTGCTTAGGTGTTCAAATATATACATATGTCTTATACTCGTATTCGTTAGGTGTTCAAATATATACATATGTCTTATACTCATATTCGTTTAAGTGTTCCAGATTACTAGGTGCGAAACAATGACTCGTACGCGGATTGCCGCTAAGCGAGGATGACTTATCTATATGAACTAGAGTCGCTGGCATAGCCATAAAGGACGAGTTATATCATGAACGAGGATGGTGTGCAACAAAAAGTATATGAGGTGCTACATGCTATCCCGTCCTGTATATGAGAATATCCATCTTAGAGTGAGAATGATGCGCGTGAAGTGCACACGCCATCCTGCTCGTACATGAAAAAGACTGCTGCGTGAGTTCCATCCGGATCGGATCGGCCCCGGTGTCCCAGAGACCGTTCGTGGAACAATATTCAAAAATCTTTCTTGTTTAACAAGTTGTCCGCGACATACAAGTCTTGGGTCTTCTAGATTCATAATATGACATGATAATTCTTGATTCTTGTTCTGAACGAGTATTGCTTCATGAGCTGTGAGTCTTACTACCTTGACATGATTCTCATTCAGAGTTAAACTTGACTTGATGCATTCTCCTAGTTCGAGAACTTTCTTGACGACCTAAAGGTCCCGAATACTTACAGGTTCATACTTGTACAGAACGACTATTTGACAATCTTCTGGCTATACTAGATGCATGCAAGACACGGATCATGTTACCTGATTGTGGCATAAAATTATGTGACAAGCATTAAAATGAGACAACGAGTACAAGTTAGCATATAAGTATGCAAGCATTTCATTTGTATGAAATATAAGCATAAGAAAACGTGTAGTATAGTCTACTTTAGAACATAATCCTTTATTTTAGCACGAGTCTAAGGGGTAGTACGAGGAGTGAAACCGTACATGGATATATCGAACTTCATAATCTATAAGACGAGCAGTGCAAACATGTGAAAAAGTGTACTACGAAGAGTATATAATGATCTACTCAAAGCCTTAGCGGAGTCTGCTTGCATAATGCTAAGGTAGCATGCGAGGGTCCAACTATAAGCCACGTTTTATTTCCATGTTCTAACAAAAGCAATACAAGATGAGATTATTTTCTTAGCTAGGTGTGTTATATTCCTTATTAGAATGCAAGAGGTGATTCACCTAGCGACTAGCATGTATTGTTCATATTTTAAGTTTGCATGCTAAGCAAAGATAAGTTTATCGTAGCTACCCACCTTAGCGATGATTTGCCTTGGTCGAGCGATACTCCGAGCGCGTCTTTGTAAGTCTTAAGTCTAAACTCTTGAAGGGCCAAGTATGAAATCCGTTGCCTCAAGCAAGTCTTCTTGCTGAGCAAAACGGGTCGGGTCATCATACTTTCGCCATTTGAATCGACACTCTGCTTGAGCGGAACAGGTCGTTACAATACTGGAGAATGAGCCCTTTGTTATCGAACTTCATCGTAACAAGAAACCGACATCAGTGAATCAACCCCTAGTTATCAATCTTTCCAAGCCTCCTGTCAAGGCTGAAGATTCTATCGACTATGTGGAAGATGAAAAAATATTATATTTTATGAATAAAGAAGACTCTACTTCGCACTATATTGATGTTGAACCCTTTGCTGAAAAATTCTTAGAGGCTCTTCACCTCTTCGAACCTCTTTCCATACCCGTGGCATCTCCATTCAAATATAGTTCGTTATATGAACTATATGAGGAGGCATACTTTATAGTCCTGGCGAGATAGGACAAGCTATGTCAGATAATTTTTGGCAAAGCTAGAAATAAAATAGTCGCACAGACTAATGTTTCTGACGACGATATGGCAAAGATACAACCGTATTGTTACAGCCAACTAGCCAAGACTATCATGCAAGGGATAGGCTACAACTTAAAATCTGGCTTGGGACTAAATTATGGAACAGGCATACGGACTGCTATACGTCACCTCTTTCCTAAAGGCAAGCCGAAAATATACTACCAACAGAATGGTCATGGTTTGGGATATGTTACACCACCAACAAGTACTGAATGTTTAGAATCAGAAGAATAGACGCATTCTCATTCTTCTGACTCATCGTTGTGGGATTCTGACGGAAGCATGGGTAACGTATTCAAACAAGCTTTCTCAGTAAATATGGTGTCACCTACCCCAGATGATAAAGATATTGGATATTGGATAATGATGCCAATCAATGGCAAATCCCTTAAGAAGTATTATGTCTAAGCACGACATATTCTTCTCTATCTCCAGCAGATTAAAATAAAATGTACAGCAAAATATATTTTCTTTTAATCCCCAGAAACTCATAGCCTATACGTCCTCTCGAACTATTACCTATATTCATTCTTGAATAAGACATAGGTAATGGGTCCTCAAAGTTCCCCAGCGGGACGATACTTAGATCCAACGGAACACTCTCGTTGAGATTATCTAAATAACTCACTCCAACATAAATGTTCCATTCTTAAAACCCAGTTGTTTTAATGATATCATATTCATGATCCCCAGTTGGGTTGGGAATAATCTCATATGTTTATTCACTAGTTAATAAAAGTAATATGATTCATGTCCATATTACCTCTGAATCGTATTTTATTTATTATCCCCTAAAGAGAACATAATAGTCGTCCCTGAACTGCTCTTCTTCTCTTTCCAGGTGGAGTAAACTAGTGAACTATTACGTCCATATCACCTCTAATAGTATATCTACCAAATTCTTCCACAAAATTATTCTGCCATGTCCATAATTCCTCTGAGCAAAAATATTTGGTGGGATCCTATTTGAAAATATATCACGTCCATACTACCTCTGATCTCGTTTTTACTCTGACCTATTATTTGAATCTAATAGTAGATATACAATAAATAATGGGTCCACACCAAACAAGCATTGTTTAAAGCCAAAAGTTTTAATATATTTTTATTAAGAAACTTACAAAACAAAGTATAACATAAGATAGAGCTCACTTAGGGGGAGTAGAAAGATCAAGGAGAAATTGAATCAATTGAGCTAATTGTTGGTTCTTTTTCAATGACGCTCTTCTACGTGCTTCGAGCATTCTAGAGTCATCTGTAGCAAAATAAGCCATAGAAGCATTTGACTCTATCATCTTATTTCGAGCATGTTTAAGCTCGTTCTTGTTGTGCTCAAGCTCCAAAAGCTGTTCTTTTGCTAGGTCACAATGTACCAGCTCATTCCTACGTCGCTCCACAGTCACCTTCAACTCCTCCTTCACTTGCTTGAGCTGGGCTTCAAGTTCTTGAATCTGAGTCCTAAGCTGTATCGCCCTATCATTATTTTTATCGTAGGTAGAATGATGAAGAGACAAAGAAGAAGTCACTTCTTTCATAGAAGTATTTATCTAGACTGTCTTCTCAGCATGGATCACCATATGCTCCAGGAAAGTGGTATGAAGTTTTAGGAACTCAGTAGTAATTGACTCATATTAAATCTGAAATAGAGCCGAGATATCCCCACTATTTAGCTGCAGATACTTATTAATAGGCTGCTCAAGGCCTATCAAGATTTGTTCAAGAGAAGCAGCCCTAGATTCATCCTTAAAATTTTTGATCAGTTGAATCATGGACAATCTAGCATCCTTCATATCCCCAAAGGATAAACCATTCTCGAGCACCAAATTTATCAACTCTTTCAATGTTGCATAGAAAATAGATGTATAAGCTTCTACTAAAGAATTGAAACAAGTGTTAGAACTTGGACTCGCAACAATTTTTGCTAATCCTCAACCTTGGTGCACGAAGGCAGTTGTTGTGACAGTTGTAGCCTCAACACTGGGGACAAAATATGAAGAACCCACTACTCATTCTCGCAGGCTAATAGTGGAAGCCATTTCAACAGCACTGGCCAATTCTTCCATGGGAGCAGTTGAAGCTACTGATGCATTGAAGCGATGTCCGTAGCCGGAACTGTGATATCAACAACTAAAGTTGTTTCAGCTAGCGAAACAACTGTCTCTTTATTCCTCTCTAGAGCGACTCCTACCACAATCTCATTACCTAAAAAATCAAGCAAACAATATGATCAATAAACAACATATTCTAATGCACATTAAGCTAAGAAAATAAGTGACACCTTGGCCTGTGCTAGCCGGAGTTATCATTGCATAAATATCTGACAATGAAGCATGCAATATAAGATCTTAGGTTATAGAAAGAATAGAGAGACAAGTACCAGCACCGGGTGGTACATATTCGTCTTCAGGAGTCTACCCTTGCAATAAATTTCTCAGGCCTGTCAACGAAGACTCCACCTTAGACGAGTCGGCATGAATGAGCAAATCATCATAATCACTCCAAGTCATGCTCAGTTCTGAAACTACAATTTCAGTATCAATCTGCCCTGTAGCATCTTAAAGCCTGGCTGTAAATATAGCAGATTGGGACTGAGCCTGAATATCCTGACCAGGCATATCTTCGGGGGTTGTAGCTTTAATGTCAGCTTATGACTCGATCTGCTCACCAACTTCGACCCGAGAAGGTAAAATTATTTCTACACCAAAATCAGGACTTCCCATAGCAGGTTGATCCTTTGGATCCATTGGTGAAGGAGGAGGTATGAGTGCAATCGACGTGATAAATTTAGCCGCAACATAAAGGATAGGATCTACAAAATTGACTGTTGCAGCAGTAGGAGCGACACTTATTCCTGTAGGGGGAGGGATTAAAGTGCTAATTCTTTGCACCACTAGAGAAGAGACGGACGATCCAGCCTAGTTTGGCGAACTAATCAGTTCGTCAAACAAACTCCTTCTTGAAGGAACAAAAGCCTTCAATTTTGATTTCCTAGGCTTCGCGACAGTAGTACTCTTCTTAGCAAGACGGTCCTCAGTAGGGGATGTAATCCTATGCTTCCGAGATTTCTGTACCACTATGGCAGGCGCGGGTGCATCTGGTTCTACATGGGGAAGAGCTTCCAATATCTCGTCCAATGGTGCGTCATCTTCCTCTCGTCCAATCGTGCGTCATCTCGTCCAATGGTGCACCACTATGGTAGGGGCGGGTGCATCTGTCAGGTTTCAGACACTAACCCGCATATTAAAGTCCACGTGGAATTGGTTTATGGAACAATAAAACTGGGTAAAAGAATGGAATAGACGTAGAAGAGGTTTGGGTACTGGCAGAGTATAAGTGGCTCCCGTGCAGCCTATGATAAAATATCTCCATCCCTTGGCACCATCGATTATACCTCCAGAGTTGGCTAAGCATAGAGTAAAATTTCCTACATGCAGTTGATCATAGCCAAATTGCCTTGCCAAGCGGCTAGGTAGATATGGTTTAAAAGTGCAACCGTTACGATTTTTGTACACCAAATGAGAGGGCCGGATAAATATTAACCATGAAAAGACCCCTGACGGGAGCCTCGATATGGTGGTCCCCTCGTTAGTAAAACTCAAACCATGGTGCTAAGTTGCCACGTCTGGAACAACACAGTAAAAGCTCCAATAGTTCCCCCTATTTAAAGCTCACCTAGACTAAAAAAGTGTAGTATAGGTCAACTTAGAAAGCCTATATTTACAAAGGAACAGGTGTTCCGTTTCGTCAGCCTGAGTCAAGCTAGGAGCCATCAAACTCTGATTGTGCAAAATCAACCAGCATATCAGATATGTAAATGGAAGCTCTGTTCAAGGAAATTTCTCTCGTCGAGGATCTACTGCCAAATTATGAGCAAGTTCTCGTAAATCAGCGTTCCAATGGCACACCGAAGCTAATAGCAATGCCAGTCGATGCTTGAAGACCAGACGTACTGTAGGGAATAAAATATTCTATGGAGATGGTCCACTAAGCCTGAACCCCCGGGGACTACCCATCTTCGGAGCCATAAAGAAAGATATCTGGCCAACAAAGTTTCAGACGAAATCTCTGTACGAGTAAGTCTGAGATAGCTCATGACCTTTGTGCCTGCGGCAAAGTCTCCTACACGATCCTCGAAGGACTTATCTCCAGCATTATGACTTACCATGAGTTCTTCAACTCTGGTAGAGCTCAAAGGTTAAATCGTTCGAATCTTCATCAGTTCTTTCTCGCTTCTATCATTGAAGAGGTATTGGAACCACTTCCTAATAAAGACAGTGCCAGAATAACTATTGTAAATGATTACAGGCCGAGTAATGACACATCAGTTCCTGACATACTTTAATCAGATGCGGCTCAGTCTGTGCTAAGTTAACCAATTCTGTATTGGTAGGTATGTACTCCTCATAAGGAACCTCCCCCGTTGGCAGTACAAATATATGTTTTATCTCGTGTAAGGAGAACCCCAACTTGTCATGAGGAGTGAAAACAGTTCCAGTACTAGAGTTATATCGCTCTAGCAAAGCCAAAAATATATTGGCGTCGAGCGCAATGCCATAGTAAGTCGCTAATAAGGCATTATAAAAACCCGAAGATGTGAGATTCTCGGTATATTCATCCAATATCCATGACATTGCCCGACACCAATAGATATTTGCATTTGTCAACCATCCTGGCAGCTGATATTCTTCTGAGGATAAACCCCTTCAGCATCAGTATAAATATTGGCGAACAAAGAAGTCTGGATAGGTTGAATCAACAAGGAAGCTTCACTTGGTACGTTCCCAGGATGTAGTCCTCGTATTTGGACTGAATGTCCATCACCGAAATTGAAAAAATAACCCTATTTGTAGCTGATCTTCCTCAGCTTAGCTCCATTAGTAATAGAGTCAAATTATACTCCATCTTACGTGAATAGGTGGCGTCGAAGAAGGCAGACATCGGAAAACTTCTTGTCATCTCGAGGAGATACATGGCCTTACCATAAATATTGAACAACCACTTCACCTTCTTATTCTTAGGCTAAAAAGATTGATAAAAGGCATCACAAAACAAGAATGTCTTCTTGGAATATATCGTTCGCAAAGGAAGTGAGAGGTTCGTCGCTTATCAGGGACGACAACATTCATTCCCCTTGTCCGCTTATCAACAATTGACTCGTGCTGGACATCCTCTTATCAGATTTGGAAAACTCAGTGTGCGATTAGTTTTCTAAATATTTGGTATACAGAAGTCCAGCAGTGGATCCATTCAGTTCAGCCAGAGGATCTATACCAAAGTCAACTGCAAAAGCCACAAACAAGGAGTCAACAAATCTCATGAAAAGGAGTACGTAAAAGTAACCCTATTATGAATCTCCTAAGATTCTAAAGAGAGGCGCATTTTTCCTAATCTTTTAGGAATTATGTATATTTTATGAATACTTCAGGAGATAAGCACATTTTATGCGCCAATCTGCATAAACAGACGAAGAATGTGCCAATCTGCTCAAATAAACAGAAAGTGCGCCGACTCGCCAATAATTGGAAAAGTGCGCTGATTCGCCAATAATTGGGAAAGTGTGCCAAATGGCTGTTTCTACTCTGAATGAGGGAGAATGTGCAAAATTGGTTGCTTCCGCTCTAAACGAGAAAAATGTGCCAAGTTGACTGTTTCCACTCTGAACGAGAAAAAATACGCCAAAGTGACTATTTTTTCTCTGAACGCGAGACAAGTGTGAGTGTACACGTGTCTCTGTATTTTAGGCCTTCGTTCTTTTTCTTTCTTTTATCTTTCTGCCATTTTTAGAAAGTTTATATTGTACATGTAAAAAAAAGAGAAAGAAAAAAGGGAAGAAGAAGAAAGTTGCCATGCCTATCAGAGAAGAATGTGCTACATCTCCTAATGTGACTCTTGACAATGATATAATGAGCCGTTCTCTAGCAGGCTGAGCCGCCGTCAACCTCGTCGTTGTTGCCCGAGAAGAGGAGGCCAATCCTACCTTTCTTGGTCGCCTGAGTTTGCTTGGGAGCCATTGTAAAAAGCTTCGAAGAAAGAAGAAAGCTAGGGTTTTCATAAGGGAGAAGGAGAAGAAGAGATTTAAGGGCAGTAGAAAAGTTCTCTCTCTCCTTGAACCGTCTATTTATAGATTTGGGGGAAAACTCTTTGGCTGCTAAGGTACTTTGGGATTCTCACAACAAATCATGACTACAGCTACGTCAGCAAATCCGTTAGGATTCATCCCAAAGTGCGCGCACAAACATCTCAAACTTTTATGATTCTAATTCAAAGTAATTTTAAATTCATCTAAACGAATTCAAAAACTCTGAAGGGGTCTTGTTGAAGAATAAAAAGTGTGCCTCGGATACATGGCATAGTTTTCTACAAATAAATCCAACAAGCAGAAGAATGGCGCACTTTCTAAAGAAAGACGCGCACTTTCTTACTTTGGCGCATTTTTCATTAATTTTAGAGGATGGCGCACTATTCAGAGAGCAGAAAAGGGACACACTTTCTTAATGTTACGAAAGTTGGCGAACAAACGATCTTTTCTCTCTCAATATTTAATGTAGCAGACTGACAGATGACATATGCCGACATCAAAGAGTTAGAAGTCATCATTACAGCGGAGTTGTGGCACGCAGACCCAGGTTGTCGTTTAGCAACCCAGTTGAAATACCATTTTTCTTCAAAAGTGCATCGCAGAGGCAAACTCTTCAAAAGTGCGACATAGTGCCATTTCTCTTCAAAAGTGCGGCATAGTGCTAATCTCTCCAAAAGTGTGCCATAGTGCCAATCTCTTCAAAAGTGTGCCACAGTGCCATTCTATTCAAAAGTGCACCGCAATGCTAATTTCTTCAAAAGTTCACCGCAGTGCTATTCTCTTCAAAAGTGTGACGTTGTGCCAAACTCTCCAAAAGTGCACCGAAGTACCATTTTTTCAAAAGTGCGCCGCAGTGCTACTCCTTCAAAAGTGCGCCGCAGTGCCACTCCTTCAAAAATGCGTCGCAGTGCTATTTCCCCAAAAATGCGCCATAGTGCCAACTACCACAAAAATGTGTGGTAGTGCCAATCTTACCAAAAATGTGCCAGTCTTTAGATGACTTCTAAAGTGCGCATATTATCCTAACCAACAACGAACCGTTATGAGTACATGTTTTACATGCCGTACTTCTCGTGGAAGGTGTACAAATAACTGTCCCCCATGACCTATGCTTTTCTCGTATAGGAAGCTACGTGTCAAGCAGGCAGCAAGTTGTGCACCCACTCATGCAGAACGTGGGATGTTAATCCCCCAAAAGTGGGCGTAGAATGTTAAAACAGTGTTGACTATCCAAAGTGCACACATATTCTCTTAATCGCTCCTAAACTCTATATATACAGGTTTTTTGCAACCATTATGAGGCACAGAGCAACCTATCCACCAATCCACACATCCACACAGAGGGTAGCCTACCTACACATACACAGAGAAGAGCACATACAGACAAATAGAGAGAAAAGGACTAGAATTTTTAAGCCTTAAAATTTAATAGCATAGTGGGAAAAATAGAAGCTTCTCATGTCGTTGTGCCAGAGCTTTCTTATTGTTCAACCCTCTAATTTGTTCGTATTTCAAGTCTTTGAAATTCAAGAGCAGAGTGAGAGAAATATGATCTTCTCGTGCCGTTGTGCCAAAGCTTTCTTATTGTTCAACTCTCCAAGTTATTTGCAGCATTCCATTCAGTTCTTCGTTGTCGTGTGAGGTTCTTTGTTAACTTGTTCATTTCTTTATCGTTGAGTAGTCCAAGGAGTAAAGTGATCGTCCGCAGATCAGATCTCTACTGCTATACTTCTCCAGAATCAATTGTACTTCGATTCCTGTTTAGGATCTTTTTGTACTTTTCTTTTCAACAGTTTGTAACACAAAAATTTTATATAAACTTTTCCTCACAAACAATAATACCCGGCATTTCCATCCCCAATGGAAGTTCTATATCAACAACCGTCACTAGCAGTACGACCGTTAGCCTAGCGTCCGATGTTGATGGAAGCACAGGTGTTTCCAAGAAACAATATTAGTTTGGTCCGCAGAGGCCACAACGGCAGTGTCATCCTCATGATAGGGAAGCAGTAGCACCGAGGCATGAGCAAACAAAGTTTGGCATGTTAGAGCAGATGTTTGCCGAGGGAAGTCAAGTCGAGGGTGAGATTTGATCTTCTTTCAGTCATATATTTTGGAGTTCGTATATTCGACGAGTGGAGATAATTTTTGTCACACTCATTATCCTCCGTATCTCGTGATAAATGATGTATGTCATATATTCTGACTACAAAGGTACGTCCTGGGCAGATTCATGTTCTTGACTAAGTCGATGGTACCGACTTATCTCGAGACTTGATCCTTGTCAATTTTAGGAGTCAACGTAGGCCAGCGAGGATGTGTTCCTATTTTAGCTATCTCATGAGACATATTTATTCGTATGCCTACAGCTCTTCCTTTTCCTCTGATTGTGTGGATTGATTGTGCATTACTTATGTTGTTGTTGCTTTTGGTTATTTGTCAATCTAATGATTTGATTCAAGATAGCTGTTGTTATGAGATTTCCTGCTTGATGAGATCTTGTAGTGCATGAGATTGTGGTTCTTGAGTTTTCTAGATCATAAAATTTCCTGCTCGATGAGTTGTAGTCCCTAAGTTTTTTCTTAGTTCATGAGTTTTCTTGCTTGGTGATCAGCTTAACCAGCCTAGCAAAATTCGAGGACAAATTTTTTCTAAGGTGGGTAGAGATGTCACAACCGTTCCCAATTTTAGTATTCTAGAATTTCTGATATTTAATTTTTTCTAAAAATGTATTCCTGCTGTATTTTAAATGTTGGTTCCTGTCATATATGTTGTATTTTATTTGTTGGATTCATGCTTATCATGAGAGACTACCCGAGACCAGTAGTGAACACCATGACAATTGCCATGAACTCGTGCTTGGACCCGTGTGTAGGATGAATACCTGATCCGGTTCACTTATAGAACCACTAAGCCTATTTTGGATGGTTAAGATGCATGAGGATTAGTCATGACTAGATTACCCTTTCTTCCTACTTGGTATATATGTGAGCTTTCTCTCTCTCTCCTCTCTCATTTTTCTTTATTTCCTACTTTCTTTCTTTCCTTATTTCTTCTTCATTGCTCCACCATCATCCTTAGCAGGAAACATGTTTCTAGGAAGAGATTTGTTAGCCCACCAAGGCAAGTGCATCTTATTCAAAGTGGTATAGCCATAGATTTTCTAGTTTTTCATATATTATAGTTACAAAAAATATGTTTGATAAAAAATGTTCTCCTTGATGTTCTTATTTACTTTAGTTCTTGGTGTTTTTTATTTTGATGGATATATTTGAGTAGATCTGAGTTTCAAAGTTAGGATTTTTTATGGGTTCTATGAGTTTTTCTTGGTTTTGATCTATTAAAACTTGTTTTTGAAAACTAATTATTCTATGTGGTAGAGAATTTAATTTTGTGCTTTTTTTTGAAAATAAGTTCAACGCAAGAAGTTTTATGCGGCAAGCAGAGCATGCGACAGACCCGTGCATGCGACGATGGAGTTCATGCGACATTGGTTCCATGCGGCCTTGATCATGTGGCTTAGAATATTATGCGCCTGTATCTTTTTACCGCCTTTACTCGCCTTTACATGTTTTATCTTATCCTCTCTGATACTTTATGGCTTATAACAACAATCACCTCCATCACTTCAGTCACTTCTCCAACACGCATTTATTTTCTACCATTTTGGCACTTGTCCCGAAGAATAGACTTTTGCCCTGAGTATGCGGCCTAGAGACACATCCGACTGAGTTCCCATGTAGCCAGGTTGGTCCATGCGCCTATTTAGGTTTATGCGCCAATTTCCCATGTGCACAACTTAGACACGTGCTATCCTTGGTAACCTTACTCGCACATGTGGCACTTTCACTTGGGTTCAACTATTTTATTTAGAGTATTTCTTTACTCTATGTGGTTGATCCTAGAATTGATTGTGTTATGATTCTAAGGGAGAATGGACTTAGTAACCAGACTGTGCTAGACATGGAAATGTACTAGAACTGACTATGTGCATAGTATGATTATATGTTGAAGTAGACCACGTGATAATCCAGAGTAAACTCAGATTAGTAGATTAAGTTACCTTTTTGTCTATCGGATAGAGTGAAGGGCGTAGTTCTGCTCGGGAGACAATATGCAATCCCGATCCTTGTTTGGTTTAAGGAATGTGGATCTGTTGCAGAGTGGTCACACTTTTCCCTTACATATGTTTGGCGACGAATTATAAATTCGAGGATCTTATATGAATTTAGGATTTCAAATTGATTGATAGTCTGTGTAACTGATTGGGGAAGATTCCATGCGATCAAGTGATTCAATATGATAAGAAGATCAAATGACTGATTTTTAGGCCTGACTACCCGTATCCAAGCTGATACTTCTGTTCACACCAAGTATGCCACATGAATTTACTTGTGCACCAAAGTACGACAACCCTGCTATGAGTAAGCATGAATATGTGACCATTGACCTGATCAAAATAGATTATCTGACCGACAAATAGGCCTGGTATCCTGATCTGATTATTTGTATCCGTGTTGATACATTTTCTTGCTTGAATGTGATTATCGGCTCACTTGTGCACTGAGTGTGTGACAATAGCCTACATGTGCATTGAGATAAGACTTGATAATACTAAGTATACATGCTATACATTCTTATTTTTCCTGTCACGGGCATAATAATTGGTCAGTAACCATAGTGTGGTAATGATGTTTGGTTGATTATTTCATTATGTTTGGAGGAATCCAGATTTGGCTCTTAGGCAATAATATGAATTCATACCTAGTGTACACGTACTATGGTACATATAACAAGAATGATCGTGTGACCAAGATACGATATTCTGTACAATTGTAGGTTAACTAGGTAACTTAAATTGGTAGAAGCATTGTGAGGGAACGATATCTCGAGATCGTGCATGATGAGCCGCCCCTTCGATTATTTTAAAGGTGTGCAAGGTTGGCCACCACAAATATTGTATATCATTCGTACTAGTGGAGTGCGGTATCTGAATTTATATAAATACGTCGAGCCAGCATCTCCCTATAGGATCACTAGAACCGTTATTGTACTGATTTATCCCAGTAGCCCTACAGAAAATTGATGCATTTATGTCTGACTATATATTCCTTATTTTTGGCTCGGTTAGTCCTACTCGAATATAGCACGATATGAGGATCCCTATTATATTGTATCACTGGGATAACCCAGATATCATATATCAAGCCGTATGATTGATTGGCCGATTAAATGAGTATGTGCTTGTAGTCTAGGGACATGAACTATTGTGTATTGACGGTTCAACCCTTGTCCTTGTTTGGTTATAGAATTGCGCCAATGTGTCATAATAGGTCATGGATCGAAGCTACATATTATGTTATATATGTCGATATCTTAGCTTATATTATGGCATGTGTGCTCTTCTACTTGCTTGTGATTTGTGCCATCTGTTAGTAGTCTGAGGACGTAGACTATCATGGTATGGTGGTTCAACCCTTGTCCTTGTTTGGTTGTAGGATTGGACTACGGTGCTACGATAGGCTATGGACTAAAGCTATAATAAAGATATCTTTGGCGTGATCATAATTAGTGGGTCACAACCAGTTTTTGAGTAGTGCGACACTTCTTGTCCTTGTTTGGTTGTAAATGTGTCATACTGCCTCGATGAGAGGTTATGCACGTACTATTATAGCAAAAATCTTATTTAATGTAATTTATTGGTTTTTGATTCATTCACTTGTGCTTCTTTATGGTACTTGCTATCGGGGCCTGACCTCACTGGTTTTGTCTGGCTAGCTTCAGTAGTAGAACCTGAGGATCCTGTCCTATATCTGACCGATATCGTACACCGGGAGGATGGCTGTCAAGGGACTTGAGTGGGTTTCTTCTTCACCACTCTAAGTATTATTTTGTATTACCTTCTTAGCATTTAGCCGACGATATTTGTTAGCCGGTTATCTAGAAATGAGTTCCTTTACATGATTATATATTATTCAGACCGTGACTGACTTACAATTATGTACTCTTAACAATATACTAGTTTATCATTCTATATAATTAGTTTTATGATATTTCTGATAGAGCGTCAGGAACGTCTAACTGCTTTATCCTACATGTTTATTCTTACTGTTTCTTGGTTGATGATTGAGACATATATATTCTTGGATCATAGGTGACTTGATTGTAGTATGCACCCCTTGTCTCTAGACAACCTTAGCATATTATGGGTTACTTCGGTATTCTATAAGGTATGGTTGGCTGAGTCACGCTCCCTTTCTCCAGTATTCTGGTACGAAGGCATGACAATTCCCACCCTAAATTTTTTCAAAAATAAAAAAAATTATCGAATACTAAATTCCCATCCCAAGAGGCATTTGGTACACTGGTAATTTATTTTATCTCTAAAAAAATTTAGGATAGGAAATATATTCCCTTGTGTCAAATGTCATAACAGATTATTCAAAGAGGTGCATCTCGTGAGGGAGCATCACTACAAGAATGATTTGTACAAAACTATATAGAGTGGACGACTCCAGAACCTTTGTTTCCGCAATATCAGTCCTTATTTAATACGGAGGTGGGAGAGTCTACTAATGAAGATTACTTTGATTATCGGCATGGAAACCTGGCTTGGGAGATGGTATTTGTAGCTACCGAGCCTACTTTTGATTCGGAGAATCCGAACCTGATGCAAAGGAGTTCTACGATATGTTCAAGGATGTTGATACTCTTTTATATTATGTTTATGATTCTCATTCTGTCCAGTCGATGGTGATGTGGTTGTTGAACCTCAAGTCTGATTTTAACTTTCTGCAAGAATGCTTCGATCGGATAATTTATTTTGTTAGAGAGTTGTTGCTAAAAGGATTGAGGACTTACCATAAAACTTCTATAAGTCGAAGATGATGATACATAAACTCGAATTAGGCTATAAAAATATAATTTTTTATCGAAATGGCTGCATGTTGTACTGCACTGAGAACAAGGACAAATATAGATACATTTTCTATCATGTGGATTGATACTAGCCAATTAGAGACAAAAAAGTTAACTGTTCGAGAAAAGTTGTGAACAAGTACAAACAGTTTTTGCCAATCACAAAGAGACTGTAGAGGATGTATATGTCTGCAGATATAACACAACACATGACATGGCATAGTAGTAAACGAAAGATGCATGGACGAAGAAGAATTATCTCACCCTTCCGATCGAGTAGCATGGAAGGATTTTGATTATTTCATTCAGAATTTGCTTTGGAGCCTAGGAATTTGGTTGGCTTTTTTGGTATGATGGATTCACTCCTTTCGGACAATCAGAATTTTAGTATTCTTGTTGCATGTGATTTTGACCCCTTATAATCTACCATAGTGGATGTGCAAGAAGACTCCTTACTTGTTCTTGATACTTATCCTACTTGGACCTGAAAATCCAAATAAGAATACTAATATTTACTTACAGCAATTGATGGATGATTTGAAACTATTGTGGCAGTTTAGTGTTCAGATGTATGATATATCGAAGGTGCTGGCTACACTTCTGAGAGATCGGCGTAATGAGTGGCTAAAGAAGGACTTTTGGAAGCAGATGAAAGGAAAGATGACTACTCTAAAGTATAAGGCCCAATTTGAGAAGGCAAAGATGACCCATGCTAAGGGTGGTCTCCACACTGGTGGATCCATCCTGACTGCCTAGAAGTATCGACGGATGGTAAGTATTCTTATTTTTGGGTACTACTTTTAATATTTATATTTTTGTTATTAATTAATTAATTAATTAATTAATTATTACATTGCGAGGAGGACGCCAGGACATGAGGAGACCTGAACACCGTCGACTCTACAAGTGTTTTTTAATGGACCCACAAATGAAAGAAGTATGAAATTCTCGTAGACTACCAGCCAGTCCAGACATTTGTATGTGTTTATTCTTTTAAAACTTTGTTAAGTTAATTTATTATTCATCATTTAGAATATTTTACCCTAACAATAAAAAATCTAACCCTAACCCTAACGGTAAAAAATTCTAACCCCAAAAAACTCTAACCCTAACCCTAATCATATATAATCATAAGAATCCTAACTTTAATCCTTCTTTTATATATATATATATATATATATATATATATATATATATATATATGTATATATATATATATATATATATATATATATATATATATTATGATTATATATGATTAGGGTTAGGATTAGAGTTTTTTAATCCTTCTTTTATATATATATATATATATATATATATATATATAAAACTCTAACCCTAACCCTAATCATATATAATCATAAGAATCCTAATTTTAATCCTTCTTTTATATATATATATATATATATATATATATATATATATATATATATATATATATATATATATATATATATGAGGTTTCGGTCACCAAATCTGAACCCGAAAGGGAAAATTTCGGATATCTCCCCGACCGCTGAAAGCCAAAAGGGGTCCCAGGTGGGTTCTGGGATCCCGAACATCTGAGTCGTGGGTTACTCGTGCTGTGGGTAACTCTTGGTCGCGTGAACCAAAAACCTATTAATAAATACGAACACATTCCTACATGTTCCCAAAAAATATAAATTTGTATTAAATTGGAACTAGTAACTAATCCCAACATAGAAATATCGCAAGAATTGTGAAAGGGAAAGAAAGTTCGAAAATAGCCGGATTTGCAGGAGGGATTCCATCGCCTGAAACAAAGGTGTACATACATAAAAAGAGGCTTTCCTGGTATTGAGAAAGGCCATATATATATATATATATATATATATACCTTAATCCTATTTCTTTATATAAATATAAGAGACTTATAAGACCTTAGGGAGTCATGTCTCTCAGCCCGCTAGGGGGAGTAGGGATAGAGGGGGTTGGGGCTAGTCAATATGCTAGTTGGGAGGAAGGATATGTGGGTGGTATATATATATATATATATATATATATATATATATATATATATATATATATATATATATATATATATATATATATATATATATATATACCTTAATCCTATTTCTTTATATAAATATAAGAGACTTATAAGACCTTAGGGAGTCATGTCTCTCAGCCCGCTAGGGGGAGTAGGGATAGAGGGGGTTGGGGCTAGTCAATATGCTAGTTGGGAGGAAGGATATGTGGGTACAAACAATTAGAAGAGAAAAAAGTGGCAGCGAGTATGATACTAGATAGTTAGAATTGTAGCTTTCAGTTTACTCCAAAGTCCCCTCCTCCATCTCCATCTGCATCATCACAACCCGATGCCTCTGGTCCTGCTCCTCATGGAACACTCAGTATGTAGGAGTTCAAGAAGATGATGTATGACGTTCAACAGTAGTAGAGAGATCTAAGAGATCGTGATGCTCCTGCTCCTGTTACTGCTCTGGCTCTTACTTTGGCTCATGTTTTGGCTCTAGCTCCTGCTCTGGATTTTGTCATTCCTGAGGATATCCAACAGCCTTCACTTTATTTATGGTATAATATATTTAGTTTCGACAGGTGCCGCTACCACCCCTACCTACAGGCTGGTCAGATTTTTTTTTTGGGATGTATGTATTGATGGAGTTTATGTTTGATTATATTATATTTTAGTGTTGTATGATTACTGTATGAGGCTTTGGTATTGTTGTCATACCGTGGATCTATTAGATATATTATGTCTATTGGTTATGATTATATTCTTTGTGGTTCCATTTGCTGTGTTTTATACAGTATGGTAAATGCAACTCTAGAGGGGGTGAATAGAGTCAAGCAATAATTACTCTAAGAATATCCAATTATCTACTACTAATTACCAACACAAAATATTCAGCAAGAATATAAAGAAATATATGAAGGGTAATAAGTCATAAATGCTAACACCATGATCTATATTGGTGTCCATCGTGGAGGGCAATCCAGTCCCGAGTACTCTTGATCGATGTTAATCCACTATTAGAACAATAGCGTACAACACAAGCTTTGATCCGAAGAGCTTGCCGACTTCTTACAACCACGTGCTTTGATCTGAAGAGCAAATCGACTTCACACTTGAAACGAAAGATGAGACATAGAATTTTCCAAGCTAGTAAACCTTGAACAACTTCTAATCGAAATTGCACTCTGGCATATAGATGACTTGGAAAGTTGTTTGTTGGAGATGGGAAGGGTTAAAGCTCAGAATATATAAGAGATGAATGTGAGAATTGATTGATAGAAATGCTATAGAATTCAAGGCTATTTATAGGCTTTTTAGAGACCGAATTCAGGCAGAGTTCGATCACCAAACGTTCAAAAAATTGAATGTTGGCACCCTATTCTCCTAGAAGAACGAAAAACTGGGGTTGCTGGGTCACAGGGACCGAGTTTGGCCAAAGTTTGGCCAGGGACTGAACTCGGTCCGAGTTCTATCATCATGTGTCCAGAATGTTTGTGGTAAGGTTTTGGCTGGTTGTGAGTTTGGTAAAGTTTGGGTTTGGTTCTTGTTGGAGTGGAGTTTGATATAGGTTGGCTATTTTGAGTAGACTTGAGCTCATTTAGTTTCCAGTGCGACTTCATCTTATATACGTCCTAGACTCAAATAAAATATTAATTACATAATAAAATAAAAAAATAACCAGATGCAAACTTTCATCATTTTTCTTGTGAAGCAGTAGTAGTAATTTCCTTCTTGTGAGTCAATTATACCACATTGTGTTATATCGAATCAATGTATACTTAAGAATCAAAATTAAGTTAAACGTGACCAAATGGGACAACAATCTCTCCCATTTTAATAATTGACAAACCATGATGGATACGATAATTTAACTCTTATACAAGCAATAATAGTGGCTCCTCCGCAATATTTGAGTGCACCTCTGTGAAGTATTGTCTCTTGTATCAAGCAACTAAGGAGTATCATCATGTTCTCCTCCTTTGCATTTTAACGAAATGGATGCCTCCTCCGTAATTGGTGAGGCAATATACAAAATAACGAACAAAAGAGCGAAGCAACATACATAAAATATCATAGTCCAACATCGAATCATATATTGGAGAAGAAAATATGCGTAGACATCATTGCAAATAACCAGTATCCAAAGACAAATAGATAGCCAAATGATATACTTCAGAAACATAAAACAACTAAAAATAGAGTAGTGCATACTAAATGACAAAGTGTAATTGTCCATACTAAAGACAAAATAAAACTAGGAACTAGAACTAGAACATCATCAGCACCAATCTGTACTAAAGTCTGAGCCAAAAGCATTGTAACAACTAATGATTGTCACCAGTCAGATGGTCCTTAGTAGAATGGTTGGGATCATAGTATGTAGCAACATGGTCCAAGTATCTCATAACTATAGGATCATCAATTTGGTAGCCAGCTCGTAAAGGATCACGTGCCATCGGAAATGGTCCAGCAGGGTGCTGAGGAAAGCTGTACTGGAGGTCCGCCAAGGTGATGGAAATAGCTAGGCATGAAGAGTGGTATGATATTCTCGGTCACAAAAATGAGTGATGAGTATCGCGTCCTAGTCGCATAAATGATTGATGATCATCTCATCTTGTAACAACAAAAAATGCTCGTGAATCATGTCCTGAATGGAATCCTAAGTAGCAGGTGGAGCAGCAGGATATCTATATGAACTAGAGGAGGAGGAGGAGGAGATATCATCGGCAGGAGTAGGAGGAAATATAGGCTCAATCCTATGAGCTTTAGTGAGATAAGCAGGCTCATCGAGAAATTGACAGTCATCCAAAGGAATATAAAAATGCTCAAAGATGATATGCATGTACATATACATGGCGTAGAGTAGGTTATGCACTTTCTTGTGACATAGAACCATGGAGTTGATAATAGTCTTTGAAACGCAGAAGGAAAAAGTAAAATACAAATGATAAAGACCTGACATTTCTAAGTAAGTGATCTCATTGGTGGAACCAGTCTTTAGAAGAATGGTAGAGAATATCATGCGATGAAGCTTATAGAAATATTGGTTCAAATATCTTGCACGAAGACATACATGTGGACGAGGATGAGGTGCACGCATAGAATCCTTGAAAGAATCAAATGTCATGTCGGCCTAAAATCAAAATTGAGTAATATCGATTAGGGCGCCACCCAAGTTTAGGATGTGTAGGATCTCACTAAAATCGTCATCATCAAATTCAATATCAATACCACATACACTTGAATGAATAGTACTATATTAATAAGTTAAGTACCAATAGAACATGCGAATTACATTAAGATAAATGCAATTTCTAGTAGGCTCTAGTTCTTCAAGAGAAAGATCTCTAACATTAGATAAATAGTTACAAAATATTGTAAAACTAATGGGGTTTCCTCGATAGACATTCCTCTTAAAGAAATTATCAAACCATTCAAACATAGTTTCTAGGGTTTAAAGAGAAACCCATTGAGATAACCCTCATTGGGCATAGAAGGACTAAATAGAGAATGTGGGACTTCCCCTTGAGGAGAATAAGATAAAGAGGCTTTATAAACTCTTCTCTTCTTCCTACTACCCCTATTAAATAGTTTTGGGGCCATTAGAATAAAATAGAAGAGAATGGAAGAGTTATACCTCAAAAATAGTTTTAGAATATGGAGGAGAACAACAAAATACGCATAAATATGAAGTTTGGATGGTTGAAATCACTTGATAAGAAAGATCTCTAGGGTTAGGGTTTGATTTTTCTAATGTTAAGAGGAGGAAGATGAAGAAAAGGAAGTTGCTATTCGGGTTCCGGATGGATAGGGAATAGGTTTAATCATGTAACTATAAGTCAAGAGTGGGTCCCATATCAACTTGAATTCTGGAATCTAGGGGGGCCGAGTTCAGCCTGAGTTCGGTCAGGGATCGAGTTCGATCCAAATTCGGTTCCTATGGACCAGAATTCAGTATTTTAAAACCCTAGTTGAATCTAGAATCAGTTATCGAGGTCTGAAGTTGAAGCGATCCTCGGCCAGGGGTTTAGTAAATATATCAACCAATTGTTGTTCAATGTCAACAAAATTTAGACATATATCTCCGTATAATTGATGATCACGTAGAAAGTGATGTCTAATTTCTATGTGTTTAGTAAGTCAATGACATATAGGATTCTTCGTGAGATTAATAATGCTAGTGTTGTCACAGTATATGTGAATATTTTTCTAAAATAAATTATAGTATTTTAAGGTTTGTTTCATCCACAAAATTTGCGCACAACAACGTCCTGCAGCTATATACTCAGCTTCAATAGTTGATAATACGACAGAATTTGTTTCTTGCCAAACCAGGAGACTAATGCTTTGCCTAAAAAATAACATGTATCCCTGTTACTTTTTTTATCAATTTTATATCCCATAAAATCAACATCCGAATAACCTACAAGGTCAAACAATGTGGTTTGGGAATACCACAAGCCGACTGTCAAAGTGCCTCTAAGGTATTGAAAGATACACTTAACGGTGGAAAAATGTGACCCCTTATGGTTATCTTGATATCTAGCACATAAGCAAATACTATACATGATATCGGGACGACTGGCAGTTAAATAGAGTAAACTGCCGATCATATCGTGATACTTACGTATATCGATCAATTTTCTAATTTCATCAAGATTAAGCTTTGTAGATGAAGCCATTGGTGTACCAACAGGTTTTGCATTATACATCTCAAATTTCTTTAGCAAGTCCTTGGTGTACTTGGCTTGATTGATGAATATTTCTTATAAATTTTGCTTAATTTGTAGTCCGAGGAAGAATATGAGTTCTCCTCTCATGCTCATCTCAAATTCACTCGGTATACACTAAGCAAACTCCTCATATAGTAATTCGTTACTAGAACCAAATATGATATCATCAACATAAATTTTCACTAATAAAATAGTGTCATTGTGTGCTTTAATAAATAAAGTCGTGTCAACTTTCCCTTTTAAAAAATCTTTTTCAAGTAGAAAGGAACTGAGGCGCTCATACCAAGCATGTGGAGCTTGTATGAGTCCATACAGATCCTTACATAACTTGAAAATATGATTTAGAAATTTAAAAACTTCTAAACCGGGAGGTTGCTCAACAGAAAACTTCTTTTTTAATAAAACCATTTATAAAATCACTTTTAACATCCATTTTAAAAAGTTTAAAATTATAAAACTAGAAAAAATACAGCATGTGAATGGACTCAAGTCTCGCAACATGAGCATAAGTCTCGTCTTAATCAATGCCTCCTTCTTGGTTGAAGCCTTGAGTTACGAGACGTACTTTATTACATGTGACTTGTCCATCCTCACTGATTTTATTTTGGAATACCCATTCGGTGCCAATTATCGGATAATCATTAGGTCTAGGAACAAGTTTCCAAACTTGATTTCTTTCAAATTGGTTTAATTCCTCTTGCATAACATAAATTCAAAACTCATCAGTGAAATATCCATTAATATTCTTAATTAGGTTCTATTTACGAAATAAAAGAAATATTTGTAATAATATTTTTGCTAGCAGAACGAATACTTACTCCCTTGGATACATCACCTATGATCAGTTCTTCTAGATGACAGGATGTGAATCACATCTTCTTGGGCAAACTTTTCAGATAGCTTGTCCTAGTTGATGTATCGTTAGGGGCTGATTCATTATTGGATGTTATATCGACATCTTCATCATCACTGTCACTTGGTACTTGACTGTTAAGATCATCAAAAGTAACATTTATAAATCCTCAATAATCAAAGAACACTTATTGAAAATCCAAAAACCTTTGATCTTAGCAGTATAGCCAAGAAAAATTCCTTCATCAGCTTTAGAATCAAACTTTTCCAAGTTATCCTTGGTATTTAAAATAAAGCATCTACATCCAAAAACTTTGAAATAGCTAATTATATTCATATGGAGTCTTTTTCGAAATAGGTCCAATAAGAACCCCATTCAAAATATGGCATGATGTAGTTATAGCTTCTACCCAAAAATATTTTGGAAGATTATACCGATTTAACATGATCTAACCATATCCCCAAGAGTTCTATTCTTTCGCTCAACAACACCATTTTTTTTGAGGAGTTATAGGACAAAAAAAATTATGGAAAACAACCATTTGAACTACAAAAAAATTTGAAATATGCATTTTCGAATTCGCCTCCATGATCACTTTAGATTCGAGTAATCATGAAGCCCTTTTCGTTTTGTACTTTTTGCAAAATGTTACGATTTTAGAAAATACTTTACTTTTATTTGCAAGAAAAAAAATCCAAGTAAATGTAAAAAAATTATCAACGCATATAGTTTACCGCCAAGACTGGTGACTCTACTTGGTCCAAATAAATCAATATGTAAATTGAAGAGGTCTAGAGGTACTTACAAAGTTTATGGATTTAAAGGAGGATCTTGTTGACTTATTCGTTTCACAATCGACAAAGATCGTCTTTTTTAAAAGTGATATCTGGTAAGCCTCTTCAAATTTCTTTGATTATAATCTTGCAATTGTGTCCATGTTTGTATGTCCAGATGCATATGCCATAGTCATCTTTCATCTTTGTTGGCATAAAGATATCTACCTGCATTATTAGTATCTTCTGATATATATATATATATATATATATATATATATATATATATATATATATATATATATATATATATATTTATATATTATCTTCTCTAATACCTTCATAAATAGCTTTATCGTTAGATCTATGATAAATAGAATATTTGTTTTTCACAAAGTTAATACCATAACTGTTGTCAGCCAAGTGACTAATGCTTAATAGGTTATGTTTTAACTTTATTACTAGATATAATTTCTTAATAACAGGAAAATAAGATATATCAACATCACTGTTACCAATAATGTACGGTTTTAGGTTGTTACCGAAGGAGACGGATCCTTCTTTCTTCATCGATATAATTGCAAATATGGTAGCATCAGCAGTCATGTGTCATGATCAACCGCTATCGACGATCCACTTATTTCTTGCATGAGATGGTTAGTCCATTACAACATAAGTTGAAGATGTAACCCTTTATATCTATTTCTTTGAGGGTCCTGCATTGTTAGTCTTTGGAACCCATATATAAACATTCATATCAACTAGCTTTCTAACTCCACACAGAGGTAAAATATATCCTTTAACACCATAGTAATGGCAGGTAGCATGAATATTAGAGCTAGGTGGAGCAGTATAAACATGTGTAGGGTTGTAATATGACTTACGTCGATACTTGTAACAAAAAGCATGGTTACTTGAAGCTTTAGCGTTGTTGCTTCTGTCTTACGTGCCTTGTTGTAAGTGACCTGTTGTTTAGTCATGCGTTTTGTGCTAGATTGAGTTGTAGGTTGTACTACCTGCTTTGCTAATCTAATCTATAACTTTTTAGAGGTGGCATCTACTTTATTTTATTTGGCAGTGACTGCATCTAATCTTTGTGTAACTATGTTATGTTTTTTTTCTTTTTTGACTCATAGAGTTCATTAAGTTTTGCATTCTTTTGTGTACTATTTTCAATACTTTCAAGAGGGTTATGCAAACTTAATTTTAAATAAGAAATCTCATTCGTGTTTAGAAGAGAAAATTTTATTCAGTAGGAAAGAAACTCTTTCAATCTCAAGCTTATGTGCTTTAATCTCTTTCTTAGCATGCTTTCTCTCTAAGCTTTTTGTTGTCTTCAAAAAGATCATTGAAAGCATTAGAAAGTTTATCATAAGAGAAATCTTCGTAAAGAGGATTAGTTTTTACCTCATTAGTCAATGTCATTAGGCACAGGTTGCAAGCATTACGAGGATTTTTCTTCTTCTTCTTCTTCTTCTTCTTCTTCTTCTTCTTCGAAATCGCTTACTTCGCTTTCATGTCATATGCTCGTGTTTGCATACTTGCGGGATGACGATCCTTTGCTAGTACGTTCATAGTGGTTCCCCTTCTTTGCTGTAGGATACTCCTTCTTTATGTGAGATATCTTCTTACAGTTGTAGCATACATCTTCTTCATCTTTGTAGTCCTTCTTTTGGTTTGATTTCTCAAACTTCAAGAATCTTTTGTAGTTCTTAGAGATTAGGGCCAACTCTTCATCGCCTGATTCATCATCTTCAGTATCACTGTCGGAGACTTTCTTGTGATGCGCTTTAAGTGCTATGAATTTCTCCTTGGGCGTTGATTCTTTTTGCTTCTTGAGATCAAGTTCATGTGTTATTAACTTTCTCATCAGTGTCCCAAGAATTATGACAGTGAGGTCATTTTCTTCAATGATCTCCACAATGATCTCTATTGCTTTAGGGTTCCAGTTCTAGGTGAGTCCCCAAAGTAGCTTGCGTATCTTTTCATGATAGTTGTATTCCTTTCCAAGAGAAGCGAGAGGATTAATAATATCAAAAAAATGAGTGAACATTTGTGTAATAGTCTAATCAGGCTTCATTTTGATAGCCTCATATTCTTGTGTCAATATACTGATTTTGGATTCTTTCACTTGTGACTTTTCTTCGTTAGTGACTTTAAGAATTTTTCAAATCTCGTAAGAAGTGGCATATATAGAGACTCTATTAAATTCAGTGCTATCTACTGCACATAATAAAGCATTTATATGCAAAATGAGTTGATTATTTCTTTTCAGGCTCAGTGTACTTGTCATGTGGTTTATAAATAAGAGCACTATTAAAAATAATTTTTGCAGGCTTTTTATAACCGTCTATAACAATGCACCATAAATTAAAATCAAAAGATTTAAGATAAAAGCTCATGCATGTCTTCTAGTACGTGTAATTGGTTCCATCGAATAGGGGTGACCTATTTGTGGACTGTCATTTACTTGGTGTAGATGGATTTAAGGGTTTCCATAGAATCTACTCTTACGATGTGAGTCATATTCAAGATCCCTGTTCTCTGATACCAATTGAAGACAACTCTAGAGGGGGGAGGGTAAATAGACTTAAGCAGTAATTATTCTAACAATATCCAATAATCCACTATTAATTATCAATACTAAATATTCGGCAATAATATAAAGAAATATGTGAAGGATAATAAGTCATTAACGCTAACACCACGCTATATACTGGTGTCCCTCGTAGAGAGCAATCTAGTCCCTAGTACTCTTTCGCGGTATTAATCCACTATTAGAACAATAGCGTATAACCCGAGATTTGATCTAAAGAGCTTGCCGACTTCTTACAACCACACTCTTTGATCCGAAGAGTACACCGACTTCACACTTGAAATGGAAGACGAGACTTAAAATTTTTCAAGTTAGTACAACTCGAACAACTTTTAATCGAAACCGCATTCTGGTACTTAGAGGGCATGGGAAGTTGTTTGTTGGAGATGGGAAGGGATAAAGCTTAGAATATATAAGAGATGAAAGTGAGAATTGATCGATGAAAATGGTATATAATTCAAAGTTATTTATAAGCTTCTTGGAGACTGAGTTCGGGCAAAATTCGGTCACTAAACGTTTAAAAAATCGAACGTTGGCACCATTTTCTCCTGTAGGAACGAAAAACTAGGGTTGCTGGGTCACATGGATTGAGATCGGCCCAATTTTGGTCAGGGACTGAACTCGGTCCGAGTTATGTTACCATGTGTCCAGAATTTTTGTGGGAAGGTTTTGGCTAGTTGTGAGTTTGGTGGAGTTTGGGTTTGGTTCTAGTTTGAGTGGAGTTTGATATAGGTTGGCTAGTTTGAGTGGACTTGAGCTCATCTAGTTGCCACTGTGACTTCGACTTACATAAGTACTAGACTCAAATAAAATATCAAATACACAATAAAATAAAAAATAACCAGACATAAACTTTCAGCATTTTTCTTGTAAAACTGTAGTAGTGATTTCCTTCTTGTGAGTCAATTGCACCATATTGTGTTATATCGAAATCAAAGTTTAGATAAATATCAAAATCAAGTTGACCGTGACAAAATGAGCCAACTTATGGTTCGATGTTCGTTGTGTTCTATATTGAGATAGGGATATATATTTGGGATATGAATATTATGTTCTATTACAGGTGTATACCAAAAAAATATTTGTTTCTGGAAAAAATATCAAAGTTAGCGATGGACCAGCGACGAAACATCGACCGAACAACGACAGATCAACGATATCTCAGTAACGGAAAGCTGAGAAATTTAACTCAGCGACGACATAACAACAATACAACTACAAAAAACTAGAAAAATTTGTCACAAAGTTATTGTCTGATACTCGAAGGGTATAAAAACCAATCGCTATTCTATCGCTAAAATAGTTGCTAACTTAGCGACGAAAATATCAGTTGCTGAATATCCGACGCTGAGTAGTCGCCACAACGATGGATCAATAATGAAAAATAAACAACGACATTTGATATAGCGACAAAAAATTTCGATCGTTGTTCCGCTGCTACTATTTTTTGTGACAAAAAATGGCAATATAGCGACGAAAATTTTCATCGCTATTTTGTTGTATTTTTGTATTGGCTACCATTCTCTTTTTGGTCTCGCCTCAGATCTCTTAAGCTATCTCCAATGAAAATATCTAAAATTGAGTTTCTATCCTACTTGATATTGTACTTTAAGAAAATTTATATCCTAATTGGTAGAGTTTCTACATTGAAATTGGGCTCATAAAAATACTCTCCAATGGTTCTCCATTTCTATCCTAGATGTCACAAAATAATTGTGTTCGGCCCAATATCAATTGCTATGTGAGATGAAGAATTTCTATGAGAGTTTATATATGTAGAACTTTCATAAAAAAATTTCATTCTACATCAATACCACATAGGATAGAAAATTAGATAGAAACTATGGTTGGGAGAGATTTTTTCTAAAATAGATTTCTACCATAGAAATAGGAGAGATGGAAATCCCCATTGGAGTGGCCTTACTACCAATTCCTCATCATGACTGTCATCAATGGGTTTGGACACCTTATGATGGAGTTCCCTAGTATGTACGAATGATTTGACATCTTCTATACATATATTATCATTCTTATTAATGCACGAACTTATGAATTATTTATTATATAGTGTTAAATAAGATAATAAAATTAGACAACATCCTCATCTTCAACAGTTATCTCAACACCCTTGAGTCCCATTAGGATAGTAATCAGATTTGTCCAGATACTACATGAAAAATGCGACCTTCGTTACTTGTAGAAAAATAAACACCACTTAAGATAGGGCGCTTATTGGTTATAAAATTTATCGTGTGTAACTTATTCAACTTCGATCAGAGAGTTAATGATGTTTCCTTATCGGTGAATTTGTAGAGTATCTCATCTACTAGACATAGTTGAATAGTTGTATGAGCCTTCATCTCTTGCTCGTCAAAATTCTCCTGAGATATCGTAGCAGGTTCCTTGCCGGATAGAGGCATCCAGAGGAGTTGTTGCTTCAACAAAGTGTGCACCTTTAATGCACCATAGACTGAAGCTATTTTTCCTTGGAAACTTCTCGATCTTCAGATTATGCGACGTCATCTCCGACAATTGATCTAATAAGAGATCTAAACTTAAAACTCTTATACCACTTTGTTATGGATATGTCAGATATCGAAAGATGTCATGCATGTAGAAATAAGATCGAACACTCACAAACACAACAATTGATATGGAAACTCTAAACGGAAAAACCTATGACATAACAGAGAAAATTCACTATTTTGAAGAAGATTACAAATAATGACTGTCCTCTATAAATTAGATGGAGCTATTTATAGCCTACTAATTACGTAGAGTAAGAATACAAACTTTCCTAATCTTAATACCCTAATTAATTAAATAGAATAATGAAACAAGAATTCCTCATAAAAATTGACATAGAATTCGGACAAAGCCAGATTGAAACATCCCCTAACAATTTGATACCAATTTATAACGGAACGCGATGTGAGCATAACAAGATTTAACCCATATTACTTAAAGAAAAAAAAAATTCTCTTGGACCAACATAATAATAATGCTCGACTAAAGTTTTAACACAACCATTGTCATATTGTCACCAAACCCGAGGGATTAATCGGAAGAGAGATATAACCCAACAATATATGCTATATATTTACTTAATAGATATATGTTACTATGTATAGTTTTTATATATAGGATATATAAATGTTATATACCATATAAATATATAATAAATTTTTTAATTATTTATTTTTACCAAGATGGTTCAATCCAGCCCTAGCTAGGTCCCGTCGCAGATTGAACTAGCCCGGCTGGATCAAGCCGGATCATGGGTTAGGACTGGACCCGACGAAAGTCCTGCCATGGTGGTTCATTCAAATTAGTGGTCGAGCCCGGCCTGGCCTAAGCTAAGTGAAACCCGGTCCCAGCCCATTAATGTTTGATCTATAACTTCATTGAGATGGACACAGCAAGGTTTTTGCTTTTAAATGAGAAATCCTTGCGCTGTCTTTTTGTGTTAGCTACAAAAATATTTGTGTCCGTAGTACTCTTTTATTGTCTTGCTTGGCTCCCTCACACTTTCTTTTAAGAAAAGAAGGGTAAAATTATTGATTGCTCCAAAGTGTGACCGAAACTTACACAGAAGATCCGAGTTAAACTTTTGATTCCAGGATAAGTTCAGTCTGTAAAGATTAGCAAATAAGGATTTTTCAAAGCAGTCAAAATGGCTTGTATTAATTAGTAGAATAATGTCTATTTATTTTTTCAAAATGTTCCTTCAAACAATTTCGTTTTATGTGACAGTCGATATAATGGTTAATGTGATAACTGACATAACAAATTTAAGAATCAAAATTAATATTAAAAAAAATTAGGTGATAATTTTTTTGGATTAAAATTTGTCATGTTATATGCCAAATAATGTTATTTAACATGTCACGTTGGTAGCCATATAATAAAGGATGTGTTAGAAGGACAATTTGGAGGTACGAATAACATTACTCTAATTTGTAATAGTATGAGCCACGGATTGGTGAAAGAGTAAATGTTATTCATCTCTCCAAAATGTCACTCCAAACCATCTCTCCTTATGTGACAATTGATGTGGCATGTTAAATAACATTACGTAGCATCTAACTAGACAGCTGACATGATAAATTTGAATAAAAAAAATTAATCACCTAAATTTTGTAATTTTAATTTTAATTTTAATATTAATATTAATATTAATATTAATTTATTGTAAAATTTTATTCTTAAAATTTGTTATGTCAACTGTCATATTAACCGTCACATCAGTTGAAATAGTTTGAAGAGACACTTTGAGGGACGAATATCATTATTTTTGGTAAAAAATAAGTGTTAGCACTTTGAAAAAATCTTTTCACATCTACCATTTCTTATGAGCCAAATAATTGTCCCAGTCATATAGACACAAGGAATTTCTAGCCTTGAAATGAAGGGCTTTTCCTTGTATTACAGAAAATACATGGCTTTGTCTCGCTTAATCCCAACGCAACAAGGTTTGTGCAATTAAGCAATAGGAAATAATCACTTTCCTGCAAAGAAGAATGACATGTGAAGGGTGTCTTAATTAGCCAAAGTTTTTCCAGTGTACCTCAACATTGTTAAGAGAGAATTTAGGAGCTAACATAGCAAATGCCATAAATTTCATTAGTCATTACCTTAAGGTGAGCATTATTTGGTTTTCTAAAGAATGGAATCCAACGAATAAGAAATTTGGTTCGATTAGAAAAAAAATAAAAATAAAATCAATTCGGATTTAATTTTAAAACTATCAAGAAAATTTATCTTGTTTCGATTTTGAATTTCAATTTCGAACCAAAACCAAAAAAGACTTGCACAATTGTATAAATACCCTCTATTAAATATATATTTTATAATTAAATTACTTATTTTGAAACCAACAATACTGTATGTGGTTTGAAGTCCAACTTTGAAAATTTAACAACTCGTCCAACTTTGGAATCAACTTTAAAATACAAGAATTATATGTATAAAAGTTATATTTTTTAATATAATTTAACCACAATTCAAACTTTGGATCCATCTCATTAAACAATAAAAAATGTGCAGTCGTACAAATCTAAATAACGAAATGGATTGATTTTTGTCTCGGTTTAATTTCAGTTTGGATTTTTAGAATTTCGATTTATTCGATTTTTATTATTTTGGTTCGATTGAAACCAAATAATCCGAATTTGTGATCCCTATTAGCTTACTTAATTTTGTTAATGATATTATGATAGTTTACTCAATTTTGTTAATGATATTACGATGAAATAAAATTTGAAGTACATCAGTATTTCATTTGTTGTGATTAACAATCTCAGAAAGTATGTTGTAATGGTTAATCTGGTCGAAGCCTGCCAACATATGTTTAATAGCTAAGGGGTAAGTCAAGGACCCATATGTCATTTAAGATTTTTTTTTTTTTTTTCCATTTTGGATTCTCTTAAGAAAAGACAGCATCAGATTAAAAGGACAGCATCAGATTAATTTGGAGGGATCTATTTAAGTTCCAAGACCAATAGATGTTATGTTAGTATTACCGGTACGGACGTTTACAGTCCCATATTTAATTTAGAGCAAATTAGAGTTTAGATCCTGGATTTTATATTAGCTTAGAGTTTGAAATCTGACTTGTCCAATTGAAGATTTTAGATCCTGAATTTTTATTTTTTGTTTCATCTTTACCATCTTACCCTTTCTAGTTTATATAAGAATCTTTTATTGTTTGCATGAGAGTGAGGATATAAAGAAAAAAATTAACCAAATAATAAAAATTAAGGGTCTAAACTTTTCAATTGGACAAATCAAAGCTCAAACTCTAAGCTGGTATAAAATCTATGGTCTAAACTCTAGTTAGCCCTTTAATTTAACTAAATTGTTACAATTCTCTTTCACTACTATTATAAGCCGCTTCAACACGGCTCGAAAATGAACTAAGTCATATGTATATTCGTAATTAATAAAAAAAAAATACGAAAGAAAATAATTCTAAAACTGAATTTTAATGGTAATTAAAAATTAGCCTAAGTAAGCCATCACAATTAAAAAAGAACAAAAAATATTCTTAATTAATAGTTTAACTATATGATATTATCTAACTACTTATCCATATATCTATAACAAATTTTAATTAAAATATAAACATATACATAACAAATATTAATTCAAATATATTTAAATCTTCTATGAAAAAATAGATCCTCGATGATGCGCCATTTAGATCTTCATTGTATCCTTGCACGTGCCTTCAACTATGTCCAGATGAGAGAGTTCTCGTTAAGGTTAAGAAAAGAACAATTTTTCTCATGCAACGAGGGTCAGGACATTGACTTTGAATAAACCATTATGCGTCTTATGTTGTATGGTCTTCGTCATCTGACTGCCCATATGACGTGTTTCATCAATGACTCTGATAGCCACCTGAACCGTTCTCTCGGACATCTCTTCTGGATGAGACACATATCAAAAAAACAAAAACAAAAAAAATTAATTTACATACAACACATGCAAATTTACTAGTATTGTTATAATTATTGAGGTAAGATTCGACCCGTTTAGCTTGCAAAAGTACATATTTAATGACAACGAGATCATTTACTAGTATTGTTATAATTATTGAGGTAAGATTCGACCCGTTTAGTTTGCAAAAGTACATATTTAATGACAACGAGATCTATCAGGCGCAGGCACCTTTGGTTCAGCCAAGGTACCTTTGGTTTCAAAAATACTAGAGGAACTCACGAGTTCCTAATTTTTGAAACTCATCAATGATAAATCGTTGAATTGTTTTGGATTGAATGCACTCATCCCTTGATTTTTTTTAGGGACCTAAACAAAAAAGTCAAGGACGTAAGTAGATTTTTTTACATATTCCATAATGCTGTTGCAAGTTCTTATTTGAGTTTCTGTAGTCAAAACTTCTTTGGTTTTTGGAAGAGCTAGGGTTCTCCAAGAGACCCTCACACTTCAAAGAAATTATATGTAGACATACTGAAGTCCACCTCCCTACATACACACACATCATGCAACTATGAGAAACGTAGATCAAGTTATAACAACTCGTAACTTTGGGACAGAACCATGTAAACGACTCTCTCTAGATCTCTCTCTCTCTCTCTCTCACACACACATATCATGGAAACAATATCTGCAATTATACAGAATCATGCATGTTCAATTATAATTTATTTATTTATTTGCACAGTGCTCTTGCACTCTTTTATTGTCTTACTTCACTGTCTCACAGTCGAAAGAATTTATTTGTAGACCACGACACGCAACCTTGCGACAGAATCATGTTAACAACTCTCACCTCTCTCTTCACGCACTCACATCATGTAACTAATTCTAAAGAACCATTGTTAACATCTCTCTCTCTCCATGCAGCAAGTCTACAATTGTACATAATAATCCATGTTAACAACTCTCTCGTGTTAACTATAATTTTGGTCTCTCTCTCATACACGAATTCATACACACACACACACATGCCTACTGAGTAGCCTATTCTAGGTTCATGTGGACATAGATATGCGTAAACATAAAAATATTGATTAAATGATTTTGACTTTTTGCAATTGCAGCCATCTAGCTTCTATAGTAAACATGTGTAAAACCTCTGTGCAGTAAACATCTTACTCTTGTTCCAATAAATTCTAACATGTTTCGATGAATTCAATAAGAAGTCCTATGCACGTACTATGCACTATGCAAGGATGATCTTTCCATGTATTATGTGGACAGAAGTATCAAGACGAGTAAACGAAAGATTTATTGATACCAAGGACAGTAGCAGTAACGAACCAGTTAAAAGCAAGCAAAGGGCTACAAGTTACAATATAGCAGTAACGAACCAGTTAAAAGCAAGCAAAGGGCTACAAGTTACAATATCCAACTTTTTTTTTTTTCTAGAGTTAGTAATACAATAAACGTCACACTTCAATGTATGATATCATGATTTTTGTAAGTTTTTACAATATAGTACTATACATTTTTTTTCTTTAACTTGAAACTAAAACTAAGTTTTTAATCCTTCTCATTATTCTGGAGTTGAACTTATTGTACATTGGACTTTTCCACCCATTGGCAGATGATAAATTACTATAATCTCTATTAACTTATCATACCTCACCCATAACCTCCCTCTGTGCAATCAACCAGACAAACAATTACACAACTACCTACAAGCAGTGGCGGATCCAGGATTACAATCTATCGGGAACACAATCATAAGAAGATTCGGAGGCAACGCTCCCAAATTTTTTTTTAGGATATAATAATATAATATTATATCAAATAATACTATTTTCATAAAATAAAATATTACATCTCACAATTGTTCTGTATAAAATTTTCATATTTTGAAAGCATTTAACTACAACATCATTTCTAATACTACTAAGCAACTATTTTTTTTTCTATGAAACATACTTTCTAAAAAAAATACTAAGCGTTTAGAATTTTTTAGTATTTGTTATATTCCAAAGTATGCTTCTAATTTGTAAGTTAATTAGAAGGAATTTAAGTGTTAGTTATATGTCCAGATAATTTTTCTAATTTAGCACACTTTAGAAGCATAAATTTAAAGTATGCAATAATATGCTTCTATAAATTTCTTCTAATTTAAAATCCTAGCCAATAAATTTGGAGTGGACATATAACAATACTAACATTTGAAAAACAATTCACTGGTAATAAACTCCATCCAATAAACCTCAGCTTCTATGCAATATTATACTTCTATGAATTCCTTTTTTTTGTTGGTTTTCTTCTAGGAGAATCAGAAGCCTTTCTTTTTGACATCTGTATACATGTCTTTGTCGACCGCCTGCTTGTATAAAGAGAGAGAAGAGGGGCCCCACTACTACGTCTGACTGAGTGTGAGTCAGTTCCTTCTATGAAACATACTTTCTAAAAAAATACTAAGATTTTAGAATTTTTAGTATTTGTTATATTCCAAAGTATGCTTCTAATTTGTAAGTTAATTAGAAGGAATCAAGTGTTAGTTATATGTCCAGATAATTATTCTAATTTAGCGCAGTTTAGAAGCATAAATTTAAAGTATACAATAATATGCTTCTATGATTTTTTTCTAATTTAAAATTCTAGCCAATAAATTTGGAGTGGATATATAACAAATACTAAAATTTGGAAAATAATTCACTGGTAATAAACTCCATCCAATAAACCTCATCTTCTGTGCAATATTATACTTCTATGAATTCCTTCTTTTTGTTGGTTTTCTTCTAGAAGAATCATGAGCCTTTCTTTTTGACATCTGTATCTAGGATCGTGTAGCAACTCTAGAGGGGGGTGAACAGAGTAAATACATGGGCATCAAAAAATAATCACCAATTAAAATTTGTAAGTTATGGGCTAACTTATAAAATGCAGTAACAGATATTTGAAAGAGAATAAGCTGAGTATAAGTAAGGTTTAGAATAGCAAACTCAAACACAGAGAATTTTATCCTAATTTTCCTTGTGGAGGACTAGTCCAGGCCCGAGAACTCTTGATCGGAGTTAATCCAGTATTTGTGAAATATGGTACATACGTGCCTTTGATCCGAAGAGCACGCTAACTTCTTACAATACGAGCTTTGATCCGAAAGACTCATAACTTCTTACAACCATAAGCTTTTGATCCAAAAAGCTTGCTGACTTCAAACTTGTACGGAAGATGAACTTGTAAACCAAGCTACACAACTCGATCAGACTTCTAAATCGAAACCGCACTTGGCAATAGAAGTCTGGGGTAACGACCCATTCCGTTCAAGCGGACAGCCGATTCAAATGGCGCAAGTGCAACGATCCGACCAGCTTTGCTTAGCGAGAAGATTCGTTTGAGGCAAAGAATTCCAGACTTGGCCCTTCAGGAGTTCAGACTTAGACTTTCAAAGGCTCGCTCGGAGTATCGCTCGACCGAGGCAAAATATCGCTAAGGTGGGTGGCTACGATAAACTTGTCTTTGCTTAGCCAGCACACTTAAAATATGGACGGTACATGATAGTCGCTAGGTGAATCACCCCTTGTATTCTAATAAAGAATACAACACATCTAGCTAAGGGAATAATCTCATCTTGTATTCCTTGTGCTAGAACATGAAAATGAAACTTGGCTTATAGACGGACACTCGCATGCTAACTTTGGTTCGTGCAAGTAGACCTCACTATGTCTCGAGTAAAACATTATACTCTTCGTAGTGCACTGCTTCACTTGTTTACACTGCACGCCTTAAGAACTATGTCGCTCGATATGTCCCTGTACGGTTGCACTCCTCGCACTGCCCCTTAGACTGTGCCAACGTAAATACTTATGTTTCATATAATGCATTCTTGCCTGCTTACTTTGTAGTTTGTACTCGTTGCCTCGTTTTAATGCTTGTCACATAATTTATGCCATAATCAAGTAACACTATCCGTATTATGCATGATCTAGTTAGCCAAAAAACTATCAAATAGTCCTTATTGCAATATGAACCTACATGTATCCGGGACCGTTAGGTCGCCAAGGCAGTTTTCGAACTAGGGGAATAAATCAAGTCAGGTTTAACTCTGAACGATAATCATGTCAAGTAAAGCCAGAATCACAACTCGTGGAGCAATACTCGTTCAGAACAAGAATCAAGGATTATCATGTCATGTTGTGAATCTAGAAGACCCAAGACTTGCATGTCGCGGACAACTTGAAAACAAGGGGATTTCTCGAATCTTATTCCACAGACGGTCTCTGGGGCACCGGGGCCAATTTGATCTGGATGTAACTCGTACAGCTTTTCGTGTTCGAACAGGGTGGCGTCTCCACTAACACCACGCCATCCTTGCTCAAAAGGCTGATAATCTCGTGTACTGGACGAGATATCTTGTAACTCACCGTGCACTTACGTTGCATACCATCCTTGTCAAAGACTATACTCTACATTTATGGCTATGCCAGTGACTCATGTTCATATAGATAAGTTATCCTGTCTTAGCGGTGATCCATGTGCAAGTCATTGCATTGCATCCAGTAATCGAAAACACCTGAACTGATATGAGTATAACACACTTGTACATATTTGAACACTTGAACATCTTCTGTAATACTTTTGGATAATCTGTGTGTAAAATTCCTCGACCAAATTTAGGTCTACTTGGCTTAGATAGAGAGACTAGGGTTAATTTAAATTTAATTAGAATTAGAACACGGTGTTTTAGATAATTATGCAATATTTTAATTACTTAGTGCACTTACCGTTGCTTCGATATTTTGAGCGCTACACTAGCATTTGCTTCCAAATAAATTTCACACACTTTTCCTAGACGCACCAGCCATCCATTCTGATCCTTGTGTAACTCATAAATACCCTCCCTTGTGCTTCATTTTAGTCACACAATATTCATTACAAACGTCCGTTCTTAAATTCAAATAAATCCAACTTTACATCCTTGTCTGTTCCAATCAAAATTGGAGACACAATCTTGACCCATTTTGTACAACCCAATTTAGGATAATATTCTATTCTGAATCTTCTACATCCATGACACTTGTGTCCCACCTAATTTTAATCCCATGTGCTTCCAATTAATTTTAGAACACCTATTACACTATTTTTAATTAAATCAGTGTAAGGACCCAACTTAACCCAAAACTAAACCCAACACCAAACCAAAATTCCATTCACACCCTCAAGGCTCATACTAAACACCACACACCATTTTTAGCCACTACATCACACCAAATATGGTATTTTCTCTCATTTAATCCAAATCCTCATTTTTGTAAAATTTTCTAATTGTTGAGGACTTTTATGCAAAAGTGCAATAATGTGTCACCAACATATTGGTCAAGGCCAATGAAGAAAACCTCATTCCCCTTTTTGACTGGTCCAATCCATTCTCTCTCCATTTTTTTATACACTTTCCTACATGTCAAATCTTAGCCCTCCATTCAACCCAATACCATCACCACCCTCCAATTTACTACATGTAAACACCCAACCCATCCCAAGGAATACATAGGCCGGCCCTAATCCCTAGGTAGTCATCCTCTTCTCCCTCATGCAAAACTCTCCTCCGCCATTAATATTTTCATTACCATCACCAATATCAAATACAAACCCAAACCCTAAAACTAACCCTAAACTTCATTCCACCTTTCCGCCGGAGTCGCCTGAGCCGACCGCCGGAGCTCACCCGCCGAGCATCCCCGCCGAGCAGCGGCCACCCCGTGCACTGACATCCCACAGACCTCATCTTCCCGTCGACCCATCACCATCACCCTATCCATTCCTCTCCTCCCTCCGGTGATCACAGTCGAGTCCCCGCCTCTGCAACCGCCTCCGTCCCTGACTTCCCGAGTCACCCCGACCGTCTCCTCCGAGCAGTCCTGCCGGCAGCAAGCCATCATCACCATTACCCCCATCATCTTTACCCACTGCTGCCATTATCCCCTTGCCCCACGACCATCAAATGTTGGAGCCCGAATTTACCACTATTTTACAATGCCTCCCCGTCGACTACAGCGGCCAACAGCCGACTGAACCACCTTCTTCTCACCATCCTCCGCTGGATCCCCTCGATACCGTCGCTCACTAGCGTCGATCCCTCCGACTCAACCCCCCTTCATCCCTCCTTCCTCGGTCATCCTCCTCCACCGGGACAGTTCAGTCACCACCGTCCCTATCACCTTTAACCTCATCCCCATCACCACCTCCGCTCCACAGCATCCCCGCCTCACGACAATCGACCTCCGCTGCTGAGCAGCAACCTCGACTCCTCCTCACCGCCACGACCTCCCTCACTGCCAGACTTCCCATGCCGCCTTCGTCAACCTCACCCACATCCACGACCTGTTCCCTTCCTCCATCCCGCCAGGCCGTTCTCCTCCACTCGACTCCGGTGACCTTCCACCGCCTCCTGCTCACCAGCGTCAAAGTTCACCCGACGAGCAGCCCTCCATCTTCCCCGACCTCGCCGAGCCTCTCCCCTCCGGTAGCCTCGGCATCATCATCATCATCATCATCATTATCATCATTACCTTCATCATCATCATCATCATCATCATCATCATAATCATCATAATCATCATCATCATCATAACCTTCATCATCATCATCACCATCATCATCATCATCATCACCATCATCATCATCATCACCTTCATCATCCTCATCACCGCAATCATCATCATCATCATTATCATCATCATCATCATCGTCATCGTCGTCATCGTCGACCCGTCCCACCTCACCAAAGACGACCTACAGTAGTCACCCTCGATCCGGTGCATGTACACGCTAACGCGCAGGTTCGACTTGCCTTCATTCATGTTTGTGTGTGTGTGTGTGCTTAGATGAATATTAATTAGGATCAGAATTGCTTCATAACGGTTTAGTTGATTATAAGACCCTGTGTTGGTGAACCTAGTAACTAGTTGCGTGTGCGTGTGTGTATAATTAATAGTTGATATATAGATATATGTATATATATTCCATGGAAATTGATTACTAGTACTAGGTATGACTGTAATATATGTATGTTGTATGACCCTAGGCATTAACTGAGGATACTCGATAATTGCATATGACCATGTGACCCTGAATATTAGTGAATTGAATGCATTGTGTACACCGACGTACTGGCTTAGACATGTGTTAGTGAGTTGACTGTCTGATTTTGCACAACATTTGAAGACATGACGCCCGTGCATTTAGGCGCACACTTGACCCTGCTAGTTGACAAGTACCACCCCTGCCTTGTGAAGTTTCTGAGTTTAGTGTAATCGTGTTTGTGTGTGTGCTAGTGTAACGACTGATGCTATATTGTATTGTATTATATATATATATAGGACTATTGGATCGTCCTGCGAGACTTCGGGAGCAGGTTATTGGTACTCGTAGCTTAAGGACCCAGGCAAGTATACATTGCCTTGTTGTACTGTTTAAATTCAGTTATTATTTAGTTGCATGTTGTATATTTTAATATTGTATTTAACTGTGCATGTCCGAGAAAGACTCGTGTGCAGTCAACGAAGGCATTGACGTTAGGGCTTGTGTCTGACCTAGTGTCTAGTGGACCCACCTAAAGTTATGGAGTTATCAATATGACTCCCCAGGCCTTGACACATATTATTGTACGTCACAGAGTGAGTTCATGTAGGGACGCATGCTTCATGCTTGACTGGCCATCAGTGTGACCAGCACGTATGACGGTATTTAGCTTAGTTGTATATTTCTTTAGGGACTTCCATTATAGTTACGAGATGTACACGTCGTACTTGAGACTTATACATTGGCATTGGGCGGGGAGGACGACTAGTAGGCATATAGGACACCCACTTCCTTTATTCAGATTCTACGTTCGAAGGAACGATATAGACGTTATACTATTCAGATTCCATATTCTACGGAGTAATATGGACGTTATACTATTCAGATTCCACGTTCTACGGAGCGATATGGACGTTATACTATGTAGATTCTATGTTCTCCGGAACGATGGATGTTACATATACATATATCACGCTCTTCAGAGCTGGACGTTATTATATTGTAGAGTGCCCTTGTTATAGGGCATATATGGCATATACTAGCCAGTCGCGACGATTGGTGAATTACGTTAGCATATGTCTAGCCTACACTTCCCATACGTACTAAGTTGTCCTCAAATTATATTTTACTTAGCTAGTTAGTTCACCCTCGAGTTTTTACAGTATTTACTTTAAGGCATGTATTTTTGTATCTTGTTACGTCCCTCTGAGGACCTGGTTTCCTTCCAGGTTATTTGTGCAGTTTGCAGGATGTTTGATATAGTGGAGTGTGGATATCATTGCAGGTATCTTCATATTTTTAGCTATTACAGTCATGTACTACTTTCCATTTTTGATTCTGCTTTTATAGCCTAGTATTTATAGACCTATTTTGTTCTTTTGGTCTATTCGAACGGATGTATTATTAGGCTGCAGACTGATGATGCTTATTGTTCTTTCTTGAGATCTATTTACCATAGATTGAGATTTAGTTTACTTGTTGCATGTTAGAATTAGATTTTTAATTGGATCACTTGACCGTGGATATCGTAAGTACGCTTCGTCGGGTCCATTAAATTGAAAAGCCCTATGGAGTCGTACCAGCTAGCCATTGCCACATGTCTGGTCCCATATATTTTGGGACTGGGGCGTGACATGGTTTTAGTAGTGGCCCATACATGTCAGAGCATATCATTTCGGTTACGTTACTGTACCGAACGAGCCTACAACTTAGGATTAATGTTAAATAAGATCTCAATCCATAACAGACTTTAAAAACTCTTCTTATATTCGATTGTTGCCCTTGGACTTCATTACTGTATTCGTTTATTTACCGCCGACATCGTTATTATTGTTTCTCATCTTTCTTATTTTGGGAAGATGAATGCTCACGCATGGTGATTTCCTCCAGGAGCAGATCCTCGTCAAGACGAAGATGGCATATTTGATAGGATATTTGAGTAGATGGTTAACCATAGTAGAAAAGGTTGATAAGTTATTCCTTGTTGCTAGAGATTGGCATAAGAATTAAACATAGAAGTAGAGACTTAAAACTAGACCCTACCCTTACTTAAGGTAGCCATGATTTGTAAGCATAAGAAGCTAGGAAGGTTGTTTGATTCTAAGGCTCATACTTGGTTTAACTTGGTTTTCCTTGGACAGGAAAGGATGGATGGTAAGTTGGTAAGTCTCGTCATGTTCCTTTATATCGTATGACGTACTGCCACACGAGTTAGGCTTTTTATTATGCCATAAAACTGATCCTAAGGCAAGACTAGAAAGATAACTTAATAGATGGTCCACGGAACCTATAAAACGTGTTTGGATTTATCGAGCGGGCAAGAATCCTCCCCACCAGTGCATTCATGTACTGATAACCTACCAGATTGCTTGCAGGATACAGGAGAACCTCGTTCGGTGCAAAAACCCTTTTCGTGCGAGCTAAGGAATATAGTTCACTCTGGAGCCTTAGAGCGTTACGTCCGAAGCTGAAGCGCATATACAAGACATAATGTTGGAACATCGCCTATGTATCATTCCACAAATGTAGCCACTTGGCACGCTTTTATTATTTCAGAGAGAGGGCTTGAGCGACTTGTAATCTCGGCCTAGCACCACTTATAACACTTGTTAAATATCAATAAAGAGCTTATTTTACTTCTATACTTGTGTTATTCAAAGATTCCACTATTGACGAATCTGTGAACTTGTTATCAATCGCCTATTTATTCTTATTCTGCTGCATTCGGACTATCTGTGCGACTCTGTAGCTTAAACATTTTATTATATGTTCGGATCATGGCCTTGCATGGGCGCAGCAACATGCTCGTGCGGTATCATGTCCAGATAGGAAAGATTGTCTCGCGGGAGCGTTGGTGCGGTGATTCGCGTCTACTAGGGACGACCGATTACCTGCGGGAGATTGGGGCATGACATATTGGTATTAGAGCATGGCTTACGCCTTTGGACTTCGTATCAATTTTCTCAGTTTTGAAAGCTCGTTCGTGGGTTATGTGCATACACTCTCTCTCGTTGACCCGATGGAATTTTCAATATAATGAGTCTAAATACTTTCAAAAAATTGCATGTGATGATATGATTGCTTGTACAAAATTATGATACGAAGGCCTTTGTGCGGACCTATGTTAAACTTTGTGGGAATATGCTCATGCTAGAATTTGCAAGTTATGTGCAAACCCGAATACCTATACATGATTATCCATTTGGTTAGTGTGCGAGATAGAATATCGTACGGACGGTTAGCTATGCACACAGCCTTTCGACTAAGTTATGTTGAGTATCATGCAACAAGACCTTTTGGTGCGAGCTAGTTTCCAAGCGAGATTGGGATATCGTTCAGATAAGGATAAGTTAGACTTAGAATGGCAATCGATAGAAACACTATCAGATTTTTGCTAAGGCAAATATAGAGAATCGTGCTTGAATTTTGAGAAATAGCTCGGACGGTATTTCGTATGGGCAGATACAAATTAAATATGGTTTACTTGGATGACTATCAGAAGAATATATATGAGACTAAAATTTATCAGGCGATGCTTATGTGTCGTACAAAAATTCTAAGAAATGACTTGGTGAATATGCTAGCAAGTGATGTGATCTCGATTGAGAATTTAATTTGGGTGACAAAATATCCTGAGTGGTGTATGGTTCATTTTAAAAAATTTCAAACGAATTCATAGGTCTCGTGCGATAGTTGGATTGAACAATTTAGGAATATCTTGAATAAGTGTTAAGGCTTACATCGAATAGGGATTCAAGAAAATTAAAATCAATATCTTGGTCAAGAAAACTTGATGGATCGTACGAGCAATTTTAAATTGAATCAAATATATTAAAACTTGAGTAAGATATCGCTCGATAGAAGTTAGCCACATAAATGAATATGATGGTTCGATGAAAGAAATAAGTGATAACAGATTTGACCTGGAGTTTGGAAGAACGATCATGAATTTAGTTCGAAAGATAACTCTCGACAATCAGTCCCGACCGAGAATGATTATCCTGCGGGAGCGCCGTCATGGTGATTTCACGTACGGCGGGGATAATCGAACTCACGGGAACATGTTTGGTGATTATTCTAAACGAACTCGATGAATAGAACGTATCAAAAGTGGATAGACTTTGGCTTGAATATTTAAAACTTAGTTGTTTGAGGAATGCCAGAAGTAGACTACAGATTTATCAAACGGTAACATTGAAGTTGGATGATTTGGCTAGACGAGTTATAATTACGACATGAACGGACAAGACTTGGCAGATTAAAATATATAACTTGAATGGAGCAAATAGTAAATGATAAGGTGTCTTGATCATTTTGAGGATAACCATATTGTTTGACATTTTTGTCTTGTGCGAGCATAACTCTATGCTCGTACATGTGCACGCACAGATTAGGATTATTATCCAGCAGGAGCGTTGGCTCTATGATCTCACGTCTAACGAGGATGATCAAACTTGCGGGAGATCGGAGCGTGGCAACTGATGGATCGTCTTGACTTTTGGGTCAACACTATAAGACGAGTTTGAGAATACAAGTGAATCAAAAGTATTCTAGGATAACTTAGCCTAGAACCTAGAGTAAGTCATGCTTGATGGTTTCATGAACGTATACATAAATCTTGTTGGACTTGGAGTTATAATCAGAGATTTAGAATTGAATCATGGCTTGGTGGTCTAGACTTAGAATGGATATATGGATTCTATCCAAATATGTTTGAGAAAATAGACTATGTGAATTGCTAGACTTGTCATGCGACTTAGATATACCATAGATTTGACTGAACAGACTCGAACCCTGTGCAATGAACGTGTTAATATATGTAGGATGATCTGTGCTAGACGTTTAGAAATCTGAGTAAAACGAGTTTGGGTAGAATATCCTATGCAAACGAATAATGGTTTGACCTTAGGAATTGGGACAAGCATCGTGTAATGAATCGTGTGCTTGAAGTTGTACCTATGACCTTATGAGCTGACCTAGTAATTAGGAAGACGACCTTGTGCTGAGTGAAAGAACTTGTGTGACCGTCTTTAGCATATTGCTTAAGCAAGCCATAAAACTGGGGAATCAAGACTTAGTTTAAGACTTAGAATGGTAAGTGTGTGCTATGTTGAAACGATATGACATGGATGCTAGCCGGTTGATCGGATAGATCATGCTTAACGGTAGTGCAATACTTGATTTTTGGTTTGGAATGGAAATGACTTAGAATTTTATTGACCCTGTTGGAGGTATCATCTTGATTTATACGACGAGAACCCTTGAGACTTTTTGCAAGTAGCTTGTTCGAATTCACTATCGCTATGATTGGTTGAATGCATATGTTTGAGGGATGCCTTAAACATGTGCACGATCTAAGACTTAATGATATATTGAACTCGAGTGCAAAGACTTTGCTATCGCTAAGTTAGTTGACATGTATATGTTTAAGGGACGCTTTAAATATGTGCATGATCTAGACTCGCGATATGCTGATCTCGAATGCTAGTGCAAGTGAATATGTTAGATTCGCATGGACGAGAGTGAATATTTGGATAATTTTGCCCCAGCCTTAGATTATCATTTAAGATGAATCATACCGTACCCCGTATTAAGTTATATGTTCCGCACAAAGGTGCAGTAGAGACTGAGTCAGACCATGGATTGAATGATAGAGTCATTCAAGAAGATAGACCCATCATACATGCGACACGATATAAGGAACGAGTAGGAAATTGTGTTTGAATGGATCTAGTGCTACCGATTGCTATGCTTGAGATAGATTCGATAGTGCGAATAGAACGGTTTGTGCTCAAAAAGCCTCGAGGACGAGACTTTTTTTGAGTGGTGTATAATGTAATAACCCATTCTGTTCAAGCGGATAGCCGATTCAAACAGCGCAAGTACAACGATCCGACCAGCTTTAGTTAGCAAAAAGATTCGTTTGAGGCAAATGATTCCAGACTTGGCCCTTCAGGAGTTCAAACTTAGACTTTCAAAGACTATCTCGGAGTATCGCTCGATCGAGGCAAAACATCGCTAAGGTGGGTTGCTACGATGAACTTATCTTTGCTTAGCCAGTACACTTAAAATATGGACTGTATATGCTAGTCGCTAGGTGAATCACCCCTTGCATTCTAATAAAGAATACAACGCACCTAGCCAAGGGAATAATCCCATCTTGTATTGCTTGTGTTAGAATATGGAAATAAAACTTGTCTTATAAATAGACCCTCGCATGCTAACTTTGCTTCGTGCAAGTAGACCCCGCTATACCTCGAGTAGAATATTATGCTCTTCGTAGTGCACTGCTTCACTTGTTTACACTGCACGCCTTAAGAACTATGTCTCTTGATATGTCCATGTACGGTTGCACTCCTCGTACTACCCCTTAGACTGTGCCAACGTAAATGCTTACATTTTATATAAATGCATGCTTGCCTACTTACTTTGTACTTTGTACTCGTTGCCTCGTTTCAATGCTTATCACATAATTTATGCCATAATCAAGTAACACTATCCGTATCGTGCATGCATCTAGTTAGCCAGAAGACTATCAAATAGTCCTTCTATGCAATATGAACCAATAAGTATCCAAGACCGTTAGGTTGCCAAGGCAGTTCTCGAACCAGGAGAATGCATCAAGTCAAGTTTAACTCTGAACGAGAATTATGTCAAGTAAAGCAAGAATCACAGCTCGTGGAGCAATACTCGTTCAAAAAAAGAATCAAGGATTATCATGTCATATTGTGAATCTGGAAGACCCAAGACTTGCATATCACGAACAACTTGGAAACAAAGGAGATTGTCGAATCTCGTTCCATGGAAGGTCTCCGGGGCACCAGGGCTGATCCGATCCAGATGGAACTCGTACAGCCTTTCGTGTTCGAGCAAGGTGGCATTTTCGCTAATGCTGTGCCATCCTTGCTCAAACGGCTGATAGTCTCGTGTACTGGACGGGATAGTTTATAGCGCACCGGGTACTTTTGTTGTATACCATCATCGTCAAAGACTATACTCATCCTTTATGGCTATGCCAGTGACTCATGTTCATATAGATAAGTCATCCTCGCTTAGCGATAATCCGCGTACGAATCATTGTATCGCATCCAGTAATCGAAAACACCTTAACAGATATGAGTATAACATACTTGTACATATTTGAACACTTGAGCATCTTCTATAACACTTCTGGATAATCTGTGTAACTCGTGCACCTGAAATAGAACCTCACTCACGATACTTGTGTTTGCTTATGATATTACCCCTGGATTTCATTATATATGCTTATTCTTGGTTTAACTTGGTTTTTCTTGGACAAGGAAAGATGGATGGTAAGTTGATAAGTCTCGCAGTGTTCCTTTATATCGCACGACGCACTGCCACACGAGTTAGGCTTTTCATTATGCCATAAAACTGATCCTAAGGCAAGACTAGAAAGATAACTTAATAGATGGTGGACGAAACATATATAATGCATTTGGATTTATCGAGCGGGCAAGAAGCCTTCCCACCAGTGCATTCATGTACTGATAATCCACCAGATTACTTGCAGGGTACGGGAGAACCTCGTTCGGTACGGAAACCCCTTTCGTGCGAGCTAAGGCATGGAGTTCGCTCTGGAGCCTTGGAGCGTTGCGTCCGGTGCTGAAACTCATATACAAGACATAGTGTTGGAACATCGCCTATGTATTATTCCAAAAATATAGCCACTTGGCACGCTTTTACTCTTTCAGAGAGAGAGGACTTGAGCGACTTATAATCTCGGCCTAGCACCGGTTGTAACACTTATTCAATATCAATAAAGAGCTTGTTTTACTTTTATACTTGTGTTATTCAACGCTTTCGCTATTGACGACTTTGTGAACTTGTTATCAATCGCCTGTTCGTTCTTATTCTGCTGTATTCGGACTATCTATACGACTTTGTGGCTTAGATATTTTTCTGCCTGTTTGGATCATGGTCTTACATGGGCACAATAACATGCTCGTGCGACATCATTTCCAAATGGGAAAGATCGTCCAGCGGGAGCGCTGGCGCCATGATTCGCGCCTAGCGGTGATGGCCGATTACCTGCAGGAGATAGGAATGTGACAGCTGGGAGTAGATTTTGGAAATATGGAAGGTTTATAGCTCAGGCTAACACTCAAGAATATATGAGAAGAATGAAGAATGGATGAGCGATTTAGAATAAAAATATTCTTCTTTATTTATAGGATTTTTATGAACCAAGTTCGGGCAGAGTTCGGGCAGAACTCGGTTCGAGTTCGGTCACTTAACGTTCATAAATTTGAATGTTAGATCTTGGTCATCCGAAAGAGGAGGCTGTGTCACGACCCGCACCCAGTGTAGGGATGCAAGTCGGGAACAATGCCCAGCCTACGCTGCAGAATCAGCGGTAGAACGCTGTTTGGATAATCTATCTAGCAATACAATAAGCCACCAACAATATCAATATACTCAATCACAGATCTAAGATGGAGAATAGCACGAATATGATAAAAGAATAGAATAGTCACAATATAACTCATGAGTCAAAAATAATAACATCAATGAGTCTGAGAAAATACTAAACAGTAAGCTAGAGACAAACCTAGTACTAGATAATAACTAAGAAGCTACAAGTCCTGGGTCATCTGTCTCAGTCGGGATGAGTCGCTCCTGAGCCAGGGTCTCTGGCTCTACGATCACAACATCCTGAGTCCCGTAATGAGTAGGGTACTACTGCTCAGTGTCATCTGAAAAAAATATATCCAGTCAGGAAAGGAGTAGAGTACATCTTTAACAGTAGTTATAATCAATGATATAAACTATATAACAGTAAATAGATGTGAATATATAAGATGCAATAATAGATACAAGAGATATACAATAAAGAAAATAATGGAAATAAATACATGAATGAACAATATGGCAATGAACAAGAATACTAATGACTAAGTGAGTGAGTACTAGCTTTAACATGTGATCGACTTGGGAACTTGCACAAGGAACTTGCACAAGGATAAGGGCCTGGCTAGTCAAACGTGCGGTGTATGACCAACACTCACAAGAAACAAGATATGCACAAGAAGGATATGATCACATATCTACACTAACATACTCTCCACCTCCGACTGGTATAGTGGATCCAACCATGGTACGTCATGACACGGGTTTCCACAAGAAGGGCGCTACTCTCCTCATGAACCAATGTCAGTATATGTACAAGAAGAACAATGAAACAATGCTTGCATAAGATATACCATAAATACCAAGGAATAATATCTCATAACGAGATCCAGATATACTAATCAGTGTAACCATCGTATCAAAAAATTAATGATATCTACACTAGATACAATGAACATAGAGGATATCATAAATGTGAAACTATTAGAGAATGTACTCACCTGAAACCTGGTGCACAGTATCACAGATGTCCGGTATGGTGCCTCGAAGACCTAGATATGGAATATAATATTAATACAAGGTTTTGGATTAAAAATAGGTTAAATTAGTCAACTTCTAGGTCAAAGAGTCATTTCTAAGTCAAAATAGTCAAACTAGGTCAACTCTAAGTCAAACTGGCCAAACTTGGTCAAACTACTAATTTTTAGGTTGTATAAGTCTATCCCTATGATATTGGGTCCATACACTTAGAATCTAGGCCATACAAGCTAAACTTAGGATACTAAGATACCGTATCGCAAGATTCACAAACAAGAGATATGAAATAACATATATGCATATTCAATCAATATTAAATATACTAATCCTAATTACAAATGCCAAATGGATACCTTGGCTTCTAACCAACTCAGTATCGCACTACTAAACACTCAACTTGATACCCAACTCAAATACCTTGAGTATCCTCAATACCTCAACCTTTACCTTGGTATCTCAAGGTTAATGTCACTCTAGTATATATTAGCTACCTAATCTAACTATATACTAATAGGTATATATCAATCTAATATAAACTTCTTGTGTGAACTTATACCAACTATTAGTATTTACTAATATAAATTTAAATACTAACTACCATGCTATATTAACTATCAATACAAACTAATATATATATATATATATATATATATATATATATATATATATATATATATATATATATATATAACTTAGGGATACATATAAGATATATAGATAAATAGATACAAATCTAAAGTAGGTACTACTAACTATATGCTAGCTACTAACCAAATGAACTGCTAACCAATACTTGAACTACTGACTGAAACACCTAACAAGCTAACTTGAACTATGATGTTGCTGCTACTGTGCTGAACCTCCTTGCTGCTGCTGTGCAGTTGCTCGTGCAATTGTTGCTGCTGCCTCGCTGTTTGCTATTGTTGTCGCTGTTTGCTGTTGCTGTCGCTATTGTTGTTTACTGTTGCTATCGCTATTGCTGTTTGCTGTTGCTGTCGCTGTTTGATGTTGTTGTTTGCTGCTAGTACATGCTGAATGGCTGCTGCACTGCTCACTGACTGAGCGCCTCTCTCTTCAACACACACAACACACAACACTAGAATATGCATCTATATGCATACATATATTTATACACTATATGGTTCTCCAATATCTAGATACATAAATATATCAAGTACCTATATTGCACACACTCACCCTCATTCATAACATATATATATATATATATATATATATATATATATATATATATATATATATAACATACACATATACATGTAGGTACTTACCTAAGTATATATAAATATATCATACATTAAATATATACATATATGGAACTATGCATACACAAGTATATACCTATTACAATAGATATATACCCGTGTCGGAGGTAAAACCCCCAATCAACACGATGCACTAACACCATACCAATAGCTAAAAGATGGTTTCATATGTACACTAAATATATATATATATATATATATATATATATATATATATATATATATATATATATATATATATATATAGGAGTATATATATTACCAATAGCTATGATCAATGCAATATAAATCTAGAAATGTAATGCAACAAATACGTGGAGTGCATCGCACCCGTATCATACTAGATCTATGATATGCTTGCGATACGAGTCTACCACACAACCATACGTACCCTAAAGGACACGAGCAAGTCTATAATACTATTTATGAACAATACGAAGAGTCAAACACACATCTACGTGTCCGTGTCAAAATATGACATGCACAAAGTCCCGTGTCGGAGGAAAAACCCCCAATCAACACGTATCACCAAATTATTGGGATACGGTCTATAGTATCCAATTATGGATATGACACTAGCCACAAATAAACAAACACATGTCAATTTGATATAATTGATCAATTGACAACCACAACATGTGTCAATATCGAAATTCCTCCAAAATTGACACAAAATATACCATAACTTTTTTCATAGGCCTCCTATGAACCTAATTCCAATTCCTATGGGTAGCCTATGCATGTGGAATAGTTTCTCATGGTTAAATCTCAGATTTATAACCTAATTAAAGGGAAAAAATTGAATTGTACCTATTGGAAGATGGATTCCCAATGCAACCTCCAAAATTGATGAAATTGGACTTCAACTTGTTGATCCTTGCTCCTCTTTGTAGATCCTTGCTTTCTCCTTCTAGATCCTTGCTCTACTAGTCTCCAATGATGATTTAGGAAGGAATTGGAAAAAAATTTGGTAAGAAAATGATGTGATAATGAAGGAATTTGGTTGAGGAAAATTCTAGATCTAGATTTGAAATAAAAAGAGGAGAGATAAATTTCCCCCCTCTTTTAAATAGGACAGCCCCCTTAGCCCCTCCCTCAAGCTACTATAAATGTCCAATATATCCCTTGGGGCCTCTCATGAAGAAATAATTAAGGAGGGAAGGTTCTGGTCTAATGGTTTAATTAAATTAATTATCCTTCTTATGAATGGGCTTCTAATTGGGCTCAATTCTAACTAATTATAAATGTTTGTCCATGGATCTAAACTAAATTAGTTAGGTCCACTAACACAAGTCCAAAACTATAAACTAACATCTAATAATAATTAAATAATATAATAAATAATTATTTAATATGTACGATATTTAATTAATTATGAAATGACCAAAATACTTTCACCTAGAAAATGTGGTAGTGACAAGTCTACCCCCTTAAAATAATTTTGTCCTCAAAATTCAAAGATGAAAACTACCCCCAGAAATAAACAGAACATAATAGGAAAGAACATAACATAACATAACTAGGAAAGAACATATCAGAATATACCTCAAGGCACAAACAAATATGGGTAACGCTCTCGCATTTCATCCTCTCTCTCTCCCAGGTAGACTCCCCAGGAGAGTGATGCCTCCATACGACGCGTACCAAGGGAATAGTCTGGTTCCTTAGCACCTTCTCTCTCCGATATAAAATCTCAACTGGCTGCTCTGGATAGCTAAAAGTAGGGCCCACCTCTATCTCTGAGTGATCCAACACGTGACTTGGATCTGCCATGTACCATCTCAACTGCGATATGTGAAACACGTTATGCACTCCCTCCAATGCAGGTAGCAAGTCTAGTCTATAAGCAACTACACCGACCCTCTCGAGAATAGTAAAAGGTCAGATGAATCGCGGACTAAGCTTCCTGCCTCCAACGAAACGAATTATGTCTCGTGTCAAAGAAATCCTCAGAAATATCAAACCACCAACCTAGAACAAAACATAACCTTAAGAACTTAATCTATAACAAAAAATCAATAAATAGCACAAAGCTAAAAAAAATCTAAAACTATACCTCAAACTCCAAATGTCTCCGGTGGCTATCGGCCCAATGCCACTGTATGTCCTACACCACTCGATGTCTCTCTCTGATCAGCTTAACCTTCTGTACTTCATCCACAACCATCTCTGGCCCTAGCAAAACTTTCTCTCCAACATCGTCCCATGGCAAGGGAGTACGATATCTCCGCCCGTACAGAGCCTCAAATAGTGACATCACTATACTAGCCTGGTAGTTATTGTTGTAAGCAAACTCTACCAAATGAAGATGGTCGTCCCAAGAACCCCCAAAATCTAGTACAAAAGTGTGCAACATATCCTCGAGAGTTTGAATAGTCCTCTTTGACTGCCCATTTGTCTGGGGGTGATATGCAGTACTGAACTTGAGCTGGGTGCCCAAACTCGCCTGCAAACTCCTCTAGAAATGAGAAGTAAAACGACTATCTTGATCTGAGACTATGCTGACGGGAACTCCATGTATCCTGATGATCTGCCTCACATATATCTCTGCCAGCTTCTCCGTAGACAAACCTACCTTGAAAGGCAAAAAGTGGGTCGACTTGGTCAACCTGTCAACGATGACCCAAATAGCGTCTTTTCACCTGGAGATCATGGAAGTCCGGACACAAAATCTATAGTAATATTCTCCTACTTCCACTCTGGAATGGGTAATGGCTGAAGTAAATCTCCTGGCCTCTGCCTCTCGGCTTTTACCTACTGGCACACTAAGCCTACGGATACAAACTGTACCACTTTCCTCTTTATGCCATACTACTACACACTCTCTTGCATATCCTGATACATCTTGTTGGCACCTGGATGTATGGAATATTGAGAGCGATGTGCTTCCTGCAATACCTTCTCACGCAGCTCTCCACTAGGCACACATAATCTAACACCTTACCGGAAAGAACCATCATCAGCAATGGTGAAATCATCCTTCAATCCTGCTCTCACCTGAGCTCTGATGCTCCTCAGAGATACATCCTCATACTGGGTTGCCTTGATTCTGTCCATCAACTCTGAGTGTATCTGCAACCCCCACATCTGCATAGCAAAACCAGGAACTATCACCTCAATACCCAAGCTCTCCTAGTCCTCCAATAAATATCGATTATGTATCAACAATATAGCTACCAGATACCTGCTCAAGGCATCGGCAACTACATTAGCTTTCCCAGGATAATACTGCAAAGAGATGTCAAAATTCTTTATCAGTTCCAACCACCGATGCTGCCTTATATTTAACTCATTCTGTGTAAAAATATACTTCAAGCTCTTTTGGTCTGTGAAGATCTCCCCATGCTCTCCGTACAAATAGTATTTCCATAACTTCAGGGCAAAGATGACTGCTGCCAACTCCAAATCGTGGGTAGGATAGTTCTTCTCATGAGGACACAATTGCCTGGATGCATAGGCAATAACTTTTCCATTCTGCTGAAGAACACAACCGAAACCTTTCTCCGATGCATCACTATAAATAGCAAAACCTCCAAACCCTGATGGCAACGTCAAAATAGGAGCAGACGTCAACCTCTTCTTTAATTTCTTAAAAGCAACCTGGCAATCCTCTGTTCAAACAAACTCTACATTCTTTCTGGTGAGTCTGGTCATCGGCTCGGCAACCCTCGAAAAATCTTGTACAAACTTCCTATAGTAGGCTGCCAATTTCAAGAAACTCCTGATCTCTGCTACTGAACTCGGGGTCTCCCAAGACTCTATTACTGTGATCTTCTTAGGATCTACTGAAATACCATCACTAGTAACAACATGTCCCAAGAACTCTACCTTATCCAGGAAGAACTCACACTTGGATAGCTTCCCATATAGCTACTTCTTCCTCAGCACATCCAACACAATCGGCAAATGCTCCTCTTGCTCCTTCGGTGTCTTTGAGTATATGAGTATGTCATCGATGAACTCCACCATGAACTTGTCAAGGTACTGATGGAACACCTTATTCATCAAATTTATAAACTTCGATGGGGCATTAGTCAACCCAAACGGCATCAACATAAACTCATACTGACCATACCGAGTCCTAAAAGTAGTCTTCGGAATATCCTCCGGCTTCACTTTCACATGGTGGTAGCCTGATCTCAAGTCTATCTTAGAAAATACCTTGGCACTACTCAACTGATCGAACAAGTCATCAATCCATGGGAAAGGGTATTTATTCTTGATAGTAAGATTATTCAATGTCCTGTAATTAATGTACATGTGCACTAATCCATCCTTCTTCGGTACAAATAATATCGGGGCTCCCTATGGTGAAGAACTCGATCTAATAAATCCCTTATCCTATAATTCGTCCACCTGCTTCTTCAGCTCGATCAGCTCGTTGTTGTTTACTTTATAGACATGTTGTGAGATTGGTTCGATACCTGGCACCAAGTCTATAGAGAATTCAACATCTCGATCTGGCAAAAATCATGGCAATTTCTCAGGAAATACATCCAAGAACTCTGCTATCAACGGATGCGGTAACTCCTTATCTTTTACCAAGGCCCCACAGATAATGCCTTATCCCTGCTTTGTAACTCATCTAGCAAACTCAAACTCTGGCTCTCATGGCGGACCAAACAAAACTCTACCTCCTCTATAATCTATACTAGCATGGTGCCTACTCAACCAATCCATCCCGAGTACAATGTCATAGCTCGGAAGTGGCATTACAAGTAAACATACACTCAGCTCTCGGCTTCCCAGAGTAACTCTCCCATCCTTGTAAATATCATAAATCACGATAATGCCTCCCTCGGTCATGATCTTGTAAGTCCAAGTAAAGACTTAGCCACCAAACCATGCTTCAGAGCAAAATAAATAGATACAAAACTATGGAAAGCACCACTATCAAACAAAGATAAAGATGGAATGGAATAAAAAAGAATAGAACCTGTAATGACATCTTCGGTGGGCTCAACCTCCTCGACTGTCATAGCAAACGCTCGTCCCTGACGTGCACCTCCCTGATGTTGATGCCGGATATAACGCTGCTGCTGGGTCGAAAGCGGTGGTCCTCTCGGCTGTACTACAGGTGGTCTCGCCTGTGTCCTCGGAGCTGGAGCTGCTCCCTGAACTGCATGACAAGGATTAGATAGATACTCTCTTAGCTGATGCCCTTCGGTACCACAATACAAACAAACTACCAACCTCTTCCTGCAAACTTCCTAGATATGGCCGAACTTCTTATAGAAGTGGCAGAAAGCTTGTTGTAACTATCTCTGCTGTTGCAGTGCCTGGTAAAAAGGTGCCCTAGCTGGAGTTTGGTGCTGCTGCAGCTGCTGAAAAGGCCTGGACTGGAAATAAGGACGCTTGGAAGATACTGTGCTGCTCTTAGCCCCCAGAAAAGAATTGCGATCTCTTTTGGGCTTCCAAACCAACTCTTGCTCTACCTTGCGTGCCTCCGCAAGTATCTCCGAGTATGTCTCATAAAAAGACATAATAAGGATCTTCACTTCCCAGTTTAGAATCTCGCAAAAATGAAAGGCTCGAACCTCCGGCTCTCTCACCAAATACTCCATAAATTGGCTCAGGCTGCCGAACTCTGCAGCGTATTCCTCCACAGACATGCTCCCCTGAATGAGGCTCTCATACTGCCTCCCCAAATCTAACCTATCTGCCCGAGTGAAGAACTTCTTCTTGAAGAGGTCCTTGAACACCTCCCAAGACTGTCCTGCGTTAACAAGAATTGGTACATTCCTGAACCAAGTGCGGGCGACGTCGAACAGCTGAAGTCCTACTGCCTCAACCTTCAGATCCTCAGAAAGACGGGACATCCTCATGAGATGCTCAATTTCCTCAAGCCAATCATCAGCGTAGACGATGACCTACGTCCCCTTGAAGATCCTAGGCTACAGCTTCTTGAAGTCCTGAATGTTGCCTGGCCGAAGCTGAGCAACCTGAGGAGCAACCTCCTGCTGGACCGGAACTCCCCTCTCTACTACGGCAAGAGAAAGCTGATGAGCACTCTCGATGCCCTGCCATAAGACATCGGTCTGCCTTTGGTGTACCTCAGACTGAGCTCTCTGTGCCTCCAATATCTCGTAAAACAGTGTGAACATCTGTGTCGTATCTGCTGGCACGGAAGGTGGAGGTGGAAGTCCCTCAGATATAACCGGAACAGTCCTCTGAGTAGGAGGTGGACCCCCGAATGCAGCTGACACTCCAATCACCGAAGAAGTGACTGGTGCAGGCCCTCGAGAAGTCGCAGACCTCTCAGAAGCTGCTATTCTCTACTGTGATCTAGTCTTAGGCGGTATCATGAGACAAAGCGAAAGAAAGAATCAATATGCCACATGATGTAAGACACTCAAAGGAAGAACAGTTTAAGGATCAAATATCAATATCAAGAAAGAATAGTTGAATGAATCAAAAGAGTTTTTTCTAGATGTGATTGAGTATTCTCAGCCTATATCCTATATCCTATATCCTAAAACATGATCGTAATAGCACTCAAATAAGAGCACCATTATGAATCATACTAGTTGCGACCTCGAAGACCTGTATAGACCACCACTAAAAATATGTCACGACCCGCACCTGGTGTAGGGATGCAAGTCGGGAATAACGCCCAGCCTACGCCGTAGAATCGGTGGTAGAATGTTGTTTGGGTAATCTATCTAATAATATAATAAGCCACTAACAATATCAATATACTCAATCACAGATCTAAGATAGAGAATAGCACGTATATGATAAAAAAATAGAATAGTCATAATACAACTCATGAGCCAAAAATAATAACATCAATTTGTCTGAAAAAATACAAAATAATAAGCTGGAGACAAACCCAATATAAGAGAATAACTAAGAAGCTACAAGTCCCAAGTCATTTGTCTTAGTCGGGATGAGTCCCTCCTGAGCCAGGGTCTCTAGCTCTAAGCCCACAATATCCTGAGGCCCGTAATGAGTAGGGTACCACTCCTTAGTGTCATTTGGAAAAAATATATCTAGTCAAAAAAAGAGCAGAGTACATCTCTAACAGCAGTTCTAATCAATGATATAAACTATATAATAGTAAATATATGTGATTATACAAGATGCAATAATAGATACAAGATATATACAATAAAGGAAATAATGGAAATAAGTACAAGAATGAACAATATGACAATGAACAAGAATACTAATGACTAAGTGAATGGGTACTTGCTTTAAATATGTGATCGGCTTGGAAACTTGAACAAGGATAAGGGCCTGGCTAGTCGTACGTACGGTGTATGACCAACACTCACAAGGAACAAGACATGCAAAGGAGGGTATGATCACATATCTACAATAAAATACTCCCCACCCCCGATTGGTATAGTGGATCCAACCATGGTATGTCATAACACAGGTTTCCACAAGAAGGGCGCTACTCTTCTCATGACCCAATGTCTGTACATGTACAAGAAGAACAATGAAACAATGCTTGCACAAGATACACTATAAATACCAAGAAATAATATCTCATGACGAGATCCGGATATACCAATCCGTGTAACCATAGTGTCAAAAAATCAAGGATATCTACACTAGATATAATGAACATAGAGGATATCATAAACGAGAAACTATCAGAGAATGTACTCACCTGAAACCTGGTGCACATTATCACATATGTCCGGTACGGTGCCTCGAAGACCTAGATATGGAATATAATATCAATACAAGATTTCAGAATAAAAATAAGTTAAATTGGTCAACATCTAGGTCAAATAGTCATTTCTAAGTCAAAATAGTCAAACTATGTCAACTCTAAGTCAAATTGGTCAAACTTGGTCAAACTACCTATTTCTAGGTTATATGAGTCTATCCCTTTGATATTGGATCCATACACTAAGAATCTAGGCCATACAAACTAAACTTAGGATACTAAGATACCGTATCGCAAGATACGCAAACAAGAGATATGAAATAACATATATGCATATTCAATCAATATTAAATATACTAATCCTAATTACAAATGCCAAATGGATACCTTCTTTGAACCAACTCGGTATCGCACTACTAAACTCTCATCTTGATACCCAACTCAAATACCTTGAGTATCCTCAAAACCTCGACCGTTACCTTGGTATCTCAAGATAATGTCACTCTAGTATATATTAGCTACCCAATCTAAATATATACTAATAGGTATATATCAATCTAATATAAACTTCTAGTGTGAACTTATACCAACTATTAGTATTTACTAATATGAATTTAAATACTAACTACCATGCTATATTAACTATCAATACAAACTAATATATATATATATATATATATATATATATATATATATATATATATATATATATATATATATATATATATATATATATATATATATATATATATAAACTTTGGGATACATATAAGATATATAGATAAATAGATACTAATCTAAACTAGATACTACTAACTATATACTAGCTACTAACCAAATGAACTGCTAACCAATACTTGAACTACTGACTGAAACAACTAACAAGTTAACTGGAGCAATGATGTTGCTGCTACTGTGCTGAACCTCCTTGTTGCTGCTGTATAGTTGCTCGTGCAACTGTTGCTGCTGCCTCGCTGTTTGTTGTTGCTATCGCTGTTTGTTGTTGCTGTCGCTCTTGCTTTTGTTGTTGCTGTCGCTCTTGCTTTTGTTGTTGCTGTCGCTGTTTGCTGTTGTTGTCGTTGTTTGCTGCTAGTACATGCTGAATGGCTGCTGTACTACTCACTGACCAAGCCCCTCTCTCTTCAACACACACAACACACAATACTAGAACATGCATATATATATATATATATATATATATATATATATATATATATATATATATATATATGCTTCTCCAATATCTAGATACATAAACATATCAAGTACCCATATTGCACACACTCACCCTCACTCATAACATATATATATATATATTTATATATATATATATATATATATATATATATATATATATATATATATAACATACACATATACATGTAGGTACTTACCCAAGTATATATAAATATATCATACATCACATATATACATAGATGGAACTATGCATACACAAGTATATACCTATTACAATAGATATATAGATAACTATAGATAAATACATATATGTACACACACACACAAACACACACACACACACATACACACACACACACACATACATACATACATATATATATATATATATATATATATATATATATATATATATATATATATATATATATATATATAGGAGTATATACATTACCAATAGCTATGATTAATGCAATATAAATATAGAAACGCAATGCAACAAATACGTGGAGTGCATCGCACCCGTATTATACTGATCTATGATACGCTTGCGATACAAGTCCACCACACAACCATACGTACCCCGAAGGATACAAGCAAGTCTAAAATACTATTTAGGAATAATACGAAGAGTCAAACACACATCTACGTGTCCATGTTAAAATGTGACTTGCATAAAGTCCCGTGTCGGAGAGAAAACCCCCAAATCAATACGTATCACTAAATTGTTGGGATACGGCCTACACATATCTAATTATGGACACGATACTAGCCACAAACAAACAAATAAACAAACACATGTCAGTTTGGTCTAATTGATCAATTGACAACCACAACATGTGTCAATCTCAGAATTCCCCCAAAATTGACACAAAATACACCATATCTTTCTTCATAGGCCTCCTATGAATCTAATTCCAATTCCTATGGGTAGCCTATGATTGTTGGGTGGTTTCTTATAGTTAAATCGCAGATTTAGAACCCAATTAAAGAGAAAAAACTGAATTATACCTATTGGGAGATGGATTCCCAATGCAACCTCTAAAATTGATAAAATTTGTCTTCAACTTGTAGATCCTTGCACCTCTTTGTAGATCATTTCTTTCTCCTTCTAGATCCCTACTCTACTAGTCTCTAATAGTGATTTGGGAAGGAATTAGAAAAAAATTTGGTAGGAAAATGATGTAGGAATGAAAGAATTTGGTTGGGAGAAATTCTAGATCTAGATTTGAAATAAATAGAAGAGAGAAAAAATTTAACTCCTCTTTCAAATAGGCCGCCCCCCTTAGCCCCTCCCTCAAGCTACTATGTAATATCCAATATACCCCTTGGGGCCTCTCATGAAGAAATAATTAAGGAGGGAAGGTTATAGTCTAATGGTTTAATTAAATTAATCCTCCTCCTAATGAATTGGCTTCTAATTAGGCTCAATTCTAACTAATTATAAATATTGGTCCATGGCTCTAAACTAAACTAGTTGGGTCCACTAACATAAGTACAAAATAATAAACTAACATCTAATAATAATTAAATAATATAATAAATAATTATTTAATATGCACAATATTTAATTAATTATAAAATGACCAAAATATCCTCTCCTAGAAAATATGGTAGTGACAGGCTGACTCAATTTTCTGGTTTGACCTTGACCGAGTTTAGTTCGAGTTTGGTCCAAACTCTGTTGGTCTATATCCAGAATATTGGGTCCAGGTTTGGTTTGGTTCAGGCTGTTTTGAGTGGACTAGGTTCTGGTTTAATATGTGTTTAAGCTTCTAGTGCCAACTACAAACCCGATGTACATTTGGTCCTATAAACAAAATATAAAATACATAATAAAGAGTGAAAGACCAAGAGCATTGATTACGCCAATCTTCTGCTGTCTTGAAGATGACTTTTTTCTTGACGACAGTTGTCCAAATATAGCCAGATCTGGGAATCTGAATACCTTTAAGGGGCTTTGCTCCTGAACCCCCAAGAGGGGCATTGTCCCCTCGACCCCCGTCTACTGACCGGGCAGCGAAACCATCCCCGAGTGCGAGGCTCCGGATAAGCATAGGCAGTTGGACGAAATCTTCTGGTATAACGTCGTCTTTGGCTCATCATCATTTCTTCATATTATATGTCCGTTGCTTTTCTGCACATACATGTTAGACGAACAAGGAATATATAGAAGCAAATATGATAACATTTAATGCATATCTGGACATTGTTGAGTTTAAGTAGAAGTTACTATAGTGATTGATCGATTATCATAATGCTAAACTTTATCGATTAGCCATATTCAAAAACTTAACTTAAACATTGGGCCAACAATCTTTCCCTTTTTGATTATGGCAGATTAGTTAAGTTTAAGACAAATAAAATCAATGCGTGCTTCAAAAATAATAAGCACAAAGCACTATAAGTATATTACTTAAACATATACTTACATACTTAAACTTACTTCTCCCTCTTTGACATGATAAAAAAGAAGCTCCCCCGTAATAGGAGATATTATCTAAGCTTTTATATGTACGTAAGCTCCCCAGTAGTACATAAGACATTGGTGAATATGCACATATTTGACATATTTTTTCTCTTTTGTCAAAATAGCTAGTTTACGGCTCCTCCGCAAACCAAAAAAAAATATCATGAAGACAAGGTAAGAACATAAAACATATAACATGATCATGTGTTAAATGAAGAGTAAGTAGCTAAAATGTCAACATAAGAATAATGACTTGCATATCATAACAATGACTTATATACTTAACAATTGAAGGTAACTAGATGTAGACATATTCAATACATAGCATAAAAATTACTATTAAACATTTGGTAACAATAATACAAGAGACATAACTGAATATTCAAATCTAGTCATATACTAGAGATAATTAAACAACTTCGCTCAGATATCCCAATAATTCTCAAAAGAAAACATTAAAAAATAAATTATATAGGCATACATGAAAGGATTCAACTACGATAAACATCATGTATCCAAAATTTTAGCCAAAAAGCCAAGAATATTTAATCAGAATAACTTTAAGGGAAAAAAACTAAATGATAAGAAATGCACAATTTGGTCAACATAATCAATAACTAATATACGAGGTAAGTAAAAGTTAAAACAAAGTGAACTAAGCTAGAACATCAATAACATCCATCTCAACTAAAGTCAAAGCATCAGAAGCACTACCGCAATGACTGAAATTGAGTTTCCAATTTTAAGTCAGAGAATAGAGCTCGGATTCCCAACTATATTTTGAAAACAATTTGCAAAATAGTCCTTAACAAATTATTATTCTAACAAGTATTGATCATCTTGGGTAAGTTTTAGGGGGCGGATCCCAGCTAGCGGTGGTCACGAAGACACTTAAATACCGTATCGCTTAGGCTATTTACGCCTTTTTGACAGAAGGACCCTTTCGGCTTATAACCAAACGTAATCTTCACTTTAAAGAACATAGATTTAATAGGTATATATGCTAATCATAACATTATACAACATCGTAATCCAAAATCCTAATTTTTGATGAATAAAGTTTACTAAACGATATAAAGCATGCATAGACAATTGTGTCATATTTATAGAAAATAAATAATTGATTCCATAGTATGAACTAATCAATAACTAGCCATGAACCAAAAAAGAATTAAGCTAATCATGCTAGTTTCATATATCTCAACTAAATACCAATTAAAAGAAATTAATAAGAGATAGTGACAAAACATTGATTAAAAAAATTATTCTAGATTCTATAAGTTTATCCATTCTAGGAAGAATCAATTTGCACGTTACCAAAATGGCTCAAGTAGCAATATTTATGTTGGGGCAATTGCTTGAAAGATGTCCTTTGTAGCTTTGCAATCACCAACGCTCTCCTTGGTGCTTAGTCCCGATACAAATTTCTACCTACATCATTAAGCAGAGACTTTAGTATCCAAATAAATTTGGATCCACATTTGTTAGCTTTGGGAAACCAATTTATATCAAGTTATTTTCTAACATAGCACTGTCTAGATATGTGTCCTTTCAAATCACAATAGTGACATGTAACATGACTAGCTATTTGTCTTTGAAGTAGGTGTATAGGTGTGATGTGTGATATGAACATTCTTTCGTGGTTGTGTATAGATAAATGTGTGATTGTGTAAAGCTCTAGCGTTGCTTGCTTCCTTTAGAAATGATCTGTCGTTTGTGGCTTTATGAAGAGTCACGTGTCTTGTGTTATACTGAGTCATAGGTTCCATTACCTGTTTTCCAAGTCTAATCTCTAACTTTTTAGAGTTAGCATAAAGATCATCATATTTAACAATGAGAGCATCAATTCTTTGTGAAGCAATAGAATACTTCTTCTTTTCTGATTCTAATTCCTCCTTAAGATTAGCATTTTCTTGAGTGCTTTTCTTAATGCATTCAAGTTTCTCACGCAATCTAAGATTAAGTGTTGACATTTTAGAAGAGTTGTCAGAAAAGGAAGTATCTCTAATTTCATTCAACAAACAAGTAAGCTTTTTATTCTCAAGCTGATAAGATCTAATATCTTTTCTAGCTTGCTTGTAATTATTTCTAAGATTCTTGTAATACTCAAATAAATCATTAAAAGCATAAGATAATTCATCATAAGAAATCTCTTCAAATAAAGGATTATCTGTTACCTCGCTTACCATTAAGCATAAACCTGTAGTATGTCGAGGACTTTTTTTTTGAATTGCTAGTTTCCCTTTCGCACTAAATGCTTGTATTCCTTTCTAAGCTTTCTGCTCTCTCATTTGTTGATGTTATTATGCACATGTTTGCAGTGTTATGAGAACTTTTTTTCTTCTTCTGAATCACTAGCTTCATTTTTTTTCCTGTTCTCATAAGTAACTTCGAGTCGATTCCAGTTCTCATGTGATGTCAAGCAAGCAGAGATTAGATCAAATAAAATTTTATTTAAAGCACAAAATAAAAAAATTATTGCCTTAGCATCAAGGCTAGCTACTACTTTTGTTCCTTCGTGTAGTCATAATAAGGTTTGTTAACTACATTGGAAGTAAGAGGAGAAATAATAGTAGGCTTTATGTAACCATCAATCACTATGGGTCCAAAGTTCAAAGTCAAGTGATTTGAAAAAAACTCATACGTGTCTTCCAGCAAGTGTAATTCATACCATCAAATAGGGATGGCCTATCTATGGAATGGCCTTCACCATTGTTGGTGTAAATGAATCTCGTAGTTGCCATATTAATACTATTATGAGGTTAGTTCAAATAAGAGCACCTACTCTGATACCAATTGTTGGAACAATTGGTATGGACAGCAAAAAACTTATATACAGAGAACCCACTCTGATACCAATTATTGGATTATGTAGCAACTCTAGAGGGGGGTGAATAGAGTAAATGCGTGTTCAGTAGAAAATAATCACCAATTAAAAATTCTAAGTTATAGGCTAACTTATAAACTACATTAAAAGATATTTTAAAGATAATAAGAAGAGTATACATAAGGTTCAGAATAGTAAACTCAAATACAGAGAATTTTATCTTGGTTTTTCTCGTGGAGGACTAGTCCAGTCCCGAGAACTCTTGCTCGGAGTTAATCCACTATTTGTGAAATAGGGTACACACGTGCCTTTGACCTAAAGAACACGCTAACTTCTTACAACACGAGCTTTGATCCGAAGGACATGCGACTTCTTACAACCATAAGCTTTTGATCTGAAGAACTTGATGACTTTAAACTTGTATAGAAGATGAACTTGTAAACCAAGCTATACAACTCGATCAGACTTCTAAATCAAAATCGCCTTTGGCACTAGAAGGCTGGAAGTTGATCTTGGAAATAGGGAAGGTTTATAACTCAGGCTAGCACTCAAGAATAGATGAGAAGAATGAAGAATGGACGAGTGACTTGGAATGGAGAAATTCTTCTCTATTTCTAGGATTTTCATGAACCAAGTTTGGGCAGAGTTTGAGCAGAACTCGGTCCAAGTTCGGTCACTTAAAGTTCATAAATTCGAACGTTAGAACCTGGTCATCCGAAAGAGGAGGCTGACTCAGTTTCCTGGTTTGACCTTGACCGAGTTCGGCCCGAGTTCGGTCCGAGTTTGATCCGAACTCTATTGGTCTATTTCCAGAATGTTGGGTCCAGGTTTGGTTTAGTTCAGGCCGGTTTGAGTGGACTAGGTTCTAGTTTAATATGGGTTTGATCTTTCTAGTGCCAACTGCAAACCCGATATACATTTGGTTCTATGAACAAAATATAAAATACATAATAAAAAGTGAAAGACCAAGAGCACTGATGATGCCAATCTTTTTCTATCTTGAAGACGACTTTTTCCTTGACGACAGTTGTCCAAAGATAGCCAGATCTGGGAATCTGAATACCTTTCAGGAGCTTCACCCCCGAACCTCCATGAGGGGCGCTGCCCCCTTGACCCCCGTCCGCTGACCGGGCAACAGAACCACCCCTGAGTACGAGGATCCGGATAAGTCGTAGGCGGTTGGACAAAATCTTCTAGTATAACACCGTCTTTGGCTCATCATTTTTTATATCATATATCCATTTCTTTTTTACACATACATGTTAGACAAACAAGGAATATATAGAAGAAAATATGATAACATTTAATGCATATATGGACATTGTTGAGTTTAAGTAGAAGTTACTATAGTGATTAATTGATTATCATAATGCTAAACTTAATCGATTAGCCATATTCAAAAACTCAACTTAAATATTGGGCCAACACTGTATACATGTCTTTGTCGACCGCCTGCTTGTATAAAGAGAGAGAAGAGGGACCCTACTACTACGTCTGACTGAGTGCGAGTTAGTTCCTTTCTAAAAAAAATACTTTTTTTACTGGGTCCTGGGCCCTATTGGCCTTCAGGTGCATCCGCCCATGTCTACAAGGATTTCTAGACTATTAACTTATCACGTCTCACCCATAACCTCTATTTTCGATTTTTCTTAATTTGCATATAATCATATGTAGAAGCATGGAAATATCCAAGTCAATGCGCCCGTATAGCTATGCGCCAAAGAAATTAAAATAACCTAATTCAGTGGAGACAAATCGCATGTGCCTAGAGTGCTACACGGCATTCAACCAAAGACATTAATCCTTTTTTATGTGATAGAGATGATGATCCTGGAAGCATGCGATAAATTCTTAGGCGCATACGTTATTCTGACACAATATTAAAATAAATATTATTTCGTGATCTGTGCAGGCGACAGTTATGCAACAGACGTCAATGCTTACATCAGCGTAATATTTACTTTTGTCAGTATACAACTATACCAATGCCACGTGTCTCCATATGGCTGAGCCTTCATGCGTTAGTTTTTTCATGCGGCAAGCATCTATGCGACAACAGTTGGCAATGGCAGTTATGAAAACGAAGAGGTAGCTATGCACATTAAATTAATGAAGCATATGTTATAATGACATGTCATATTAATTCAAGTTTTTGGATCGTTTGAAATGCATGCCGTGTGTCAAGTCGATCGGGCTATGTGCATATGTTCCGATTCGTATTATGTGCCATATTTATTACAGAAACCTATGTGGCAAGCCAAACCATATGCGACAGAGTCAGAAAATAGTGACTTTTCAGATTCATGCACATATAGCAGTTATAATGAGAATAACTATAAATAGCTGGGACATGTGCTTCCCAAACCATCGAAGGCTGAGAATTTTTGAGCCAATTTGCTAATATTTTTGCCAGTGAGATGAGAGTTAGCAATTTTTTCTTCCAATCTTTGTCGTAGCATAGTCAACGGAGTATAGAAGTTATTCATGACTTGACCTCCATCGACACACTTTCCCAAAAGTTATTCACGACTTTTTAGATTCAAGTGACAGAGCTTTCACAAATTATGTATCCTCCTCCTCCTTCTAGTCCCGATCCTATTAGTCCCTCTCCTCTTTCTCGTCCCGCTACTCTTGCTGCACCTCTTACTACTTCTCATGTTTCTCCTCATGCTCCTCCTACTCCTGTTCGGAAGCCATTATACATATGTTTACGCCATTCTTTATGGACTAGATGTGCAGTTAGCAGTGCCTCATCCACCCCCAGCTCCAGAGTGATTTCATCTATTTGTGTACTTGACAGTTGATGCATTTATTTTTAGACTTCGTTGTATTTTGGCAAACTGTTATTGATATTTTTTTTAATACACTTGTGTTTTTGACATACTATTTGACAGACACCTTGTTTGTATTTATTTTTAGATTTTGTCCTTCTAATTTGTCAGACTATTATTGTGTTATATTTATTTTATTGTTGTCAATATGTTGATATCATTTGGTTTTGTGTACATATTTATCATGTTTAACTGTATAGCATCTTTTTAAAAAACTGTAGTCACAGACTAGCAATGAAAAAACGGTGGATAGCAATGGGCTAGCGACAGACTAGCAACATAAAACTGTAACATTTTATAGCTAGCGACGACTAAGCGACGGAATATTGAAAAAAATATATGTTGCTAACGGGATAAATTATGTATCTCATACACAATTTTATCCTTGTAGCGACGGATATCGGTGTTGCCTATCCGTCGCTAAGATGTCGTTGATTATGGCAATGTTTCTGTCACTAATTCAGTGACAAATTTCATTTCTATCGATATTTTTGTCATTGCCTTTGCAATGGAACTATCAACCGCTAATCCGTCGTATATTCTGTGTTGTTAATCCGTCGGTAAGTCGTCGAAATGCCGACATCTTACGATGGATTTTGGCTAGCGACATTGGTAGTAGCAACGAATTTTTTTCCATCGTAGATCCTTTGTTAATCATCGTTAGCGGTGGATTTCTAAAAAATAGTGACCGATTTTTTTTGTCGCTAAAATGTGGTATATTTTTAGCATTTTTTTTATTAATGTTACAACTAGACCATCTCCTGTCGGTAATTCACAAGTATACTTAGTGGTGAGACAATGCATTATTAGTTCTTACACAATATATGATCTAAAATCTTTTAAATAGAATTTAACTGGCAAAAAAGTTAATAGCTGAATATAGCAAATTTTGCAAATTAATCATTTTAATCTTTTTGTTATAACATTCTTGTAAAGTTCAATATCCCTAAAGATATATGTACATCTGTAAGTTGTACCTACTACAAGACTCTTAAAAAAAATGCACCAACAATGAGAATGCAGCTTGATAGTCGAGTCGTACTTTGGGTGGGGTGAAGTCTTGCTTTGACATGTTTGGCTATATATAGTATGACGTATACTCAACTTTTAACTGCATTCAATTGTATTACTAGCTGTCATTTTATTGCACCTACGCGACTAGTTTGGACTCATGCTTAACAATATTCTAGATGCATGTGCATTTATGCACAAAAGTCCAGAATATTCTACATGCATGTACATCAGTCTAGGTGTATGCATATATAATACAATGTGTTTACCAACAGGAGTCCCTCAAATTCTGTTCATTTCACAGTTGGATATTCTAAATTCTATCCTTTGTTGGTGGTCTCAAATGTTGAGAATCTGAACTCATTTGTGAATTTGAAGACAAAAAAAAAGAACAAAATGTTTAAATAAATTCATTTCTAAGGTTGATTTTTTGTTAGTGACTGGGTATTTCCATGAATTGAATTAACTTGGGGAATTAGTTTGAACATTTCTGAAAAATAATAATAATTTTGGAACTTACCTCTGAACAAGCAAAAGATCTAAGGGACATATAAATCCATTGTGTTGATAACTCGATCGCACTTCATGTATTGTTTGGAAAGAAAGAAAAATAGAAAAAAAAAAAGAGTGGGAGAAAAATGAAAAGTAATAATGTTTAGGAAGGAAGGAGGAAAAATAGAGGAGAGAAATTTGAAATAAAAAAATATGTGGGACCTACCAAAAAAATTTCTTCTAAAAGTTGGAGAAAAATGGAGAGAGATGAGAATTTTTATGAATAATTTACTCAACTACCTCTTAAAAAGCTAAATCTAAAGTATGATGAAAAAACTAATGACTAAAGAGTAATTATATCTCTATCCCACAAACAAATAAAAATTTATTATTCATTTTTCTTTCCTTTACATTTTAGTTATCCAAACAAGAGAATAGAAAATTAATTTTATCCTCATTTTACTACCTTCATTTTTTTTTCTCAAAATTTTCTCTTCCTCCACCAAAATTTCCCAAACACACCCTCAATTGTTTTCATGCAGAGGTTTTGTAACATCAATATACCTGTTCGTGTAGATTCCTTCCCACACTATTATTTATAGTTTGTACATGTTCACCATCTCCAAATACCCTTCTCCAAATACACCTCTGGAAAAATCTACTTGTACCTAAAAAGTTTTGCTCACCAAAAATTGTTGGTTCTTTTCTATGCAGCACCCTTCTTTGCTTCTCCTGTCCATTTATTTGATTCATTCAGGGAGCTTGTTTTAACGGTCGAAATGCTAGGCAGCAAAGTCACTCTTGAGGAAGCAAGCAGGGACAAGATCAATAGTAGAATTTCTGCCTTTGAGTTAGAGTTCAAGTTCGATCCCTGGAAATTGACTTCATAAGAGTCCCCCTAGGATCAGAGAACTGGCTTGACACAACCAAGGAAAAGAGGAGAGTTCGATCCCAGATTGAACCGAAGCCTACTTCCTTTTTTTTCTCGGGATCTTTCTCCAAGCAAAGTTTCTAACACCGAGGGAACCGACCACGATGCGTGTGGTGCTGATAAACTCGTCTCCGTCTCCACTCATCTTACCTGGAAATTGAAATCCATTTTTTGACCCACATCATCTTTAAAAAAGGAATTTCCTACTTAAGATTCAGATGCCTATTTTGCTGCTGATGTGGTGGAATTGGTACTAGCCTACTCGATATCTTCCTTGCCTGGTTCGCTACAGGAAAAACACCAATAAATTGGGAGGGGAAGATAACTAGCTATGAATCTTCCTTCCGTCAATGGTTGAACCTTCTTTTCATTTGTATGCCTGTGATGTTGGATGTTTCCTGGTATTGAGAAAGGCCAGGTCACAGTAATCTTAAAATTCTGAGTCAACAACCGTAACTCGAGCACTTAGCCCTAGCTCTTGCTCTTGGCCTGAGCCTAGTCATTCCCCGCTACTCCCGTTTCGACGACGTGCGGGATGCCGGCTCCCCCATCATCTCAAGTTCTTAGACGGGGACAGGATTCGAACCTGCAAACTTCAGGTCATGAGTCTGATGAGTCGACCAATTCCTCTACCCCGCTTGCTGCTGCTATAGGTTGGCAGCCCAGTCTTCGAGACCCGGAGAGGGCGGCAACTTCACTTAAGAGGTAACGAGACTGATCGCAATTGCAGGAATCGGTTCGACTCTCTTTCATTTCTGGTTGGAAAGTGAAATTCGTAGTTCCATCAGAGCTAGCGTACACTATTTGATCCATAAATGTTCATTGGACATATTGAATATTCAATCATAGTTATTTTTTCTGGGTAAAGGAGCTGGCTTGCCCGTCTACTAGATTAAAAGACACTTAAATAATTATAGAGTTTAACCTATGCACTAGATATCAGCATGAAAAAAATTTATTATATGTATCGACCTCAGTACATTCAGTATGAGCCGGCGCTCAGTACACTCTTTCTATGTCAACCATTAGATTATCATGAAGATTGTGTGCATGCACATATTTATATACAATCTAATGTTTGGAGAAAAAAATGGCTCATTGAGGCCTGTATACAATATTCTTCTAAACCTGTAAACAAAATTTATAAAAGTTAAGTGTTAACGGACTTCAGGACGAGTCGTGCACGAAACATTGCCCTAAGAAAAATATTTAAGGTCTATGTGCAGACTTATCTTGAGCTCCTCTTAGAGGTAAAACCTCCATTTATACTGACGTTCTATCACCGCACACAGTTTCAGAAGAGTCGACCCGAACTTAGCTTGAGCAAAAATTAAGAAGGAGAACGAACTCAGAGATCTTGGTTTTCGGCTAGAGAGAAAGAAGAGAACGATGCTTTGGCAAATCCCGTTACACAAATGGAGAGGAAAGGGAAATATATATAGACATCCATATGAAATAATATGACTTAATGATAATAAATCAGACGTTTTATGGCCATAAATAATATAACCGTTAGAAATAAATATCCCAACGTTTAGAAAATTAAATATGAAAAACGGTCAGAAAAAATAATGGGGAGCAAAAAAGATTTTTAAGCTCGCAACCCAAATCTGAAGAAGGAATCAAATCGGCATTCGGCGTCCGCAGATGTGGGCACGTATCTATACCCGTTATGTATGTCGAAATGAACCAAACCAAGCCGATCCGGGCGACGGTGACGGCGCACGCGCATTGACCACGGGGCTACCAACAACAATCCATAAGGGAGCAACAAGAGGGGTGTAATATAAACATTCTATAACCCACTCTCCCAACCGATGTGGGACTAAATGAAATTGGTATTTTGGCATGAACTAGCTGTCACGCCCCAGTCCCAAAAATACGTAGGACTAGGACACGTAAGCATGCCAGCCGCATGGATATGGCAACTCCAATATATGGAAACCAAATCCATACGTACGCTGTATTATGAATATTAAATCCACAAGTGGCAAAAATATAATACAAGTCACAGGGTAAAATCTAAATCTCATCCACCAAAATCATATAGAAATAAATAACTAGTATCTATGAAACTAGATCTCAATAAGAAGGATCTAAAGATAATAGTTGGATGGAAACAAATCCACTACCAACTCAAATGGGAAAAGTAAATACAATATAAGTACAACTCACTCAAACAATATAAGTACCAGCTACCAATCACGGCTCGAAGGGAAGACATCCACGAAGCTTCTATATCCTTCCAATCTGCGCTCCTACAAATACTCAAGAACAGGTACACCTGGCAGCGGACCAGGTCCTCAGAGGAACATAACAAGTATACTTAAACACATGCCAATAAAGTACTGAAATAAATATCCAATGGGTCGCCTAACCGTCTAAAGTGAATGCAGTTAAGAACAACTTTTCCCACAAGTGAGCTATCTGGCTGAAAACCTGGGATTTGACATGGTTCTCAATTGGAGATCCAGGGGCCTACAAAGGCACGACGACTTTCGAACGCCGGAGGCCCGCCTGATAATAATATAATATATAGTGGTCATCACCACCCGTATCTCCAGCGGAGAATCCGGGCGCACAATAGAAAAAGTATAAAGGAGCTCAAATGCGGTACTTGTTGTTCTCCCCACCCCATGCTCTAAGCATGTCACATCCATGACACGATTTGGTCCATAGCCTATTCTTAGTACCTAGCCCAATCCTGCAACCAGACAAGGACAAGGATGGGACCACCGTACTACAATAGACTATGTCCATAGACCTCTAATAACTGCTAAGTCTTCTAGCATGCAAAGTTTCTAACAACAGTTATTCCTAACGCACGTCCCACACGTACCGATGATCAGTCAATACGTGCGTCCGTGTTCTATATGAGACTCATCACTCGTGTAAAAATATGTGTCACAGTCAAATGAAATCTAATGGTGCTACATGATAATGGGGTAGTCTCATGAACAAGGTCAATGCAATACATAAATAAAAAATATAACGCGACAACACCGTCGCGCGCATTTTGTATAACAGTTAAAATATATGAACTAAGGACAGAAAATAAAGATGCATGCAACATATGGAGTATAAATAACAGTACAATGGCAAGGTATACTTGCCTGGCAAGAAAGCTGTAATGTACCAATAACCTGCTCCAGAAATTGCGCAGAACAATCCAATATCCAATGTACACATAAATATAATATAATAGAATCATTAGTCATTACACTAGCACATACTCAACCATATTTACACTGGAATCAGGGGGTATACTAGGGTTAACACTAGTCATCTAACACGGTCAATTACACATTGAATTACGCGGGTGTCGCGTCTTCAAGTACTGTACGAAATCAGTCAGTCAACTGACAGGTGTCTATGCCGGTACGTTAGTGTACGCAAGGCACACAAATTCACAAGTTCTTAGGGTCAACATGGTCAAGGTAAGTATGGGATATTCTACGATATCCTAGGGTCATACAGTCTGAATATTTAGTCATAATTATCAATTAGCATTTACTTACATATATATTCATATAACTATATAATAATATAACCATTAATTTATTTTAATTTATTTAATTCTAGAATAATTACTCTAAAATCCTATTTTAATCTTATTATTCTGATTTTTATGTTAATTCCTAAATTTTGTCCAAAGAAACTGAATTTTATCAACTCGAGACTCATGGCACGCAAATCGAGGCGATCTGTTGACCAAAAAGTCAACCGATACAAACTCGACTTTCATGCATGATTTCCTGTAGATTTCAGCATAAAAAAATATACTGGAATTTATGGCTCGTCTAAATTCAAATTCGTTTGGGAATTATGGCACATACAAATTTTGTATTGTGCACCGATGGTTAAATTCTAACCTAGAAGTTCTACAGAATTAACAGTATATAAATACTTCGAAATAAATTCTGGGAAAAATATATTTCGATGATCTCGACAATAGTTTTCCGAAACTTTAAACGGTTCGTGATTCTGATTCCTGGTTCTCCCGGAATCGCGAAAACATCAAAACACATCTATTTTTGGACATGCTGTGCTCTACGAATTTTCCAAAATTTAATACTAATAATTTAGAAAAACAATTTATATTATCAGAAAGCTAACCTCATTATTGTTCTAACAAAAAAAACTGGAGCGTGTTTGGAGTCCGGAGCTAGGAGATATCGTCTTTTTAATTCGTCATAACTAGTAGAAAATGAGGCTGAATTTATGACGAATTTTGACTATTTTTTTTTTGGACGAAAAGGAGAGAAATTTGGGAAAAAAAAATATGAAGGATGAGGTATTTATAATGATGGACACTACTTAATTAAATAAGAATAGGATTTGTTAATTTGGATAGGATTATAATAAATTTAAATAAGGATAGGATATGCATGAAGTTGATTTCCTAGTAGGTTCAGGATTTGAATTAATTTAAAATAGAGTTTGAATTTATCTCAATAATTTATAATCTTAAATATAATTAAAGATAATACAAATAATTTATAAAATCTTATTAATATCTATTAACACTAAATTAGTATATATCTAATATTAAGACTATATATATCCAAATAAATCCTAAATAATTTTAAAATCTAAATAAATTTCTTAAAATTCTAAATAAATTACAAAAAAAAAATATAATTAAATATTTTAAACTAAAATAAATATTTGGTAGGAACGACATGCAAGTATGGTCGTATAGTAAATCATAGAAGTCCTAAAAATTTATGTTTTCTAAGTTTTAATTACCAAAAATTCTAGAAAAATCTCCAAAAATCTAAAATAACCTAAAATAATTCTAAATGAATATTTATATAAGTAAATATATCAAGAAATTTATTTTCTATTTAACTAAGAGCATATTCTAAATAAATTCAACATATATAATAAATATAATAATATAAAATATACACAAAATATCTATTTTGGGTGAGGGAGTTTACAATCTACCCAACTTAAAATAATTTTGTCCTCGAAATTAAAATAAGACATAATTTGTTAAATCCTTCACATTCGTACATAAGGTATGTCAATCACAATCTCTTCCAAAAATTTAAATAACAAAATCTATTCGAATCTATCGCGATCACTTCAAAATTAATATAACCACTGTTTAAATCAAAATTCAACCTGTCGTAATCTCTTCTCGATTTTTAAATAATCAACATCCAAATCTGACTCAAGTCTATATGACATCCCACATCAAAATTTATATCATAATTTCCAACTATCATAATCTCCTCTAGACTTTGAACAATAAACAATTCTAATCAAATCTTATTCCTATTCTTAACTTAAGAATTTTGTACTATTCGAATATTTAAACTCAATTTACATCCTCAATATTTCAAATAGGTGACCCAACAATCAAAATTAAACTTTTAATTCAGATCATCAAATTATAAAATTTAAATCTAATTAACCAATTGTTCAAGTCTAAAATTATATATTTATCCTCAAAATTTAAATCGATGATTCATCCTTCAATATTCAAAATTTAAATCATGTGCTCAAAGTATAAATATTGGGTCCTCAATATCAAGATTTTTAAAATTCATTAAATCCTCATTATCTTAATCATCCTTCTAAATTTCTCAAAATTACAATGGCTTGAACCTCTCCCAATCTAGTCTTACTCGATCATAATCTAAAGAAATTCCTCCCGAGTTGACAATGCACTACTACCCAACTTAGAATTTATCCACCTATCACCTAAGGCTATATACCTTAAGAAAATATCCCTTAATTTATTTACTCATGTCATTCAATCCTCGAAACTTCAATGCCGATCATATCACATATGATATGTCCTTAATTACGAAAGAATAATCCTCAAGTATGTGATCGGCCTATGGGGTATATCTAGTACTCTCTGTGTATCAAACTTTATACCCAGCACGAAGTTTCGTCTTTCCGAAATAAGGGAAGACGAAGATCAATAATAAAGAGTTCAAGGGCAGCGTAATAGAATAGAAGTATTGGGATCAAGGCGTTTAAAGAATTCAATTGGGAATTGTCAAAGCAGTTGTGGATTGAAATTCTATTTTGGTAATCCTTTGTTTGCTTGCTCGTATTAGTACAGTTATGTAACTGATACGATATGTCAGACATGCCTAGGGCAAGTATATTCGTCTACTAATCACTACATATCTCAATCCACGTAAAGTAGCGTTACGAAGGGCGAACCAAATGTACTAAGGTTGTCCAGACCGTAATACACTGATTCTGATTAGATAATTGCATCAGCAGGCGTCCCCAATAATACATGTCTCATGATCAAGCTCGATAAAAATAAGCTTGCAAAGACTAGGCTATAATAGCAGCATAATTCGAGGTAGCACAAAAAATATAACGCTGGATTATGATGAGAGAAGTCACAAATAATTCAAGTTGGAAAAACAAAACAACATAAGCAACAATAACAAAAGACTCTACAATCTCTACAGTTATCATATTAATTTCTTGTCTAAGTCGATAGTCGACAAAGTAGGGGTGTGAGCCTCTAAGTTCTATAGTCTGAATAAACACTATCATCTTATGTTAGCATACAATTAATGCCATTCAGTTACACTTCATCAATGGATTCACAAGGGCTATATGATACCAGGTGGTGAGGTATACTACCCAACTTAAAATAATTAAACTAGTACTGTGACAGCCTTAAGAGGATCCTACAAAAATAACCTTGCACATGTACATATAACAGAAACTCTTATTAGGGTATATGAGGAAAGATCTTGGTATTGATTAGGGTATCCTTTTTATATAGGTAATGGTCATCCTAAGTCTTAGTCATAGCACTTATAGAGCAAGTGTCAATAGTAAGGATAGAAGAGTTACTGGCCGTCAGAGGGGAAAGAGGATATAGCCTACATTGAGGTGGGGTACATGTTACATGATTTAAAACTAAGGGTTAATCATCGATCACAATCTACAAAATAACTTAAACTTATCAAGTTCTAACTACCAAGCATAAAAAAAATTTTACATTCAAGACTACAACTATAATCCTAGCAAACTATGAGCCCTTAACAAAGAATAATTACTTGGCCTACTATCCGAAGTGTCAGATGGCACGAGTTGAAAGATGAAAAGAAGAAACGTAATTAGCCGTCGCAAAATAACGAGTGCTATGGTCGCAGGGAACAATATATAAAATAAAGATAGAGGGCTCTAGATAGCATCATGGTTCTCTAAGGGGAGTGGGGTGTTGGTTGCTATGTTCGGGGTATGATCAAGGGAGAAGTGTTGATTACATTCTTCTAGGCTTCCTAGGGTGCTGTCTACTAATAACACGATAATGATATAAGTTTATAGTTCCAATATCATCTAACTATGAAGGTTAGGTTCAGTCCAAATATTAAGTTTTTGGTTTTCTATGGGTTCCTCAATGCTAGGGGCAACATTATGGTAACCTTCTAACTAACTCTAGTAGTGTCTATACTACTCTCAAGTCCTCATATTACATCCGGGGTAATGGTAAACCAATTATAGGGATAAGGGATTCTAGGGTTCGCTAGATATTCTAAGCTTAGTGGTGTATCTATAATCTCGTTGTATTCTAAATAGGTGTGCTACTCTAATTATCATCTAACAACAGAAACTTCTATATTCGAGGAGGAGGTTATACTTAAAGAACTATTAGGGAAGCACAAGAATCAAGCATGATGCATTTGATCAAAATAGAACAGAGAGGAGGAAGATGAATCAGGGTCAGCTGTGGATGAGATCCTATATTCTAGTCCTAGGTGCAGGCTTATTCGGTACAATAACGTAACCGAGACAATATGCTCTTCACCTGCATGGGCCACCACAAAAACATGTCATGCCCCAGTCCCAAAAATACGTACGACTAGGACACTTAAGCATGCCAGCCGCATGGATATGGCAACTCCAATATATGAAAACCAAATCCATACGTACGCTGTATTATGAATATCAAATTCACAAGTGGTAAAAATGTAATACAAGTCACAGGATAAAATCTAAATCTCATCCACCAAAATCATATAGAAATAAATAACCAGTATCTATGAAACTAGATCTCAATAAGAAGGATCTAAAGATAATAGTTGGATGGAAATAAATCCACTACCAACTCAAATGAGAAAAGTAAATACAATATAATTACAACTCACTCAAACAATATAAGTACCAGCTACCAATCACGGCTCAAAGGGAAGACATCCACGAAGCTTCTATATCCTTCCAATCTGCGCTCCTGCAAATACTCAAGAACAGGTACACCTGGCAGCGGACCAGGTCCTCAGAGGGACATAACAAGTATACTTAAACACATGCCAATAAAGTACTGAAATAAATATCCAATGGGTCGCCTAACCGTCTAAAGTGAATGCAGTTAAGAACAACTTTCCCCACAAGTGAGCTATCTGGCTGAAAACCTGGGATTTGGCATGGTTCTCAATTGGAGATCCAGGGGCCTACAAAGGCACGACGACTTTCGAACGCCGGAGGCCCGCTTGATAATAATATAATATATAGTGGTCATCACCACCCGTATCTCCAGCGGAGAATCCGGGCGCATAATAGAAAAAGTGTAAAGGAGCTCAAATGCGGTACTTATTGTTCTTCCCACCCCATGCTCTAAGCATGTCACATCCATGACACGATTTGGTCCATAGCCTATTCTTAGTACCTAGCCCAATCCTGCAACCAGACAAGGACAAGGATGGGACCACCGTACTACAATAGACTATATCCATAGACCTCTAATAACTGCTAAGTCTTCTAGCATGCAAAGTTTCTAACAACAGTTATTCCTAACGCACGTCCCACACGTATCGATGATCAGTCAATACGTGCGTCCGTGTTCTATATGAGACTCACCACTCGTGTAAAAATATGTGTCACAGTCAAATGAAATCTAATGGTGCTACATGATAATGGGGTAGTCTCATGAACAAGGTCAATGCAATACATAAATAAAAAACATAACGCGACAACACCGTCGCGCGTATTTTGTATAACAGTTAAAATATATGAACTAAGGACAGAAAATAAAGATGCATGCAACATATGGAGTATAAATAACAGTACAATGGCAAGGTATACTTGCCTGGCAAGGAAGCTGTAATGTACCAATAACCTGCTCCAGAAATCGCGCAGAACAAACCAATATCCTATGTACACATAAATATAATATAATAGAATCATTAGTCATTACACTAGCACATACTCAACCATATTTACACTGGAATCAGGGGGTATACTAGGGGTAACACTAGTCATCTAACACGGTCAATTATGCATTGAATACGCGGGTGTCGCGTCTTCATGTACTGTAAGAAATCAGTCAGTCAACTGACAGGTGTCTATGCCGGTACGTTAGTGTACGCAAGGCAGACAAATTCACAAGTTCTTAGGGTCAACATGGTCAAGGTAAGTATGGGATAGTCCACGATATCCTAGGGTCATACAGTCTGAATATTTAGTCATAATTATCAATTAGCATTTACTTACATATATATTCATATAACTATATAATAATATAACCATTAATTTATTTTAATTTATTTAATTCTGGAATAATTACTCTAAAATCCTATTATAATCTTATTATTCTGATTTTTATGTTAATTCCTAAATTTTGTCCAAAAAACTCAATTTTATCAACTCGAGACTCATGGCACGCAAATCGAGGCGATCTGTTGACCAAAAAGTCAACCGATACAAACTCGACTTTCATGTATGATTTCCTGTAGATTTCAGCATAAAAAATATACTGGAATTTACTGCTCGTCTGAATTCAAATTCGTTTGGGAATTATGGCACATACAAATTTTGTATTGTGCACCGATGGTTAAATTCTAACCTAGAAGTTCTACAGATTTAAAAGTATGTAAATAATTCGAAATAAATTCTGGAAAAAATATATGTCGATTATCTCGACATTAGCTTTCCGAAACTTTAAACGGTTCATGATTCTGATTCCTGGTTCTCCCGAAATCGCGAAAACATCGAAATACATCTATTTTTGGACATGCTGTGCTCTACGAATTTTCCAGAATTTAATACTAATAATTTAAAAAAACAATTTATATTATCAGAAAGCTAACCTCATTATCGTTCTAACAAAAAAAACTGGAGCGTGTTTGGAGTCCGGAGCTAGGAGATATCGTCTTTTTAATTCGTCATAACTAGTAGAAAATGAGGCTGAATTTATGACGAATTTTGACTATTTTTTTTTTGGACGAAAAAGAGAGGAATTTGGGAAAAAAAAAATGTAGGATGAGGTATTTATAATGGTGGACACTACTTAATTAAATAAGAATAGGATTGGTTAATTTGGATAGGATTATAATGAATTTAAATAAGGATAGGATATGCATGAAGTTGATTTTCTAGTAGGTTCAGGATTTGAATTAATTTAAAATAGAGTTTGAATTTATCTCAATAATTTATAATCTTAAATATAAATAAAGATAATACAAATAATTTATAAAATCTTATTAATATCTATTAACACTAAATTAGTATATATCTAATATTAAGACTATATATATCCAAATAAATACTAAATAATTTTAAAATCTAAATAAATTTCTTAAAATTCTAAATAAATTACAAAAAAAAATATAATTAAATATTTTAAACTAAAATAAATATTTAATAGGAACGACATGCAAGTATGGTCGTATAGTAAATCATAGAAGTCCTAGAAATTTATGTTTTCTAAGTTTTAATTACCAAAAATTCTAGAAAAATCTCCAAAAATCTAAAATAACCTAAAATAATTCTAAATAAATATTTATATAAGTAAATATATCAAAAAATTTATTTTCTAATTAACTAAGAGCATATTCTAAATAAATTCAACATATATAATAAATATAATAATATAAAATATACACAAAATACCTATTTTGGGTGAGGGAGTTTACACTAGCAGCAACAACAATAATCCTCCCCCATAAAAAATCAAAGTTAGCTAGAGAGAAGAATAAAACTCGAGAATTTCTGAGCAAGTATATAATATGCATAAATGAGATAAACTACAATATTGAATCTCACTTAGTGATTATTGTCTTTATCTAAAGAAGTGCTTGATGGACTATGCCTTGAATCAGACTTCTTGAACCATATTCTGAAAATAGCACACATAGAACGCTAGAGGTTCTTGGGTCTATCAGGTGACACTTTTGATTGGCCATTAACACTTTTTCTTATTCATGAGAGTTGTCTGGGATTTACTTGTTCCATAGTCGCGGCCTTTACGACCTCTCATATAGGTAACTCCTCAAGGGTTAGTGATAGGTGTCAACCCTGCATATCATGCTTTGACCTATTAAGAGTTAAAACTCATCCTAACCATATCACACTGAAATACTGTCACCATAGGGATGGGGTATCACTGTACAACCCCGTACATCCTCTTAGGCATTAATTTTGAGAATTTAATCTAAGGGTCGGTGTTCCAAAATAGTCATTGAAGTCTAGCTTGTTTTTACCCATTGAACCGACTTATTGGGATCTTTAGTCAGACTCGGTTGGATTGCCACTGCTGGTGACTTACTTATGGGTTTAACCCCATCCACCTCGATGATTCTAGGATTAATGTCCTAGAAAAACTCTTTGTCAAGTGGTCTACAAGGTTTTTTTCTGACTATATATAGTCTTGAACCACATATTTTCCTAATAGGCTCTTTATAGACTTGAAGTGCAGTTGCAGGTGCCTGTTCATATTAGTATTTACAAAATCATGCTTTAGTAGTTCTATAATAGATTTATTATCATAGTTTATAGAAATTGCAGAAATAGGAATATGAGAAACAAGTATATGCATAATAAGATTTCTTAGCCATTCAGCTTCTGAACAAGTAGTGTCCAATGCTATCATATCAAAGTCCATAATACTCTTAGCTATGATAGTTTATTTAAATGAACATAAAGAGATGAAAACTCCTCCTAGTGTGAAAACATATCCATAAGTAGATTTGACATCATGTGAGTCAGTTACCAATTTGCATTTGAATAACCTTTTATGATATCAGGGTGTCTAGAATAGTACAATTTGTAATGTAGAGTACTCTTAAGGTATTTAAATATCTTTTCTAATGCAAACCAATGTAACTAATTTGGGTTACTAGTATATCTACTTAGTCTTCCAACATCAAATACAATATCAAGTCTAGTCCTATTTGTTATATACATATGGGAATATATCATTTGTGAATATCTATGTTGTTCCACAAGTGAACCCTCATTCTTCTTGAGAACAATACTGCTATCATAACACTACCAAAATTTGATAAAATAGCGACGTTTTTCACTGACGTTGCTATAGTTTATGAACTTAGCGACATCGGATAGGAATATCGCATTTCATCGCTGTTAGCGACTGTCCGCGACCCTTAGCGACTACAAAAAATATTATAGAAGCACATATCGTCAAATATCGTAAAATGTTGCTATTATTTTTATCATAGCGACGCTTAGCGACGTGATTTTCTATACGTCGCTAAATATTATTAAATCAATGACGTTTAGAGATGTCTTTTAAGGATGTCGCTAAAGTTTTTAATATAGGGTTTGAGTTTTCATTTCACCCTTAGTTGTTTCGTTCCCCCCAAATCCCCCGAGACCCCCTCGCCCCCGAGACCCCCTCGCTCCCGCGACCCCACTCACCCGCCCGTCCCGACGTCGCCCTCGCCGACAGCGCCCTATTCCCCTCGCCGATCGTCGCTCTTCCTCCACACCGGCGCTTCTCCTCCTCTCCAATGGTCGCGGTCTCCCCACTGACGCTCCTCCTCCCTACCACCGGTCCTCCTCCCCTCTAGTCGACCCCTCCTCGGTCAACCCCTAGCCATCTCGGTAAACCCTAACCCTAACCCTAACCCTATCTCTCTCTTTCTCGTAGCACAGACACGTCACAACACACACACTGATATGATACTGACATAGACACAAACACTAACACTAACCCTGACACGACACACACACGTACACACTTTCACAGACACATACATGAAACAAACAAACACACACACACACACACACACACACACACACACACACACACACACACTAACACAAACATGTTTAAGTTAGACACGGACACAGACACTGACACACACATACTGACATAGACGCACTGACATAAATACACACACACACTGACACACACACAAGCCCTATATATATATATATATATATATATATATATATATATATATATTCCTTTGAAATTTTTTAAGATAGTGTGATTTAACTTCCTAGAATTATATGTTCATTTGTAAAAGAAGCATAGAGATAGAAAATTAATATGTGTATGTGTATGTGTATGTAAAGAAAATTTATAGTATAGTGTAATTTAACCCCTATTTCTCATACGATAATGTTGTGATAATGTTGATAATTATGAGACTACAATTTAGCTTTTATCATTTGCATCAAAGGTCAAATAGAGTTGGTTTGGAATTATAGCACGTATTTAGCGACTGTAGGAGATATATATAAAATTGGTGGGGTTGTGAAGAGGTAGTAGATATATAAGAAATGTGAGTGTCAGGGGTCTTGGTATGAGAGTACTGATAGAGTATTAGTGTGTACCCCCATATCAAAAATAACCAAGGATAATATTATAGTATACACGGACACGGGAATGACTCTTCAAAGTTGAGACACGACACGGTATTGCCTTCTTCTAGAACTCGTATCCAACTTGGGCTAGAGCAGTGTCAAACCTATCCTTGACACAAGAGTTCGAATTCGGGTGGTTGTGGCACGACATTGGTATATGTATCGCGTAACTAGGTTTATGTTACAAGATAGATAAATATAAGTTAAGTGGTAAATAGTTTCACATAGAAAATACTTATTATAAAATTAGAATAACTAGGATCCAGAGGAAGACAATGAACACGTGATGACACATATTTAATAGGGTTTAAAATTAGAGTTGTCTACATGTCTACTAGTTTTCGGATAGTCATGAATTAAAAAACGGATACTCAAGAACCACGATATGGATACTCACGCATCATAACTCGAATAGTCCCACATCAATATGAGTTGTTAATTACTTTGATAAACATATATATCCATCTTTGCATCCATTTGGATAATATACTTGAACGATGTCTATTCATCTTTTCAGAAGTATCTAGAAATGGATCAGAATTACTACCTGCGTCATCGTTCATGGATGTACAACAGTCATCCTGATGACATGTGCGGTGTGCGGGACAAATTCCATGCAAGGGGTGGAATAGTTCCTGTAGTTCGCCAAGGCGTTCCCTTAGTACATAGACAGCACCAAAATTAAGTGTCCGTGTGTGAGATATTACAACTTGAAATATCACTCAGAAGTGGATGTGACATATCATTTTAACTCGAGGGTTTTCATGCCAAATTACTATCAGTGGACCTCATACGAAAAAATTGTGTCTTTAGCATCGGAGTAGGAGCCTTATGTGGAGCCATATATAGATGTCCACGACCATGCTGATTATGACGACGGGTGCGTGAACATGGTTTTTTACGCTGTCGGGCCTAGTTTCGATCCAGACAATTATGATGTAGCTGAGGAGGTACCGAATATCGATGCTACAAAGTTTATGGAGTTATTAGAGAATACAAGGACTCCATTATACCCTGGATATGAGGATCATTCACCGTTGGAGGTGGTTACAAGATTGTTGAGCATCAAGTCCAATTTTAACATGTCGCAAGAATACTACAAACGACTGATAGAGTTGATTATAAAGATTCTGCTGGTAGGTGCTAAGTTACCTAAAGACTTCTATCGGTCTCAGAGGATGGTGAGATCGCTCTGGATGGGATACAAAAAAATTGATGCATGTCATAATGGGTGCATGTTGTACTACAAAGACGATAAGGATAAAGACGTGTGCCAATTTTGTGCTTCTTATCGCTACAAGACAACTAGTATAGGAGGTCTGTCGATACAAGAAACTCGACCGATTCGATGTACTATGCTTACCTTTGATGCCGCGGTTGTAGAGGTTGTTTATGGTGAAGGAGACTGCAGAAAATATGAGTTGGCACATGCGAAAACAGATTGAAGGAGTATTGGATCACCCATCCGATGGAGAAGCTTGGAAGTAATTTGATCGAGAGTATCCCAATTTTTCTTCAGATCCACGTAATGTAAGATTGGGGCTCTCGTCCGACAGTTTTACCCCATTCGGACTTTTGGGCTCCCAATATTGGTGTTGTCCTGTGATCGTCACCCCGTATAACCTACCGCCTTGGATGTGCATGAAGACTCTGATTATGTTCTTAACTGTCATATTTCGAGTCTGAACAATCCGAAAATGAACATCAATTTATACTTGCAACCGTTGATAGATGAGTTGAATCAGATGTGGAAAGTAGGCGCCAACACATATGATGTTTCAAAAAAAAAGAATTTTCAGATGAGGTCCGCAAGAGTGGACCCCACGCTTTGGACGAAAGCCATGAGAGATCAAAAAACGCAGAACAAACCAAAAGGATCATTTTATCTATCGATATCGAAGATATTGGTTAATACGACAATCAACAACTTTTTGGTTTATAGCATGTTATAAGGATGGAGCACTTATGGTCGTCTCTTATGTTCGTATTGTATGGACCGTACTATGGCTTTTCGTTTGAAACACGGAAAAAAACTGTGCTTCTTCGATTATCATCGACAATTTCTGTTGTCGGATCATCCGTTCCGGAGGATCAGTAATGCATTTTATGCCGGCATTACGGAGAAGGCAAATCCACCTCCAAGGTGGCCCAGAGACACGATATGGAAAGAGGTTAAAGAATTACCAAGTGATATCGAAGAGGCTACTAAGGGGTACACGTGCGATGGATTTGGTCACACTCATAACTGGACGAAGAGGAGCATATTCTGGGACCTTCCATATTGGAATACTAATCTGATCAGACATAACCTTGATGTCATGCATATCAAGAAGAATGTGTTTGACAATATAATTAATACTGTGATGGACATAAAGGGGAAGACGAAAGATAATTCCAAGGCCAGGTTGGACTTGGAAGAAATATGGAGACGCCCTGTGTTGCATTTGATAGAGGAAGGAAATGGGAAGTATAAGCAGCCTAAGACAATTTTCTCACTGGACAAAGAGGATAAAGGGAGACTATGTAGGTAGATTCAGGAGCTAAAATTTTTAGACGGGTACGTGTCAAATCTGAGGAGATGCGTCAACCCGAAGGATAACAAACTGACGGGTATAAAGAGCCACGACTGTCACGTATTCACGGAGAGGTTCCGATTGTATTTTGGAAATTCTTACCGCATGTAGTTTGGGATCCTTTAACAGAGTTCATCATATTCTTCAGAGATCTTTGTTCTACCAAGTTGATCGTCGATCATCTAGAAAAGCAAGAGAAGGACATTACGGTAACACTGTGCAATCTTGAAAGAGTGATCCCTCCTGAATTCTTCGACTCCATAGAGCATTTACCAATTTATCTTTTCTATGAGGCACGTGTCATTGGACCTGTTGGTTATCGGTGGATGTACCCATTCGAACGACAACTGAACTACCTAAAGATAAAGGTAAAAAATAAGGCATGGTCTTGTCAAGCTAATGTCGATCCAGGAAATAATTTCTATGGCGTCTTATGGGAGATTGTGGAGTTGACATATAATTATGGAATAGAGCCTGCTAAGATCATGTTATTCCAGTGTAATTGGTTTGATCTGATCCAAGGTCAAGGTTGGAAAATAGACAATCATGGTCTTGTGGATATAAACTATCGGCATCGATACCAAGTCTATGAACCATTTGTCCTATCAAGTCAGGCTCAGCTCATGTACTTCACAACTTATCCTAAACGGGGATCAACGAGGTCAGACTGGTGGGTAGTATGGAAGATGAAAGTTAGACATACCTTTGACGTTAACGAAATAGCTTATCAGGAGGATGAGCTACCTATTGTAACAAATATTGTAGATGTTGACTCAACGAAAGTTGCTCATTACACTTTTAATCGTGTAGAAGAGGTAGAATTATCCAAAGAGAAAGGTAAAGTAGATAAAAGTAAAAATGAGGAGGAAGAGGAAGAGAAGGATGAGAAAAAAGAAGAAGATAAATTTTCAGAAGATGATTGAAAATAAAATAAAATCCATTTAGAACTCTAGCCATGTACTATATTTTTAATGTCGAATGTAACATCTATTTTAACTGTATGGATACATATATTTATATCTGTTATCAATTATATTCTTTGTTTTCATCTATCTCACCAAATGACACCCATGACCCGAGCACATGCACGTCGCTTGAGAGAGGCACCTCCTACTGTTAAGGAGAAAATGGTACCTCCAACTGTTAAGGAGGAAGTGACTGTTAAGGAGGAAGTGATACCTCCTACTGTTAAATTAGAAGCGATTGTTAAGGAGGAAGTGACAACTTCTACTGTTAAGGAGGAAGTGGTACCTCCTACTGTTGGGCAGGCACCAACTCATAGGGAGAGTTCCAATCACCCAACACCTATAGCGGAGATTGATCACCTAGATGCTGCTTATACGAAGTATCTGAGGGACTAGGTTCTGCCCTAGCATATTAGATTTTATTGAGAGATTGGGAAATTGGATAAGACTTATAGTGTGACTGTGATACTTTTATTGTGATTATTGTGTGACTGTGATACTTTTATATTATGCTTATTGTGTGATGTGATGCTTTTATATTATGCTTACTACGTAATAGTGATACTTTTATATTGTATTTATTGGGTGACTGTGATACGTTTATATTATGTTTATTGTGTGACTATAATATTTTATATACTTTTGTGATATTTCGTACCCAAAAAATTCAATGAAGGGTTGCTCCGGGTCTGTCTATTTTTATAAACTTTTATAAGTTTGTGTATTTAATTTATTATCATATATTATTATCAGGTATGGTCGGACAACGCAAATCATTCGGAGGTCGATCCTCTAGACGGAGTGCTCCTCCGATACAGGCTACTAGTTCTGGATCCTCCTCGCAGAGTACTCTAGTGTACCGATCTTTAGCATCTCCGACTCCGTCGACGATACGACGTGGCAGTACTCCTGGGACGAGTAGTTCTAGGCCTGAGGCTACTCCATCTTCCAGAATTCCCCCAACTGACGGAACCATGCAGGCAGAGAAGTAGATGGAGGAGGTCGAGCCGACTTCGTCTAAACATGTTTAGAGCGATCCTCTATGCGTGCCTCTGGACGAGACGAGGATGGAGATTTGGACTGACGGGCCTCAAAAGTAAGTTAATTAGTTAACATTTTGGACCGACGAGCCAAATGATTATATATTTATATTCATGAATTTAATTATCGTTGTATAGATATCATCCATCGACAGTACATAGAGCACTGGGGATATTTCTGAGGCAAAACTTTGGTGGGCCTTGGATTAACTACTCAGATGCCCCTGAAGATAGGAATGCATTCTGGTTTGCCTACTTCAAGATAAAAATATATTTACTTTTAATATCAATAATTATTTATGTATATTATATAACTCTCTATCTTACTTTTTCTAGAAAACCTATTTCTATCCACCGCATCGGGCTGAGAAGATCGAGGAACAGTTTTCTTCTGTCGCTGCCAAGCTGATCCGTGATGCGATCAACGATCAAAGGGCTCGTGATTGCAATGTAGCCCCGATCCACGCTTGAGCACTGGACTGCGATGAAGGAGAGATTCAAAGAACCGAGGTATATGGAGAGGTCAGAGAAGGCAAAGTTGGCTAGGTCGAAGGTAGGAGTGGTGTGGTGGTTTGATTTCCATGACGAAACATTTTTGTCATTCGGTATGTATTCTATTGAATATATATTATTTTAATGAAAGCATGATAAGATATTTAATTTTAATAACAAACAATATAATTTTTAATAGGTACAGAAGGGTGAGGACGCCAACATGGTGACCGTCTTCTTGGCCACCCATCTGTAGGACAAAAAGCTCATCGATGAGAAGGCCGCGCAGACCTATGTGCGTTACTTTATCTTGTGTTAGTTTTAATATAACTTTGAAAATATGTAAATAAATATCTATATAGTTAGTAATAAGTACCTTAGATGTTAGCAACCATTTTTCTAGGACGAGTATTTTAGACTACGTGGGCGGATGACTGCTAGTGCACCTACAAAGGGAGGGGCTTGTACTTTCTCGCAGCCCTCTACAGCTCCATCAGCGGACGAGCTCTGGATGACCGTCGTTGGTGATCTTTAGAAGGGTACGTACTACGGTACGGGATCTTACGGCGCCTTTGTTGAGACGCAGTCATCCAGGGCCCCTTCTGGCAGTGTGCCTTCCTCGCAGACTTCGCAAGCGTCGACACAAGCCCAGGAGAGCGTTGATCGTTAGATTGCTGACCTGCATGACGAGTTGCTACGAAGGATTACAGAGCAGCCCCAGTCTCAGCCGCAGACCGACGATGCGACGATCAACGCACGTTTTGATGAGCTCGAACATAGCCTATTGGACATTAGGACTCTGAGCCAGACGATGGAGCATAGCCTTACAGAGCTCAGGACTGTGTGCCAGACGACAGAGCACAGCTTGGCGACTCTGGCCGCGTCTATGGAGCACAGATATGCAGAGCTAGAGGGGTCGCATATGGCATGAGCGACTCACTTGCGAGGATACATGCGACGCAGGATTTGTTGAGTCGGACGGTGGAGACGAATACTTCGAGGACGGTATCTGCCATGGATTCATACAATGCTCGACTGCTAGCATTGGAGTAGATACCTCCTCCTGGTCTGCCAGCATCGACAGGGAAACCGACACCGACTCCATCCATTTTACTGCCTCCTCTACCGGGACCGGTTTTGCTTTCTCAGGAGCAGTATGGCTTCTTCTTATCCCAGATGCGCTACAATGTTCCTCCTCCGCCTCCTGATAGACATTAGTTTTTATTGGGACTTTTTTTAGTATGTTTGTGTGTATTGGCCCATTCTTGGGTCTTTGATGTACTTATTTTATACTTTTTACTACATTATTTGGATGAGACAGATGTGACATTATTTTAGATTCATGTATTTATTTGTTGGGACATTCCTGCGTGTTTCGATATTCTTGACGTGTTTGTGTATGTACCAGTATTGAGGGTTCCACTGAAGGGGTCGGCAAACCTAGGGAATTCAACGGAGGGTTGCTCCGGGTCTATTTATATAAACTGTGATTTTATAACTACAGACATACTTTTGTTGGAAAATAATTTTAGAAATTGCATACTTTTTTCTGGATTTTTTATAATTTAGCGACGTTCTGCGACGTTTATCGTCGTTTACTGATGTGACATTTCGTCACTAAATTTTGTTAAAACGTCACTAACTGGTATCAGTGACGTCGCTAATCTGTATCAAAATGCCACTATACGTCGCTAAAAAGATGACATGACAATTTTTGCCAAGTCAGCATTGGTGTAGTGAAACGTCGATGATAATATCACTGATTTGGCAACGTTATGCAACAATATATAATGTCACTGATATACCGACGTCTAGTAGCTGAACGTCGCTAATAACAAAATATTTGGTGACGTATACGCGTCGCAAATATACGTTGCTATAGTGACGAATAACGACGAATTTCTTGTCAGCGACCATGGATTACGTAACAACACCAAAATATCGTTAATTACGTCGCTAATATATTTTAGCAACATTTTATACCTATTAGCAACATTTTTTGACGTCGCTAATATGTATTATTTTGGTAGTGTAAGGAGTAGAGACATATTTTTTATCAAAATACTCAAATTTTTTTAGTATTTTCTCTATGGAGTGTGCTAAGGATAGAGGATAACCTATTCGATTATGAACACTTGCATTCCTAGAAGCAAGTTGGCATCAACTAGATCTTTCACATCAAACTTGCTGGATAAATAATTTTTAGTATTATTTATCAACTCCATTGTTGATCCTAGAATAAGGATATCAACTACGTACAAGCATAAAATGACACAACTTCTATTTTTATTTTTAGAATATCTACATTTATCATACTCATTTGCTAAGGATAGTTCATCTTGTTGCTTGATAGAAGGATAGTTCCTAGATGGTACATTATCCCTAGAGTCTTTAGATATAGCTCACGAGGCACGCTGCGCACACCCTGATAGTAGAACAATAGGCTTGCCTTATGTTCTTGAATGAATCAAACATGAACTCTATTTTTAAAGATGTTTCCAAAAGAAGTAATATGACTCTGTTCCTGTGCTACATGTAACGAACCTAGGTAAAACTAGAAAGATCACTAGTAATATAATATTTTATCACATGATTACTTAGTGTTAGTTTTAGTGAATGTTGCTTCTGTTCAGTTAATTTTAGACTCACCAGTACTTTCTCCAAAGTTTTGACCCACCAACAGTTTGCTTGTTCGCATGTGATGGATCGTCCGAGGAAGCGATAGGCGTGCCTCATCCCCAAGACCCAAAAATATGGTTTCGATGTCTTGAGCCGTATCGATTGCTTTGAGCTACTTTCGTATAGAGGGATATAATGTATGGAATGATGCCATTGTATTCAGAGAGCCTCGTGCCTCGATCTTTGCTCCGTATACTCAGATGGATTATTGTTTGCAACACTATCCCTCCGCTGCGTACACGATCGATTCGATGATAGCCACAACTTTAATAATGTTGCCTTGTACAGGCACAACCCCAGGCTCGTATGGCATCATGTCCGGATGGCAAACGACTATACGTCCTGCAGGAGCGTCGAGGTACGGTGATTCGTGTCCGGCGGGGGCATTGTCGGGACCTGTGGGAACGAGGCGTGACATAAACTGTATCTCTATCTTCTATAATAGTATTGCTAGAGATTTTATTTACTTCAGAATGAGTCACTAAAAATCTATTGGCATTGTTGTCTAAGGCATATCCTATGAATACACTATCTACAGTCTTAGGCCCAATCTTCCTCTTTTTGGGTTCAGGAATTCCTACTTTTACTAAGCATCCTCAAACTTAGAGATAATTTATTCTTGGAGTTCAACCTTTCCATAATTTATAAGGAGTCTTATCCTTTGACTTACTTGGGACCTATTAATGATGTAATAAGCTGATAACAAGACTTCTTCCCATAAATTATCAGGAGCACCTGAACTGAGAAGCATGACATTCACCACATCTAATAAAGTGTGATTCTTTCTTTCAGCAACTTTGTTGGACTATGGATAATATGGAGTAGTCACCTAATGAATTATTCCGTGTTCTTCATAGAAGTTAGTAATTTTATTTGAGGTATATTATCCACCAAGGTTAGATCTAAGTATTTTAATCTTTTTTCTAATTGATTCTCCACCATTTGTATACCTTGAAGCTATCAAGGACTTCATCTTTGGTCTTGAGAATGTAGGTATAATAGTACTTTCAACAATCATCTATAAAAGGACAAAGTATTTCCTATTGCCTCGGGTCAGAACCTTATTTGAATCACATACATCACTATGAACTAGTTCTAGAAGTTCAAAATTTCTTTCTACATTTTTAAAAGGTAGTCTAGTGTATTTGGCTTGAATACAAATCTCACACTTATGTTTGTCATCTACTGGAGTTTTTGGAGTAAGGTTTATGTTCATCATTCTTCTAAGAGAACCTAGGTTAACATGACATAACCTACCATGCCAAACATTGGAAGATTATATATTAGAAATAATAGAAGGATCTGACATTTTATTAGTGCTAAGAATGAAAAATTCATCTTTCACAATACTTTTTCCCCCAAAAGAGTCATTCTTAGAAATTATAACTTTATTGGCTTCCATAACAATATTGTAAACTGATGCTAAAAGAAGAGACCCACTAACTAAAGTTTTCCTGAAGGATAAGTAAAGTACATCATGAAGAGAGAAAATTTTCCCTGATGCCATCTTCAGATCTACTATTCCCTTTCCTATAATTTGTGATGCTAAGCTATCTCCTAAGTTTACATCTCCTCCACCTGATTCGTGATAGTTTAAAAAATATGAGTGATAAAATAAAACATGAATATTAGCTCCAGAATCCATCCATCGATCATCAGAATGATAAGAAATATTTTCTATAGGTTGATAGCTCACAGACCTGAAGGAACTAGAAGGTCCATTCAGAATCATGTTATCTTCTGGTTTGGCTGGGCCTTTTCCCTTATAAAAGGCCTTGATAGCTTCATTCTTTCTATGGAAACAGTTAAAGGACAGATAGTTTGTTCTTTTATACACCAAACACATTTTTTTGATCTTGAGTCTGCCTGAAGTTTCTAGGTTTATGATTTTGCTGGTGTTGATGGTTCTTGTGGTGAGGCTGAAAGTTCTGCTTCTTCTTGAAGAGATTCTTCTTGGGTTTGTGATGATGATTAGACTTAGAATTTTCTTTAGGATTCTACAAGATTTACCTTAGCCTTAGACTCAGTTTTAAGTTTAGACCTTAGTCTAATTTGTTCTCATATTCTAATTTTCTTTAGGACTTGACAAAATGTAAGGTCTCCTTGTGTATGGATAAGATCTTTAGCAATATTAGACCAACAAGGAGGGAGCTTATCTATTAAGCAAGCTATTTTATGCTCATTAAAAAAGGTTGTACCTTTGGCTTGAATATACCTAAGATATTATTGAAATTCATGAATTTGGTCATTTATAGGTTTGTTATCTACCATAAAATATCTATATATTATGGAGGAATTGAATCTTTCAATTCCAACACCATCACAACCATATTCTTCTTCCAAAAAATTCCAAAGTTCTTTACCTCTCTTATATTCAAAAAAATATGTCATAAAAGGGACTCAGATAAAGTGCTTAGTATTCTATCAAAATAATGGTAGTCTATTTCCTTTGAGGTCTTAGGTTTTATAGAGCTAGAGGACATAGATATTCCTACCTTAGACTCGGTGTCATAAAACTTATTTGTGAAGGGTATAGATCCATCAATAGCTAAGATCAATCATAATGTGGTAAGCCAAATTTTTATCTTACTCTGGCACCGTTTGAAGTAGGAGCCATCGAACTTGGCTGGCTTGGCAGTGGAAGATTCCTCCCTACTAGTCAGATTTACTACTATGACAATCTAATAAGCTGCAAAATGATATGTTTAATCTAGAAAACTAAAGTAATAGTTAGAATGAATTTTGCTAGACAACCTTATTAAATCTTTAGTCTATCAAGTTTTGATCAACTTGGATTAGCTGTACGCCCTAGTCCCAAAATACGTAGGACTAGGAATACGTAAGCATGCCAGCCGTATGTATATAGAGATTCCAATATATAGAAACCATAACACATACGTACGCTGTATTATGAACAATAATTCACAAGTGGTATATAATTGTCACAAGTCACAGGGCGTAACTAAATCTCATCCACAAAATCATAAAGAAATAAATGATCAAATATGTCAATGAACCAAATATGAATTAGTCGAGAAGAACTAATAGTTGGATGGAGACAAATCCACTACCAAACTAGAATATAAAGGTAAATATAATAAGTACATCATCTAATGATCAGAGAGGCTCGAAGAGAAGACCTTCTCGAAAGATAACAAAGTAGCAAGTCCCGATCCATACTCCTGCGAATAGTCATGATCGTCTACACCTGGAAAGGGACCAGGTCCTCAGAGGGACGTAACAAGTTACATAGAAGCATGCCGATTGAATACAGTAAAATATCCATAATAGACGAAAAATATACAAGTACGTTGTACAAGATAATCTATATGAAAATAAAAAACAAGGACAACTTTGCGACGTATGGGCAGGTGTAGGCTACTCTAATACACATGCTATCTCATAACTCATGAATACTCAAATGTTTATGTACTATTAATCGACATTCCTCGAGGGTAGCGACCATTGTAACACCAAATCGACATACCTCGAGGGTAGCGACCATCGTAACACAAATACCGCAGTACGTCCAGTTACTATGGTTTACCAAAGTGGGTAGCCCATACGCCTACTGACTGTCCTCCCCTCCCATGATATTGTGTCATGCGTGTGTCAACAATATAATATATAATTTAGACTGAAAAGAAAATACATTTAAAACACATATATTGAATATATAAAAATATGACAAGTATGCAAAGTACTGTAAGCAATTTGGCTAGGTATACTTGCCTGGTGTCCGATCAAAGTTTAGAAAATATTCTGGCTGTAAACACATCAAGTCACCAGGGATCAGAAACTATGGTCTCCGAATGAACATCTCCGGATGCTGAAAAAAATATCACCTACGTTTCCCGAATAAGTGAGATAGTCAGAAAAGTCTACCCTTTCGTTCAATTTGGATACAGGGACAAAACGGTAATTTTGGGTCAAAGCGGGTCCATGTGTAGCCCGCTTTGACCCGAAATACGTGCCATGGGTAAAGCTCTCCAAATAAGACAAATTATAGGTCAAAAAAAAAATCATAAACGACGATGCGAACTCAACAGTATGTCCAATTTTGGATTTCGGTGAGCTGATCACAAATTCGCCCTTCTAGTCAAACCGTGGGACCCGCGAATTGGCGGCTCGATCAACTGTCTCAAAATTGCATGAAAACTGTGTCACAGGACCAGCGTGATACCATGAATCTAATGGCGCAAGTTTTGTCGTATTTTGACGAGCGTACACAAAGTGGGGTGGTTGTTTGCAAAAGTCGCGATACGAAAACTTTTTACGGATACGGGTTGATTCTGACGCGCACACATGTCCGAATTAACTTCTGCGAAAGCTCACTTGTCAGAATATACCATACGCACCTTTAAGTACAATTGGTACGAGACGAGGCGGTCCCGTTTGACGGGGCGCACTCCGTATCATAAAATTTTAGTTTTTAAAAAACTAATTTTTTGGTCGTTTTGGAGGTCGAATAATTTAACAAATACAATAAACTAATAAAAACTAAAAGAACAGTAATTTTTTTGATTATATTAAGAAGAAAATATTTCAATTAGATTTTGAAAATATTAAACGGGTTGGTGGCAAATTGGGCATGAACATGGAGGTTTGGGTCAAATTTTTGGACTCTTCTGGGACAATTTTTCGACCAATCCGGGACACGTAAACTCGTCACACTTGGAGAAAATCCTAGAGAGTTAGGTTGTGAACGTATACAAAGAAACCGCTCAAGAAAAAAAATCAAAGATGAGGGAGTTACATCACCTTAAAGTAGAGGTCGTTGTTGCCTGTGTTACCGCGGCTGTGCACACGCATGCTCTGTCTGTCCTTACGCGGGTGGCCCGCGGCTGCTGCGGTGTTGGTCGCCGGCCGGTGTGTGACAGTCAGGGGGTGTCGATGGCGGCCGGGGGAGGAGGACAGGAGAGATTAGGATTCGGGTTTAGGTTTTGATATATATATATATATATATATATATATATATATATATATATAGAGAGAGAGAGAGAGAGAGAGAGAGAGAGAGAGAGAGAGAGGGGGGGAGAGAGAAGTCGGGATGGGGGAAAGTATGGGTTCTGTTGGGTAGGGAATAGAAATTTAGGTTTTATATTATTCTTTCTATTCTTTTATTTTTCTTTTCCTTTTTATTTTTTTATTATTATTATTATTAATATTACTATTATTATTATTATTATTATTATTATTATTATTATTATTATTTACTATTATTATCATCTTTTCTTATTAATAACTCTATATTTATTTACATATATATTTACATATATAGATGAGGTTATAAAAAATTCAAAAAGAATATTTGCACACAAAATAAATTCTAGAAAATTTTATTTTGTAAAGCTTTAATAAAATACTACACCCAAAATATTTTATAAAATATTTTATAATTAATAATTAGATATTTATCTAGTTATAATAAATTAAATAACTGCATTATCCAATTAACTAAGTAAATAACTAAATGGATATCCAACAAAATAGGATAATAGTAAATAATATACAAATCTTACAAAAAGAGAAATGGCCTAATTTGGCATAGAGAATTATGGGATGCTAATTATAGGAAGTTGGGATTAAAAAATAACCACAAATAAATTACATATAAAAATATCTAAATATTTAACACAAGAATCTATGGTTGTTACACTAATGTCATACTAATGCTAATGGAACTAATTTTTATGCCACGAAAGGATCCCACATGTAGTGTCGGCTATTTTCTATGAATGGCAATATCGATTTTGGGGCGATCATATATCATTAATGTCCAAACCACGGTGAGGTGTCCTAATAAAATCATTGGATTTTAATTGATTTAAAAAAAATCCAAAAAAATCCAAGAAAATACAAAATACACATAAAATACCTATTTTTGAAGGAGGGGGTTTACAATCTACCCAACTTACAAGAATTTCGTTCTCGAAATAAAAAAAGGCATAATTTGCTAAATCCTTCACATTCATATATAAGACAAGTCAATCGCAATCTCTTGCAAAAATTTAAATAACGAAATCTATTCAAATCTATCGCAATCACTTCAAAATTAAAATAACCACTATTTAAATCAAAATTCAACCTATTGTAATCTCTTCTCGATTTTTCTTAAAATAATCAACATCCAAATTTAATTCAAATCTATATAACATCTTCAAGATTTAAATAACCCCATCAAAATTTAAATCACGATTTTTAACTATCATAATCTCCTCTAGATTTTAAATAATAAACAACTCTAATCAAATCTTATTCCTATTTTCAACTTAAGAATTTCGTACTCTTCAAATAAATTCAATTTACATCCTCAATATTTCAAATAGATGATCAAATAATCAAATTTTAACCTTTAATTTAAATCATTAAATTATAAAATTTTAAATTTAATCCATCAATGTACATGTCTAGAGTTCTATTTTTTTTATCCTCAAAATTTAAATCGTTGATTCAATCTCCAATATTGAAAATTTAAATCATGTGCTCAAATTATAAATATTTGGTCCGCAATATCAAAATTTAAAAATTTATTCTATAAGGCATTCTTATCTTTAAAGTTAAATCCTCATCATCTAAATCATTCTTCTAAAAATTCTCAAAATTAAAATGATTTAAATCTCTCAATCTAATCTTACTTGATCACAATAAAAAAAAATCACCTCAAGTTGACAATGCAACTCCTACCCAACTTAGAATTTACCGATCTATCACATAAGACTATACCTTTAAGAAAGACCTCCTCAAATTATTTAATCGTGTTATTCAATATATCCTCAAAAATTTTAACACCAAATGTATCACATGTGATATGCCCTTAATTACAAAAGATAGTCACAAAGTAATGTAATTAGCCTATGGGGTATATCTAGTACTATCCGTGTATCAAACTTATACCAAGCATGAGCGTTTGTCTTTCCAAAATAAGGGAAGGCAAAAAATAATAATAAAGAATTCAAGGAGGAGCTGATAGAATAGAAGTACGGGGTTCAAAGCGATTAAAGAATTCAAAAAGAAGTTGTCAAGGCAGTTGTGAATTGAAATCTTATTTTGATATAATATGCTCGAAACTGTTTAGAGGTCAAGTATATTCGTCTAATAGGCTAAGTCAACTATATCTCAATCTAAGAAAAATAGTCGTACGAAGAGCGAACCAAGTGCATTAAGGTTTATCAGACCGTAATAAACTAATTCTAATTAGACAATGTATTAGTGTGGTTGATCAGACCCCAATAACACATATGTCATGAACAAGCTTGATAAATGATAAGCTTGCAAAATTAGACTATAATAGCAGCATAAGTCAAGGTAGTCCAAAAATAAAAGTACGTAAGATTATGATAAATAAAGGTACGAATAGGTTTCTGCGCATGAAGCACTAGCACCTAGAATCACGCTTGAGAAGGAATACAGTAGAGGAGACAATTAAATCAAGGAGAAGGTGTTGATGAGATGAAGGGTAACCGCTACTACTTGTGACACCCACAAGGTTTATGGGCAGGATATCTATCTAGAAGACCAATCCATAGTTGCTAGCCATTCTATTATATAAGCTTCTATATCTAGCCATACTTCTAAAATCCTATGCTACAATGGAGAATCATGCTCATATTATGGTAGTGTTAACAGTAAGTTCATACCTGTATCTATGGCTTCTGTGTTTGTGCCCCTACCGTTCCCATACTAATACATGTCTAAGTGTTTGGTTGGCCAATTAGGGTATGGGCCTCTAAAACTCTACGATCTAGGTAATCCTATCCTCTTACACTAGTTTATATTCAGTGTCATTAAATTATACTTCATTAATGGGTCATAAGGACTATGGGATGCTAGGTTGTGAGACATGCTACCCAACTTACAAGAACTCAACTAATAGTGTTATTGAATAATGGAGTGTATATACCTAGTACAAGTCACCTTCCTAACCCCTATCAAGCACGAAAGAAAAGATAAGATTGACGTTGTGAAAGGATCAAGCAAGATGCAATGCAAGCATTCAAATAAGAATGCGAAACAAAATAAAGAGAGGTGATTAAATAAGTGTATTAGATCCTATACTCTAATCCTATGCGCAGGATTGCTCGGTACAGTATCGTAACCGATACAATATGCTCTCGTCCTGCATGGGCCACCAATAAAAATATGTCACGCCCCTGTCCCAAAATACGTAGGACTAGGAATACATAAGCATGCCAGCCGTATGTATATGGAGACTCCAATATATGGAAACCATAACACATACGTACGCTGTATTATGAACAATAATTCACAAGTGGTATATAATTGTCACAAGTTACAGGGCATAACTAAATCTCATCCACAAAATCATAAAGAAATAAATGACCAAATATGTTAATGATCCAAACATGAATTAGTCGAGAAGAACTAATAGTTGGATGGAGAAAAATCCACTACCAAACTAGAATATAAAGGTAAATATAATAAGTACATCATCTAATGATCAGAGAGTCTCGAAGGGAAGACCTCCTCAAAAGATAACAAGGTAGGAAGTCCTGATTCGTGCTCTTGCGAATAGTCATGATCGTCTACACCTGAAAAGGTACCAGGTCCTCAGAGGGACGTAACAAGATACATAGAAGCAAGATGATTAAATACAGTAAAATATACATAATAGACGAAAAATATACAAGTACGCTGTACAAGACAATCTATATGAAAATGCATAACGGTGACAACTTTGTGACGTATGGGTAGGTGTAGGCTACTCTAATACATACGCTATCTCATAACTCATGAATACTCAAATGTACATGTACTATTAATCGATTTACCTCGAGGGTAGTGACCATCGTAATACCAAATCGACATACCTCGAGGGTAGCGACCATCGTAACCAAATCGACATACCTCGAAGGTAGCGACCATCGTAACACAAATACCGCAGTGCATCCAGTTACTATGGTTTACCAAAGTGGGTAGCCCATACGCCTACTGACTGTCCTCCCCCTCCCATCATACTATGTGTCAAGTGTGTGTCAACAATATAATATATAATTTAGACTAAAAAAAAAAAATATAAAATACATAAAATAAATATATGAAAATATGACAAGCATGCAAAGTATTGCAAGCAATTTGGCAAGGTATACTTGCCTGGTGTCCGATCAAAGTTTAGAAAATATTCTGGCTGCAAACACGTCAAGTCACAAGAGATCAGAAACTATGGCCTCCGAATGGACGTCTCCGGATGTTGAAATAAAAATCACCAACATTCCCAGAATAAGCGAGATAGTCAGAGAAGTCTACCCTTTCATCCAATTTGGACACAGGGGCAAAACAATAATTTTGGGTCAAAGTGGGTCCATGTGTAGCCCAATTTGCACCAAAATGCGTGTCATGGGTAAAGATCTCTAAATAGGATAAATTATAGGTAAAAAAAATTCTAAAAGATGATGCAAACTCAACGATATATCCAATTTTGGATTCCGGTGAGCCGATCACAAATTCTCTATTTTAGTCAAACCGTAAGACACGCGAATTTGTGGCTAGGTCAACTGTCTCAGAATCACTTAAAAGCTAGGTCACAGGACCAGCGTGATACCATGAATCTAATGGCGTAAGTTTTGTCGTATTCCAACGAGCGTACACAAAGTGGGGTGGTTGTTTGCAAAAGTTGCGATACAGAAATTTTTTACGGATACGGGTTGATTTCGACGCGCACACACGTCCGAATCAACTTCCATGAAAGCCCACATATTAGGATATACTATATACGTCTTTCGGTATAATTAGTACGTGACAAGACGGTCCTGTTTGGCAGGGCGCACTCCGTATCACAAAATTTTAGTTTTAAAAAAAATTAAGTTTTTGGTCGTTTTGGAGGTCGAATAATTTAACAAATACAATAAACTAATTAAAACTAAAATAACAATAAAAATTCTGATTATATTGAGAAGAAAACCTTTCAATTAGATTTTAAAAATATTAAACGGGTTGGTGGCAAATTGGACATGAACATGGAGGTTTGGGTCAAATTTCTGGACTGTTCTGGGACAGTTTTTCGGCCGACTTTCGGTCAATTTTTCGACCAATTCGGGACACGAAAACTTGTCCCGCTTGAAGGAAATTCTAGTGAGTTAGGTTGTGAACGTATACAAAGAAACTGCTCAAGAAAAAATCAATGATGAGGGAGTTACATCACCTTGAAGTAGGGGTCGCTGTTGCCTGTCTATCCGCGCTCGGGCGGCCCGCGGCTGCTGCGATGGCGGTCGCCGGCCGGTGTGCGACGGTCTGGGGTTGCCGATGGCGGCCGGAGGAGGAGGAGGAGAGGTTAGAGTTAGGGTTTAGATTTTGATATATATGTGGGTTTATATATATATATATAGAGAGAGAGAAGTCGGGATGGGGGAAAGTTTGGGTTTTGTTGGGTAGGAAACAGGAATTTAGGTTTAATATTATTCTTTCTTTTCTTTTTCTTCTTTTCTTTTGTTTTTATTTTCCTTTTTATTTTATTATCATTATCATTATTATTATTATTATTATTATTATTATTATTATTATTATTATTATCATCTTTTTTATTAATATATATTTATTTACTTATATATTTACATATATAGATGAGGTTATAAAAATCCAAAAAGAATATTTGCACACAAAATAAATTCTAAAATTTTTTACTTTGTAAAGCTTTAATAAAATACTACACCCAAAATATTTTATAAAATATTTTATAATTAATAATTAGATATTTATCTAGTTATAATAAATCAAATAACTGAATTATCCAATTAACTAAGTAATAACTAAATAGATATCCAACAAAATAGATAGTAGTAAATAATATACAAATCTTACAAAAAGAGAAATTGCCTAATTTGGCATGAAGAATTATGGGATGCTAATTGTAGGAAGTTGGGATTAGAAAATAACCACCAATAAATTATATATATAAAATTTCTAAATATTTAACACAAGAATATATGGTAGTTACACTAATATCATACTAATTTTAATGGATCGAGTTTTTGTGCCACGAAAGGATCCCATAGGAGTGTCTCCTGTATAGGCTACTTCCTATGAAGGGTGATACAAATTTTGGGGCTATCCTACATCATTAATGTCCAAACAACGGTGAGGTATCCTAATAAAATTATTGGGTTTTAATTGATTTAAAAAATAATCTAAAACAAATACAAGAAATATAAAATACACACAAAATACCTATTTTTGGGGGAGGAAGTTTACAGCTGTAGGGTACGGTTCTGAGCTGGCGGTGCTCTGAAGACTCTTAAGTACCATGTCGTTTAGGGCTATTTACACTCTTTTTGGCAGAATGATCCTTTCGTCTTATACCCAAACTAATCTCTACTTTAAATCTTAGATTTAAAGTAATTTGTAATATCACCAAAACTATTTTTTTAACCTAAATTGAGTAAGTGATTCTTGATGTCATAAATTATAATTGAATTACACAATTAAATGAAATATTCTTAACCAGTATTGTAATCAACAAATATAGCGTATTATAAACTGTTTACAAAGCAAATATGGCTATAGAAAAAAACTAGAAATGCAAAGTGTTTTGCTAACTGTTATAACTTGTTCTACTAAAATTTGCTTTAAGGAACCTTTTGTTATAAAGAAATAAAATAATAAAGTTGATTTGAATCAGAGGAATTAAGTTAATTATAAACTTTTATGTTAAAGTAGTTGTGCTTTATTTTATAACAGCAGGGACATTTGTTATCAAACAAATAATGTGCTCTCTCTACAAAAATACACAGTTTTAGCGACGAAATTATCCGTCTTTAAAATGCATATTTTCGTCACCATTTTAATTTAGCGACTGATTAGCGACGATAATTTTCCGTCAAAAAAATTAATGGCGCTGCAAAAATTTCGTTGCTAATCCGTCGATACAGCGACTGATTAGCGATGGATTGAGCGACATAATTCCAGCGATGGATCAGTGATGTATAACTTTCGACGATAATAATTTTGACTACTTACCGACAAAATAGTGACGGATTATGTGAGCCCAAAATTTGCCAAAATTTCCAAAAGGTTTTGCACATTCATGGCCCATATAGTTCATCGCTAATCCATCGCTAAGTCGTGACTCTCAGTGACAGATTAGCGACAGATGTTAGCGACAGACTCTGATACATGTTTGGCATATTTGTGTGTATCAGACATTTTAGTGATGGATAGTCCATCGCAAGGTAGTCACTGGCCTGAGATTTTTTGTCGACAATCCATCGAAAAACTGAGTTTTTTTCCATTTTCTGTCACAATTACGTCACCAGTCTGTCGCTAAAGGTAATATTTTTCTCATAAATTAATTTTTGCTGAGCATATACTTGTTATACATTCACCAATTTTTACACAAATAAATTTCATACAAGTAAATTTTGCACAAACTAATAAAATCCACACAAACATGTACAAATATTATATATACAATAAAATAATAAAGTAGAGTAATCTAAACATGAACAAATAACTTTTATACAATCCCACAAAGTCAAATAAATACAATCAAGTAAAAAATATACAACCAACTCAAAAAAATCCCACAAGCACAAAAAATCCATCAAGTCGAAGGTGAAGGCGGAGGCAGATATCGGCTAGCCATGTACTGCGCCATAACCATTGTGATGATATTCTGTAGATCATTAGGAGTAGTGGCAGGAGCCGTCGAAGGAGCTAGATGACCCATCGATGCTGTCAGAGAAGCTGGAACCGTCAAAGTAGCTGGAGAACCCATCGATGCCTTCGCAGGAGCCGTCGTAGTAACCGTCGGAGGAGCATGTGCTGCAGCATCATGAGTATCTATCAACCGTCGGACCAGCCTATTTAGCTTATGCACAGTCATCGTGAGCTACTCTAGAGACATCGTACCAGAAAGAACGCCAGAGCCAGACATTAATGGAGCTGGAGTAGCCGTACGAGGAGCTCTGGAAAGAACCGACGGTTGGGATCCCAACGATCTAGTACTGTAGACGCTGTCGCATTTTCCTCTCCCGATAGCTTGTACCCACCGATCGTTTCTCTCAGTCGGCGTACTGCTCTCAGCGCCCCCCTCTATCGTCTTATACGTCTCCTATATTTATTTATATAAATATGTTTAGAGTTATATATGCTATATTTGATTTTGTTAGAGGATCATATTATATACTAGATATCATAGTATATGTATATTAATTTGAATTAAGTTTGATTTCTATGATATCTTAAAATAGGATATTAACCAAGGTTCAAAGTATTAGAATCGGTATCGGACCATTCCTCTGAGATTTAAAGTAAATTGAATAAAATTATAATTTTAAGTTTTTACAATTTTATAGTGTTGTTTCTAAAAAATATGATATTAACCAAGGTGCATAATTTTAAGTAATTACAGTGTTGTGTCTTAGTATTTTTGAAATTGAATAAAATAGTAATCACCCTTGTCGATTAATATACATGCGGTAGATAAGTTTTTCTATTTTATATACTTTTATAATCTTAATATAACCTAATATAACTTCATAAACTATTATAATGGATAAAAAAATTAACCTAGAAACTAGGAAAGGTCATAGTTTGACTGTTTGACATAGAGTTGACCTAGTTTGACTGTTTTGACCTAGAAAACTAGAATCTAATTAAATTATAAAAATAATATAATTAAATTGAAATTTTTTTATAAAGAAAACTTACATATGCATTGGCGACCCGCTCATCTACGAGTTTTCCATCTTTCTGTCTTTTGTGGGTCCGCTAGAAGATTACGGGAAAGTCAACGGTCTTGGAGACTTTTTCGGCCCTAGCGGTCTCGTCGCACTATAAAATTTATGCAATGAATAAATAAGCCAAAAAAAATTAGAATTACAAAAAAATCGATCTAGCGAAATTTTTTAATACTAACCATCCGTCGAAAATGCTCAACGGTCGGAATGGATCCCCCAATATGGAGACCACCCTTAGCACGGGCATCCTTCACCTTCTCGTACTTGGCCTTGTAGGCCAGAGTGTCCATCTTCTTCTTCATCTCCTCCCAGTACTTCAACTTCAGCCACTACTTACGGTGATTCGGTCCAAGTAACGCAAGCGACTTCTGGTCATTGATAATATCTCTCAACATCTTATTGGCGACGGACTTGTAGCACTTTCGGATATCAATATCTCTATGATCTAGCCACCGGTACAACCTCTGCAAATTAGAAAATATTTTTTATCATTTTAATAAAAAAAATTATTATAAATAAAATTCAAATACATATCCCGAGCTTCTCCAGCCAAGCGAATCGTCGATCGAGCAGGATTTTACTGAAGTTGATATAAGGGCAGCCCCACATGATCTCCTCCAGATCCTTTCCAGTCTTGATCGAAAAGAATCTGAAATAAGTAGACAATATACAATTAGAATAAAAATATAAAATAAATGGGTGAATTGACAAATAAATGCCTACGTCGCTCCAACGGCCCATAGCTCGGGACGATAGATATTGGCTGGTCGCTCTGGTAGAGTAGGGGGTCTACAAATCCTGGACGACGGACATATACTTCGTTGTCCACAAGAAGGCCTGGAAATGGATTTTCTCCTGTGGAGCAACTGGGGAGTAGCCAGTATAGTACTGCCGGTAGTGGCTGGAGTAAAAGAAGGGGTAGCAGCTGATGGCATTCCGGGAGATGGAGTAGCTCATCCTACTGACGAACGAGTATATGGAGGGGATAAACCATCTGCCGAATCTATGAACTCGTCCTCAGGTCGTGTGCGAGAATATGGGGTAGCAGGCATAGTGGACGGAGGATGCTGAGAAGATGATCCTCTCTTAACTTGTCGTCATCATCGTCCTCTTCCTCGTCCCGCCATACTATAAGTAAATCTGTACAAAATAAAAAAATGGTGTCATCAAACATATAATCATAAAGTAATAGTGTGGTAAAATAAGTAAATACTAGTATGATGATAAAATAAATAATAATTGTGTCGTAAAATAATTAAATAAATATCTAAGCTAATTCATATGTATATACGTACTAATCTTCTTTATCTTTCCAATCATCATCGTCTTTCGAATCATTTTTCGAATCGTCTTCTACTTCTTTATTTTTATTCTTACTTCAACAATCACTATACCTTCATCTTCCAATTCTTGTTCCTCGCTCGATACCTCCATATCAGAGTTTTCCCCTATATGAGATAAATCTTCTATCTCAATCTCTTCGTCAACTTTATCATCTCCTATGGTAACGTCAACCTCCATACCATCAACACGGCCAAAATCATATTTGCAAGTCGAGGCATGACAACCTCATCCTTTTGGTATGCTAGATCCCCAACATTATATGTGTTTCTAGCTTTAGTTATACATACAACCCACCAATCTTTATTATTGTGTCATCGACTAGGATAGCTCCTATAATACACTTGAACTGTTTGACTAGCCAACACATATGGTTAAAAACCTACATATATCTTTTTCTATATTTTATACCAACAAACCCAAACTGTTTGTCAATTTTTTATCCTCGCTTGGGTGTTGTGTCGAACCAATCACATTTAAACAACATAATTTTTGTCTCATAAGAGTAATTCATCTCCACGATATCTCTTAGTATACCATAATAGTCAAATTCTGGATCAACATCGTAAACTGAACCCCTCACACATACTCCAGAATTCTTGTATAATTAGCCTCCTCATCGACAAATGATTGATTAATAGACTTATCGGTGATTCTAAATTTGAAGACATTGATGGTGTATCTATCCCAATACTTTTCCCTCTTGCTTTGTCTGATAGATAATGCTCGAAATCGTTCGTTCTGTAAGTCTGTACCAGGACAAAAAACCTGAAACATCATGTATCATATAGACATTAGACAAAGATTGGTCTGAATGCTAAATTTAGAATGCTTAATGTTAAGGATCCGTATATAATTATGGAACCATGATGGAAATTTTTAATCAACCTCTCTAGGAAGATCATCTTCATTAATATTAGGTCTCTCTATTTTTATCTCAACGCTAAAAATATTGTGATAATAAGGAGAACAGTTAGACCAATTCTTTTTCAAGTATATACAAAATTGAAATATCTAGGAAAGATGTGTCGCTTACTTCTCAATATCTTGCATCTCTTTTATATCACTATTTAATAATATATACCGATGAGAAGCTTCAAACTCATCGTCTTCCAACCAACGTACTTTAGTAGCACTTGTAGACTTTCCTCCCATATTGAAGATAGTGTGGATTATACTATTTGGGGCATCAACCCCACCATCATCATTCCTTGGGGCTCTATTGTAATTTGTTCTTACATGAGTATCAAAGTAGCTAGAGCAGAAGTTTGAAATCTCCTCAAAGATATATGCTTTGCATATCGAAGCTTCTACATGAACCTTATTGCCAACCTTCTTCTTCAGGTTATGTAGATACCTATAGATTATATATTGAATCTTAGAATTATTTGAATAAAAAAATTATTAGTATAAAGAATTTATACCTATCAAATGGACGGGAGCACCGACGCGTACTTCCTATGCAAGATGAATCGGTAAATGCTTCATACTATCAAAAAAATGGGAGAAAGCACCATTTTTAACTTACACCATATCAATACAATATTCTTCTCAAGTTCTATTATATGTTGCACAGTTAACTTACTTAACACAAATCTCTAAAAAATATAGATAATTCGACCAACGGAGTCCATACTTGATGAGACAACAACTCTCTTAGAGCAATATATAGTAACCTCTCCATAAACATATAGCAATTATGACTCTTCATCCCTGTCAGCTTGCATTTATTGAGATCAACACATCTTGCCAAATTTGACACGTAGCCGTCAGAAAATCTCAACTTTGAAATGTAGTTGCATATTATAAATTTATCCTCCCTACTCAATGTAAATGGCGTGGGAGGCTTGACCCAATTGTCGTTGCCACTTTGTTTTAGGTACAAATCTGAACGCCTGTAAATAATTTCTAAGTCCTTTTTTGCTTTGACATTGTCTTTCGATTATCCCTTGATATCCATCACCGTAATGAAGATATTATCGAATATAATATTTTCCAAATGCATGGCATCAAGATTGTGCCTTATGAGAGTGTTCTTCCAATAAGGTAAGTCCCAAAAGATACTATGCTTCATCCAATTATGCATACGTTAACCCTTCAAAGTGATCGGTCGATATCGGATCTTCCATCATAGTCGGCAATTCATCTACCTCTTTCCAAACTTCGTCTCCTGTCAGTCTCAACGGGGGAGGAGATAGTTTCTGTTTACCACCTCTAAATGCATCTCGGTTCCTTCTCCACGGATGTGATGCAGGAAGGAACTGACGATGACAATAAAAAAGCATAATTTTTCTCCCTTCTGGAGACGTAATACCTTACTCTTTTTCATACATACCGGACAAGACAAAGTACCATGAGTACTCCACCCCGATAACATCCTATATGCTGGAAAATCGTTGATGGTCCACATGAGAGATGCTATGCTTCTTCGATATATCATATGTTCGAATGTCGAATTGCCATAATTGTTTTAACTCATCCATCAATGGCTACAAGTAGATATCGATGTTCTTCTTTGGATTTTTCAGATTGGGTATGATAAGTGTCAAGAACATGTAAGGAGTCTTTACGTACATCCACGTTGGTAGATTGTGAGGACTTAAAATCACCGGCCAACAAGAGTACTTAGATTCTGACTGTCCGAAAGGAGTGAAACCATCAGATCATAAACCTAACTGAACATTCTTGGGCTCCATAGCAAATTCAAGATGACACATATCAAAATATTTCCATGCATCTCCATCGGAATAATGAGATAATTCTCTTTCATCAATCATTCATTCCTTGCTATGCCATGTCATGTGTTGTGCTGTATTTGCGGACATATATATCCTCTATAGCCTCTTTTTGATCGACAAAAATTGCATGTACTTGTAGGGACGCAACCTTGCTCAAACAGTTGACTTTTCTTTGTCCTGAATTGGCTTGTACATGTCCGCATGACAGAAAATACATTTATCTTCATCATTGTTCTTCTTGTAGTACAAAATGGAACTGTTTTGACAATAATATATCTTTTTGTAGCCTAATCTGAGTTTTCGTATCATCATCTTTGACTTGTAGAAGTTTTCAGGCAACTCCTTTGATCTTTTTGGAAACAACTCTATAACAAACTGAATTATCTGGTCGTAGCATTTTCGCGGCAAGTTAAAATCAGAATTTAGGTTCAACACCCGGATCACCACCAACAGGACAAAATAAGAATCATATCCTGGGTATAACGGAGTATCGACAATCTTGAACATATCATAGAATTTTTTTGCATAAGGATTAGGATCCTCTAGATCAAAACTTGAACAGGCCGCATCAAATACCAACTCACGCACCAGGTTTCACGGTCTATATTCAAAGTTATCTCTGAGAGTGGACTCTTCTACCTCCGTATTGAAGGAGGAATGATGACATTACGAAAATAAAGGTTCTTCTTAAGCCATCCACTCCTTGTTATTCGGTACTAAACCCTTCTTGTAGAGAGGATCCCTCACGAGATCCACCTCTTTGAATGGTATATTACACTACCAGAATAAGTCAAATTAGCGATATCTTGAAACGTCGCTAAATGGCATAAAAATGTTGCTAAAAAAATTTAGCGACGTAATTAGCAACGTTTCAATGAAGTCGCGTTTAGGCTAGTCGCTGATAGAAAAAATATCGCAGAACATCACTATAGCAACATTTTCTAGCGACGTATTTGCGTCGCTAATATTTTTTATATTAGCGACGTTTAGCGACGCAACGTAGCTAAATTAGCGACGTGTTGTGTGTCGCTATACGTCGCTAAATTTTTTCTATTTAGCGACGTTTTGCTACACATTTAGCGATATTTTATTGACCTGGCTAATATTGTCATATCAGCAATTTAGCGACATTCAGCGACGTATGTAGCGACGTATTTAGTGACGTATTTAGCGACATTCAATGACATATTTTCTGACGTATTTAGTGACGTATATAAACGTCGCTAAACGTCGCTAAATTTTCAGTAAAAAAATAAAAAATAGAATATAAAATGATTTCCAAATCAATCTTCCAATAGTTTATGAATTCACAATTTATATAAATAGATCCGGAGCAACCCTCCATTGAATTTTTCGGGTTCGCCGACCCCTTCGGTGGAACACTCAACACCGATAAATTAACATATATTTAATATGAATAATATAGTAAAATTTAAAGAAAACAAAATATTGGGATAACAAACCGAGTCTGGAAAAAATTATGTCGTAAAGAATACAATAAATATCCATACCACTGAGTGCAAGAAATAAAGTCTGAAAGCCTAAAAAATAAAGAATATTCATAAATGACCAAATATTATAGGTCAAAACATAAAAAACCAGAAAACTATCCTAACTAGGACTACTGCGAATTTGTAGGAGGATGACCACCTGCGTATTAGGGATAAGAACAAATCATACTGCTCCCATAAAATCAACACCAATATCGATGGAGAAGGCAGTGACGTTGGTGGAGTTTGTGTCGATGAAGGCTCACCAGGAGGACGCATCTGCTATGAACCATTGAATCCTACATCCATTGAATCCTGCATCATCGTCAGCCTTTCGGCCATGGACATCTGTGATGCCTGCAGCTCCGTCACGTTGTGCTCTGTCGACGCTCTAAGATCAGCTGTCATATCCCTGAGCTCCATGATGCTGCGCTCGAACGTATTATATCGTGCGATGAGCGTCGTATCGTTCACCTGCGGCTGGGACAGGGGCGGTTCCTCCATCCTTCGCAGCAAATCATCTCGGAGAAACGCAATCTGATGGTCAATGGTTTCCTGGACTAAGGTCGTCGCCTGCGAGGCATGTGGAGAATATGCACTTGCAGTTGAGGCCCTAACGGACTGCATCACAACAAGGGCACCATCGGATCCCGTATCGTAGTACGTACCCCTCTGGAGACAACCAGCGGCGGTCACCCATAGCTAGTCTGCCAACGGAGCTGGAGAGGGCTGCAAAAAAGTATCAGCCTCTCCCGCTGTAGGTGCACTAGCAGTCGCCCGCTCACACAGCCTAAAATACTCGGCCTAGAAAAGTTTGGATACTCGATAATTGCTAATGTGTCTAAGGTACTTATTACTAACTATATGGATATTTATTTGCATATTTCCTAAGTTATATTAAAATTAATACAAAGTAGAGTAATACTTACATAGGTGTGTGAGACCCTCTCATAAATAAGATTTTCGACCTTCCAATGGGTGGGCAGGAAGACGGTCACCAAGTTGGCATCCTCACCCCTCTGTACCTGCTTAAAATATATTATTTAGTACTAAAATTAAATATTTTATCCTACTACCATTTTAACGTACTTGTATTAAAATAATATATCTGAAATAAAAAACATTCCAAATGACGAAAATGTTCCGTCATCAAAATTGAGCCACCACACCACTTTGCTGTCTTCTTTCTAGCCGCCTTGGACTTCTTAGACCTTTCCTTGTACCTCCGATCAACGAATCTAGCCCTCATTGTAGTCCACTACTTAGGCATGATCCAATCTTGGATCGATTTTTCTTCGTGATCACGAGCCTTCTGGTCATCCAGAGCATCACGTATCAGCTTGGCGGCAACGGCAGGAAGCATTTGCTCGATCAACTCGGCCCGGTGCGGTGGATAGAAATATATTTGCTACAAGAAGTAATTTAGTAAGTTATATAATATGCATAAATTAGATGATTGATATTAAAATCAAATATACTTTTACCTTGAAGTGCGCAAACCAGAACGTCTTTCTCTCATCCGGAGCATCAAAATAGTTGATCCAAGGGCTACCATAGTTGTACCTCAGAAAGTGGCCCAGGGCTCTTTGTACTAATAAGGGACGATATCTATACAGAAATAATTATTTTTATCAAAAAAAGTGAATATATGATGAATAAAGAAATATACCATATATATGATGCTAAACCAACTAATTGACTTACTTTGTACCGTCGGCCCAAATCTCCGTCCTCGTCTGGTCCGGAGGTGCGCATGGAGAATCTCGCTGATGCAGGGACAACGTCGGCTCAACCTCCTCCATGTGCTCATTTGTCTCCATGGTTCCGTCAGCAGGAGGAACGTTGGACGAGGGAGTAGTCTCAGGCCTGGAACGACTTATCCCAGGTGTGCTGCCACGTAACGTCATCGCAGTCGGAGATATGACTGGTCGATATACTAGAGTACTTGGCGCCGAGGATCCAGAACTAACAGTAGGCAGTACCGGAGGATAACTCCGTCTACCTCGTGACCTTCCGAACGCTTCACGTCGTCCTGTCATACCTGATAACAACATATGATGATAGAACAAATAAATAAATATATAGTACATTCTACAATCAAAATATTTTGCATATCTCACAGCATTAATATAATTGTACTTAAATAACTAATAGTGTCACAAGTCTAAATGGATTATACATTCTACAGTCAAAATATAATACATGTCTTCGTCAAAATAGTATATTCTACAGTCAAAATATAGTACATTCTACAGTCAAAATATTTTATTTTTAATCATCTTCAGAAAATTCATCTTGTTCACCTTCCTCATCCTCCTCTTCCTCTTCCTCTTCCTCCTCATCTTTACTTTCATCTACTTTGTCTTCATCTTCGTCTTCCTCTTCGGATAATTTTACCTCTTCTACATTATTAGTCGCATAATAAGTAACTTCCGTTGAGTCCACATCTACAATATTTATTACAAGAGGTAGCTCGTCCTCCTGATAAGCTATTTCGTCAACATTAAAGGTATTTCTACCTTTAGTCTTGCATACTGCCCACCAATCAGACCTCGCTGTCCCCCGTTTAGGAAAAGTTTTGAAGTACACGAGCTGAGCCTGACTTGATAGGACAAATGGTTCGTAGCCTAGATATATAAGTTTATATCTACAAGACCATGCTTGTCAATTTCTAACCTTGATCTTGAATCCAATCGTACCATTCACACATGAATATTATCATCTTAGCAGGTTCTGTGCCATAATTATATGTTAACTCTACAATCTCTCGTAAGATGCTAAAGAAATTATTGCCTAGATCGATGTCTTTGTAATTCGAAGATTTGATACACAAACAACTATTTTTCGTGGAATCAAGATCCAGAAAGCTGTCTCTGATCAGAGCATTTGTTGACTTAAGCCTCAACCCATTTACACAGTAACTTGGCCATATTTTGACGGCAGTAATTGGTCCCTTGGCTAGAGTTCTAATAGATTCAGTCTCGGGTGTTATTAGACGATCGACCTAAGTACCAAAGTAGCGATAGTAAGTTATTTATTATGCAAGTGCATACAGAAAAAGTAATTATTGAGCTCCTTATATATACGGTCAACCAAGAAGGAAAATAATATCTCATTTCTTTTTTATTTCTTGTTCTACTTCTTTGTCTGTTATGTAGGGTATAACCGACCTCAGCTCATCATTATATGTGCTAAAAAATAACGAAGCAACCACTGATTAGTAGCATAATATTAGCTTATACTATTACATTGAGATGACGTAAACATGGACTTATTAATTACTTACCCTCTAGCTTCTCCACTTAATCATCATCACAATTGAGTAATATATATAACTGAGCAACTCTTAGCTCGTCATCATTCAAATATCTCTTCTTCATTTTTTCCGAAGGCTTTCCGGACGCATTGGATACTTTCAGTATTGCATCATTAGATTCTTGATATTCGTTATCATTTCTCGGAGCTCTCATTTTATTAGTAGCAATATGAGGTCTGAAATACGTCGAGCAAAGTTTGTAATCTCCTCGAGAATATAAGCTTCACAAATAGAGCTCTCAACCAGTGTCTTATTTTTTACCTTTCTCTTTAGGTGATTCAGATAACGCTCAAACAAGTACATCCACCAATAACCGACAAGACCACCAATATGTGTCTTATAGGAAAGATGAATTGGCAAATGATCCATGGAGTCGAAGAATCCAGGACAAAATACCTTCTCGAGCTTGCACAATGTTACCGCAATGTCCTTTTTTTGCTTTTCTAGACGATCGATGAGTAACTTAGTAGGACAAAGATCTCGAAAGAATATGCTAAGCTCTGTCAATGGATCCCAAACGACTTGCGATAAAAATTCCCAAAATATAATTGGAATTAACCTCTCCATGAATACGTGACAATCTTAGCTCTTTATACCCGCCAGTTTGTTCTCCTTGAGGTCGACGCATCTTCTCAAGTTCGATATGTACCTGTCTGGAAATTTTAGACCATGAATTCACCTACAAAGTCTCCCTTTATCCTCCTTCTCCAGTGAGAAAATTAACTTAGGCTGCTTTAACTTTCCATTACCCTCCTCTATCAAATGCAATACAGGACGTCGACATATTTCTTCTAAGTCTAACCTGGCCTTCAGATTGTCTTTTATCTTCCCCTTTACCTTCTTTACAGTATTAATTATGTATCAAACACATTCTTCTTAATATGCATGACATCAAGGTTATGTTTGATCAGATTGGTGCTCCAATATGACAGATCCCAGAATATACTCCTCTTTGTCCAGTTATGGATGCGACCAAATTCGTCACACTTGTACCCCTTAGCAGGCTCTCCGATAACATTTGGTAAATCTTTTACCTCTTCCCATATCGTGTATTCGCACAAAAAATATTCATGTTCCTCCGGTACGAATGATCCTTCAGCAGAAATTGTCGATGATAATCGAAGAAGCATCATTTGCATCTGTGTTTAGAAAGCCTTAGTGCGGTCCATGTAATACGCACATGAGAGACGACCATGTCACGACCCGCACCCGGTGTAAGGGTACTAGTCGGAAACAACGCCCAGCCTACGCCGCAGAATCGGCGGTAGAACGCTGTCTAGATAGTCTATCTAACAATATAATGAACCACCAATAATGATAGTATACTCAATCACAGAACTAAGATAGAAATGAGCACGAATCAGATAAAGAATAGAATAGTCACAATACAACTCATGAGTCTAAATAATACATCAATGAGTCTGAAGAACAACACAAAAAGCTGAAGACAAATCCAGTACAAAGAATACTACGAAGCTACAACTCCAGGGTCAACTGTCTCAGTTGGGATAAGTCCCTCTTGAGCCAGGGTCTCAGAATCTAAACCCACAATATCCTGGGGTCCATAAAAGGTAGGGTACCACTCCTCAGTATCATCTGGAAAAATATATCCAGTCAGGAAAGGAGCAGAGTACATCTCTAGCAGCAGTTCTAATTAATGATAAGAACTATGTAGCAGTAAATAGCTGTGGATAAACAAGATGCACAATAGATATAAGAGATATATGTACGATAAGAAAATACTGGAAATAAATACAATAATGAACAATATGCCAATAAAATAATAATACTAATGACTAAGTGTGTGAGTACTAGCTTAACATGTGATCAGCTTGGGCAAGATGCAATGCGGCCTGGCTAATCATAAGTGCGGTTTATGATCAACACTATTCATTTACCAGTACTTTATTCAATAGGGATTTGATCACATATCTATACTAATACTCCCCACCCCCGACTGGTATAATAGATCCAACCACGGTATGCTATGGCACGAGATTCCCCAAGAAGATAGCTAGTCTCCCCGAGAATCGATGTCTGTACATGTACAAGATAACCAATGAAACAATACTTGCACCATATACACCATATACCAAGGAATAACATCTCATGACGAGATCCGGATATACCAATCCGTGTAACCATAGTGTCAAGAGAACATGGATATCTACACTAGATACAGTGAACATAGAGGATATCATAAATGAGAAACTATCAGAGAATATACTCTCCTGAAGTCCAATGACTAGTCTCACAGATGTCTGACTCGGTGCCTCGAAGACCTAGATATGGAATACAACATCAATATAAGATCCCGAAAAGAGAACAAGTTAAACTAGTCAACTTCTAGGTCAATAAGTCAATTCTAAGTCAAAAGTCAACTGTGGTCAACCCAAGGTCAACTATCTATTTCTAGGTTGTACAAGTCTAGCACCAAAAACTTGGATCAAAATACTAAGCTCTAAGTCATAAGACTACGTCCTTAAATATTAGGATACCGTATCTTCGGATACGTGAATCCAAAATAAACCTCACAATACTAATATTAATAATAATGCATAATATAGAATATTAAATACAACAATCTAGGAATCAAGGTTTTGAACCCAATTGGTATCCACACAAAGTAATGCTCAAGATACATATAGGTATATTATTTACTCTAATACATAATATATTATATATAAACTAATATATTATATATAAATAAAATAATAACAATACTAGTATTATACCTCACAATAACACATATATATATATATACATATATATATACAAATATAATATATAATATATAAACTAAATCTGCCCAATTGTCACTGAAAAAAGTGTGCTAAAACACTAATTTTCAATAAACAGACTTATAGTGACAGTCCCGACTGTCACAGAAAAACTGTCGCCAAAATGCTGCTGTGCAACTGCACTGCTGTCACTCCTTTTGTGACAGTTTTCAACTGTCACCAAAGTCGACGTCGCAACTCCTGCGAATTCTCGTTGCTGCATGCGGTTATTAATGACAGTGGCGGCTCTGTCATTAATAACCTGCCGCCACTGCTACAGCGGCTGCTGTAACCGTTCTAACAATGACAGTTCACTGTCATTGATCCTACTGTCACCAAAAATAGTATATATATATATATAAATATATATATAGAAATATATAAATATATAAATTAATATATTTATATATATAAAATAATTAATTTAATATATACTTATATATATATACATAATCCTACACAAATAATTACTAATAGCTACAAGACACATTGCATGTATTAATATACATATTTTAACATAGCTAGAAGCACACATAAAATCTATTCATTAATATACAAATAATTACATAATAATTATAATTAATATAATTACATATTTAAGCACATAAATATATTTTATAAAACATTTATATATAATTTATTTTATTAACATAAGTTGTAATATATATAAATGCATGTAAAGACAGCTATATATATATATTTATACATCATTTTAGTACATATAAAATATATAGATCTATGCTACAATAAATACTATAATAAATACACTAAAAATAAATATATAACATCCATATATATTTACTAATTATAATACAAGAATTAAAGCATAAATAATTAGGTCTATACAAAAACACACATAATTGGAGAGTATCACACCGTATCCCACTAGATCTAGGATACGCATGCGACACGAGTCCAACACACAACCAATTGCACCCCGAAGGAAACAAACAAGTCACAAATAATATTTATGAACAAATCAAAGTGTCAAAAGTAGATCTATGTGTCAAAATTAGATCTATGTGTCCGTGTCAAAATACGACATGTACAAAGTCCCGTGTCGGAGGAAAAATTCCCAAAACGACACGTATCACCAAATTATTGGGATACAAACTACATGTACCCAATTGTGGACACGACACTAGCCCCAAACACAAAAGCACATGCCCAATTGATCTATAGGATCAATTGACACACACAACAAAATATAAATTCGGAATTCACCCAAAATTGACACAAAAAGTACCATAACTTTCTCCATGGGTCTCCTATGAACACAAAACCAAGTCCTATAGTTAGTACATACATATAGGTTGATTTTACATGATTAAATCTCAGATTTAGAAGCTATTTTAATGAAAAAACTGAATTATACCTATTGGGAGATGGATTCCCAATGAAACCTCCAATTGAGATGAACTTGCTTCCAAATTGTAGATCCTTGCTCCTCTTTGTAGATCCTTGCTTCCTCCTTCTAGGTACTTGCTTCTTAACTTTCTAATGGTGAATTTGAAAGAATTTGGAATGAATTTGGTAGGGAATTGGAATAGGAATGAAAGGAATTTGGGAGTGGGGAATTCTAGATCTAGATTTGGAATGAGAATGAGAGGAGAGAGAAATTTCTTCCCTCTAATATAGGCCGGCCATGCCCCCTTCCCCAAGCAATTATAAAATGTCCAATGTACCCCTTGGGGCCTCTCATGAAGAAATAATTAAGGAAGGAAGCTTCTAGTCTAATCATTTAATTAATTTAATCCATCTCCTTAACAATGGGCTTTCTAAATGGGCCAAGTCTAACTAATTAATTCATATTGGTCCATGGGTCCAAACTAAACTAGTTGGGTCTACTAATATAAGTCCAAAATAATTAAATAACATCTAACAACAATTAAATAATACAATAATTAATTATTTACAATGCACAATATTTAATTAAATAGGAAAAGACTAAAATACCCTTTCCTAAAAATTATGGTAGTGACAAGTCTACCCTCCTTAAAAAAATTTCGTCCTCGAAATTCAAAGATAAAAACTACCCCCAGAAAATCACAAAACAGAACTAAGGAATCACAATTAACTAATGAACAGAATATAACTAGAAAATAACATACCTCAAGGTACAAACAAATATGGATAACGCTCTCGCATGTCATCCTCTCTCTTCCAGGTAGACTCCCCCGGAGAGTGATGCCTCCATGCAATGCGCACCAAAGGAATAGTCTGGTTCCTCAGCACCTTCTCTCTCCGATCCAGAATCTTAACTGGCTGCTCTGGATAGCTAAGAGTAGGGCCCACCTCTATCTCCGAGTGATCCAATACATGGCTAGGATCGGCCACGTATCATCTCAACTGTGACACATAAAATACGTTGTGCACTCCCTCCAATGCAGGTGGCAAGTCTAGTCTATAAGCAACTGTACCGACCCTCTCTAGAATAGTGAAAGGTCCGATGAATCGCGGACTAAGCTTTCCGCCTCCACCGAAGCGAATCGTGCCTCGTGTTGGAGAAATCCTCAGAAACACCAAACTACCCACCTAGAACAAAACACCATCTTAAGAACTTAATCTATAACAAACAAGAACAAGCACAAACAAAATCTAAACTATACCTCAAACTCCAAAGGTCTTCGATGGCTATCGGCCCAATGCCGTTGTCTGTCCTGCGCCACTCGAAGTCTGTCTCTGATCAACTGAACCTTCTCCGCTGCATCCACAACCATCTCTGGCCCAAGCAAAACTCTCTCTCCAACATTGTCCCAAGACAAAGGAGTACGACACCTCCGACCATATAGAGCTTCAAAAGATGACATCTCTATGCTGGCCTGGTAACTGTTGTTGTAAGCAAACTCTACCAAATGGAGATGGTCCTCCCAAGAACCCCCGAAATCTAGTACACAAGTGCACAACATATCCTCGAGTCTGGATAGTCCTCTCTGACTGTCCATCTGTCTGGGGATGATATGCAGTACTGAACTTGAGCTGAGTGCCCAAACTCTCCTGCAAACTCCTCCAGAAATGAGAAGTGAAACGACTATCTCGATCTGAGACTATGCTGACGGGAACTCCGTGTATCCTAACGATCTGCCTCACATACATCTCTGCCAGCTTCTCCGTAGACAAACCCACCTTGAAAGGCAAAAAGTGGGCCGACTTGGTCAACCTATCAACAATGACCCAAATCGCGTCCTTCCCTCCTGGAGATCATGGAAGTCCGGACACAAAATCCATAGTAATGTGTTCCCACTTCCACTCTGGAATGGGTAATGGCTAAAGTAAACTTCCTGGCCTCTGCCTCTTGGCTTTCATCTGCTGGCACACTAAGCATCTGGATACAAACTGTGTCACTTTCCTCTTCATGCCATACCACCACACACTCTCTCGCATATCCCGATACATCTTGTTAGCACCTGGATGTATGTAATACTGAGAGCGATGCGCTTTCTGCAATACCTTCTCTCGTAACTCCCCACTAGGCACACACAATCTAACTCCATGCCTCAAAGATCCATCTGCTGCAATAATAAAATCATCCTCCAATCCTGCTCTCACCTGAGCTCTGATACTCCTTAGAGATACATCATCATACTGTGCTGCCTTGATCCTGTCCATCAAATCTGAGTGTATCTAGAATCCCCACATCTGCATAGCACACCCAGGAATAATCACCTCAATGCCCAAGCTCTCTAAGTCCTCCAACAAATATCGATCCTGCGTTAAGAACATAGCTACCGGATACCTGCTCAAAACATCGACAACTATATTTGCTTTCCCAGGATGATATTACAAAGAGATATCAAAATCCTTCATCAGTTCCAACTACCGATGCTGCCTCATGTTCAACTCCTTCTGCCTGAAAACGTACTTCAAGCTTTTGTGGTCTGTGAAGGTCTCCACACGCTCTCCGTACAAATAATGTTTCCACAACTTCAGGGTGAATATGACAGCTGCCAACTCCAAATCATGGGTAGGATAGTTCTTTTCATGAGGACGCAATTGCCTGGATGCATAGGCAATCACTTTTCTATGCTGCTAAAGAACACAACCTAAACCCTTCCCCGATGCATCACTATAAATAGTGAAACCTCCGGACCCTGATGGCAACGTCAAAATAGGAGCAGACGTCAACCTCTTCTTCAACTCATCAAAAGCAACCTGGCAATCCTCCGTCCAAACAAACTCCACATCCTTCCTCGTGAGTCTGGTTATCGGCTCGGCAATCCTCGAAAAATCTTGCACAAACTTCCTGTAATAGCCTACCAATCCCAAGAAACTTCTGATCTCTGCTACCGAACTCAGAGTTTTCCAAGATTCCACTGCTGAAATCTTTTTCGAATCCACTAAAATACCATCACCAGTCACAACATGCCCCAAGAACTCTACCTTGTCCAAGAAAAACTCACACTTGGACAACTTCCCATACAACTTCTCATTCCTCAACACATCCAACACAATCCTCAAGTGCTCCTCATGCTCCTCCGGTGTCCTCGAGTATATGAGTATGTCGTCGATGAACACCACCACGAACTTGTCAAGGTACTGGTAGAATACCTTGTTCATCAAGTTCATAAATACCGCCGGTGCATTAGTCAAACCAAACGGCATCACCATAAACTCGTACTGACCATACCAAGTTCTAAAAGCAGTCTTCGGTATGTCCTCCGGCTTCACCTTCACTTGATGGTAGCCTGATCTCAAATCTATCTTAGAAAACACCTTCGTACCACTCAACTGATCAAACAGATCATCAATCCGTGGCAAAGAATACTTATTCTTGATAGTGAGATTATTCAAAGCCCTGTAATCAATGCACATGCGCACCGATCCATCCTTCTTCGGTACAAACAATACCGGGGCTTCCCATGGTGAAGAACTCGATCTGATAAACCCCTTATCCTGCAATTCGTCCACCTGCTTCTTCAACTCGACCATCTCGCTGTTGTTTACTCTATAGACATGCTGCAAAATTGGTTCTGCACCTGGCACCAAGTCTATAGAAAATTCAATATCTCGATCTGGCGGCAATCCTGGCAATTCCTCAGGAAACACATCCAAGAACTCTGCTATCAATGGATGCGGCAACTCCTTGTCTTCCACCATAGCTCCACAAATAATGCCTTCGCCCTGCTCTGCAGCTCCTCTAGCAAACTCGAACTCTGGCTCTCCTGGCAGACCAAACAAAACTCTTCCTCCTCTACAGTCTATGCTAGCACGGTGCCTACTCAACCAATCCATTCCGAGTATAATGTCGTAGCTCGAAAGTGGCATTACAAGTAGACACGCACTAAACTCCTGGCCTCCCAGAGTAACTCTCCGATCCTTGCAAATATCATTAACCAGGATAATGCCTCCCCCGGTCATGATCTTGCAAGTCCTAAGCAAAGACTCAGCTACCAAACCATGCTTTAGAGCAAAAGAAACAGATACAAAACTATGGGAAGCACCACTATCAAACAAAGCTAAAACTGGAATGGAATCAAGAAGAATAGAACCTGCAATGACATCTCCGGTGGGTTCCTCCTCTTCGACGGTCATAGCAAACGCTCGTCCCTGCCGAGCACCTCCCTACTGTTGATGCTGGACAAAACGCTGCTGCTGTGTCGGAAGTGGTCCCCTCGGCTGTGCTGCAGGTGGTCTCGTCTGTGTCCTCGGAGCTGGAGCTGCTCCTTGAACTGCACGACGAGGACACTCCCTTGATTGATGCCCTTCAGTACCACAATATAAACAAACTCCTAGCCTCCTCCTGCAAACTTCCCAGATATGGCCGGGCTTCTTGCAGAAGTTGCATGGAGCTTGCTGTAACTGTCTCTGCTGCTGAGGTGCCTGGTGAAAAGGCGCTCTTGCTGGAGTCTGGTTCTGCTGTGGCTGCTGGAAAGGTCTGGACTGGAAATGAGGACGTTTGGCAGATACTGCACTACCGTTGGCCCCCAGAAAAGAATCACGGTCTCTCTTGGTCTTCAAACCCAGATCCCGCTCAACCTTGCGTGCCTCCGCAAGTATCTCCGAGTATGTCTCATAAAAAGACGGAATAAGAATCTTTACTTCCCAGTTTAGACCCTCATGGAAACGAATAGCTCGAACCTCCGGTTCCCTCACCAAATACTCTGCAAATCGGCTCAACCTATCGAACTCCGCAACGTATTCCTCCACAGACATGCTCTCCTAAAGGAGACTCTCAAACTGTCTCCCCAAGTCAAGCCTGTCCATCCGGGCAAAAAACTTCTTCTTGAAAAGGTCCTTGAATACCTCCCAAGATTGTCCTATGTCAACCAGTACTGGCTCATTCCTGAACCAAGTGCGAGCGACGTCGAACAGTTGAAGTCCTACCGCCTCAACCTTCAGATCTTCAGAAAGACGGGACACCCTTATAAGATGCTCAATGTACTCGAGCCAATCATCAGCATAGACGATGCCCTCCGTCCCTTTGAAAACCCTAGGCTCCAGTTTCTTGAAGTCCTGAATGTTGCTTGGCCGAAGCTGAGCAACCTGAGGAACAAACTGCTGCTGGACCGGAACTCCTCTCTCAACTACAGCACGAGCAAGCTGATGAGCACTCTCGATGCCCTGCCATAGGACGTCGGTCTACCTCTGATGTGCTCTGACTGAGCCCTCTGTGCCTCGAGCATCTCACGAAACAGTGTAAACATCTGTGACGCCTCTGCTGGCACAGGAGGTGGAGGTGGAAGCCCCTCAGATACAGCTGGCACAGTCCTCTGAGTAGGTGGTGGACCTCCGAAAGCAGCTGACACTCCAATCACTGGAGAAGTGACTGGTGCAGGCCCTCGGGACGTCGCAGACCTCTCAGAAGCTGCTCTCCCCTGCTGTGATCTAGTCTTAGGCGGCATCCTGAGACAAAGCAAAAGAAAGAATCAATATGGCACAAGATATAAGACATCAAGAAAAGGACAGTTTAAGGGATCAAGTATCAATGTCAAAGGAGAATAGTTGAATCAAAAGAATTTTCCAAGATGTGATTGAGTATCTCAGCCTATATCCTATATCCTATCGCAGGCGCACAGTAGTACAACTAAGTTGTCGCACTACCACGATATCACATACTTGTGAAGCTAGACCTGCATGGGCCACCACCAAAAATGTGTCACGACCCGCACCCGGTGTAAGGGTACTAGTCGGAAACCACATCCAGCCTACGCCGCAGAATCGGCGGTAGAACGCTGTCTAGATAGTCTATCTAACAATATAATGAACCACCAATAATGATAGTATACTCAATCACAAAACTAAGATAGAAATGAGCACGAATCAGATAAAGAATAGAATAGTCACAATACAACTCATGAGTCTAAATAATACATCAATGAGTCTGAAGAACAACACAAAAAGCTGGAGACAAATCTGGTACAAAGAATACTACGAAACTACAACTCCAGGGTCAACTGTCTCAGTTGGAATAAGTTCCTCTTGAGCCAGGGTCTCAGAATCTAAACCCACAACATCCTGGGGTCCCTAAAAGGTAGGGTACCACTCCTCAGTATCATCTAGAAAAATATATCCAGTTAGAAAAGGAGCAGAGTACATCTCTAACAGTAGTTCTAATTAATGATAAGAACTATGTAGCAGTAAATAGCTGTGGATAAACAAGATGCACAATAGATATAAGAGATATATGTATGATAAGGAAATACTGGAAATAAATACAATAATGAACAATATGCCAATGAAACAATAATACTAATGACTAAGTGTGTGAGTACTAGCTTAACATGTGATCAGCTTGGGCAAGATGCAATGCGGCCTGGCTAATCATAAGTGCGGTTTATGATCAATACTATTCATTTACCAGTACTTTATTCAATAGAGATTTGATCACATATCTATACTAATACTCCCCACCCCGACTGGTATAATAGATCCAACCACGGTATGCTATGGCACAAGATTCTCCAAGAAGATAGCTAGTCTCCCCGAGAATCGGTGTCTGTACATGTACAAGATAAACAATAAAATAATAGTTGCACCATATACACCATATACTAAGAAATAATATCTCATGACGAGATCCGGATATACCAATCCGTGTAACCATAGTGTCAAGAGAACATGGATATCTACACTAGATACAGTGAACATAGAGGATATCATAAATGAGAAACTATCAGAGAATGTACTCTCCTGAAGTCTAATGAATAGTCTCACAGATGTCTGACTCGGTGCCTCGAAGACCTAGATATGGAATACAACATCAATACAAGGTCCCGAAAAGAGAACAAGTTAAACTAGTCAACTTCTAGGTCAATAAGTCAATTCTAAGTCAAAAGTCAACTGTGGTCAACCCAAGGTCAACTATCTATTTCTAGGTTGTACAAGTCTAGCACCAAAAACTTGGATCAAAATACTAAGCTCTAAGTCATAAGACTACGTCCTTAAATATTAGGATACCGTATCTTCGGATACGTGAATCCAAAATAAACCTCACAATACTAATATTAATAATAATGCATAATATAGAATATTAAATACAAAAATTTAGGAATCAAGGTTTTGAACCCAATTGGTATCCACACAAAGTAATGCTCAAGATACATATAGGTATATTATTTACTCTAATACATAATATATTATATATAAACTAATATATTATATATAAATAAAATAATAACAATACTAGTATTATACCTCACAATAACACATATATATATATACATATATATATATATATACAAATATAATATATAATATATAAACTAAATCTGCCCAATTGCCACTGAAAAAAGTGTGCTAAAACACTAATTTTCAATAAATAGACTTATAGTGACAGTCCCGACTGTCACAGAAAAACTGTCGCCAAAATGCTGCTGTGCAACTGCACTGCTGTCACTCCTTTTGTGACAGTTTTCAACTGTCACCAAAGTCGGCATCGCAACTGCTGCGAATTCCCGCTGCTGCATGCGGTTATTAATGACAGTGGCGGCTCTGTCATTAATAACCCGCCGCCACTGCTACAGCGGCTGCTGTAACCGTTCTAACAATGACAGTTCACTGTCATTGATCCTACTCTCACCAAAAACAGTAAATATATATATATATAAATATATATATAGAAATATAGAAATATATAAATCAATATATTTATATATAAAAAACAATTAATTTAATATATACTTATATATATATACATAATCCTACACAAATAATTACTAATAGCTACAAAACACATTGCATGTATTCATATACATATTTTAACATAGCTAGAAGCACACATAAAATATATTCATTAATATACAAATAATTACATAATAATTATAATTAATATAATTACATATTTAAGCACATAAATATATTTTATAAAATATTTATATATAATTTATTTTATTAACATAAGTTGTAATATATATAAATAAATGTAAAGACACCTACATATATATTTATACATCATTTTAGTACACATAAAATATATAGATCTATGCTACAATAAATACTATAATAAATACACTAAAAATAAATATATAACATCCATATATATTTACTAATTATAATACAAGAATTAAAGCATAAATAATTAGATCTATACAAAAACACACACAATTTGAGAGTATCACACCGTATCCCACTAGATCTAGGATACGCATGCGACACGAGTCCAACACACAACCAATTGTACCCCGAAGGACACAAACAAGTCACAAATAATATTTATGAATAAATTAAAGTATCAAAAGTAGATCTATGTGTCTGTGTCAAAATACGACATATACAAAGTCCCGTGTCGGAGGAAAAATCCCCAAAACGACACGTATCACCAAATTATTGGGATACGAACTACATGTACCCAATTGTGGACACAACACTAGCCCCAAACACAAAAACACATGCCCAATTGATCTATAGGATCTATTGACACACACAACAAAATGTAAATTCGGAATTCCCCTAAAATTGACACAAAAAGCACCATAACTTTCTCCATAGGTCTCCTATGAACACAAAACCAAGTCCTATGGGTAGTACATACATATAGGTTAATTTTATATGATTAAATCTTAGATTTAGAAGCTATTTTAATGGGAAAAATTGAATTATACCTATTGGGAGATGGATTCCCAATAAAACCTCCAATTGAGATGAACTTGCTTCCAAATTGTAGATCCTTGCTCCTCTTTGTAGATCCTTGCTTCCTCCTTCTAGATCCTTGCTTCTCAACTTTCTAATGGTGAATTGGAAAGAATTTGGAATAAATTTGGTAGAGAATTGGAATGGGAATGAAAGGAATTTGGGAGTGGAGAATTCTAGATCTAGATTTGGAATGAGAATGAGAGGAGTGAGAAATTCCCCCCCTCTAATATAGGCCGGCCATGCCTCCTTCCCCAAGCAATTATAAAATATCCAATGTACCCCTTGGGGCCTCTCATAAAGAAATAATTAAGAAGGAAGCTTCTAGTCTAATCATTTAATTAATTTAATCCATCTCCTTAACAATGGGCTTTCTAAATGGGCCAAGTCTAACTAATTAATTCATGTTGGTCCATGGGTCCAAACTAAACTAGTTGGGTCTACTAATATAAGTCCAAAATAATTAAATAACATCTAACAATAATTAAATAATACAATAATTAATTATTTACAATGCACAATATTTAATTAAATAGGAAAAGACTAAAATACCCTTTCCTAAAAATTGTGGTAGTGACAGACCATGAGTGTTATCCCGATAATATTCTATAGGCCAAAAAGTCATTGATGGTCCACATAATTGCTGCCCTCATTTGGAAATTCTACTTTCTAGAAACATCGTATGTGTTGGCACCTACTTCCCACAGCTGATTCAACTCATCTATCAAATGCTGTAAATACACATCGATGTTCCTCTGCGGATTGTTCGAACCAGGGATAATAACGGTTAGGAACATATACGGAGTCTTCATACAAATCCAAGGAAGTAGATTGTACGGAGTGACGATCACAGGCCAACACGAATACTAGGAGTCCGAAAGTCTGAATAGGATAAAACCGTCCGAGGAGAGCCACATCTGACATTACGTGGATCCGAAGCAAAATTTGGATACTCTCGATCAAAGTGCTTCCATGCTTCTCCATCGGATGGATGATCCAATACTCCTTCGATCTATTTTCGCCTGTACAAACTCATGTTTCTGCAGTCTCCTTCACTATAAACAACCTCTGCAACCGCAGCGTCAAAGGCAAGTAGTGCATCGAATCAGTAGGCTTACTTGCACCGATAGACTTTCCTCTACCAATAGCCTTAAAGCGATCAGTACCACAGAATCTGTACGTGTCTTCATCCTTGTCGTCTTTATAGTACAATATGCACCCGTTGCGATATGTATCAATTTTTTCGTATTCTATCCAGAGCGATCTCAGCATCCTCTTAGATCGGTAGAAGTCTTTAGGTAACTTGGCACCCTCTGGCAAGATCTCTATAATAAAATCCATCAGTCGGCTATAACATTCTTACGACATGTTAAAATCAGACTTGATGCTCAATAATCTTATAACCACCTCTAACGGTGAATGATCCTCACAACCAGGATATAATGGAGTCCTTGTATTCTCCAGCAACTCCATGAACTTTGCAGCATCGACATTCGGTGCCTCCTCAGCTGCATCATGATTGTCCAGATCGAAATTAGACCCCGTCGCATCAAAAACTATGTTCACCCACCCGTCGTCATAAGAAGCGTGGTCGTGGACATCCATATGCGGCTCCACATAAGGCTCCGACTCCGATGCTAAAGACACAAGTTCTCCGTGTAAGGTCTACTGATAGTAATTCGGCATAAAACCCTTCTAGCACAAATGATATGTGACTTCCACTTATGGATGATATTCTAAGTTGCGATATCTCACACATGGACACTTAATTTAGGTACCATCCATGTTCTGAGGGAACACCTTGGTCAAGTGCAGGAACTATTATACACCCTCTATGAATTCATCCCGCACACCGCACATGTCATCAGGATGATGGTTGTACATCCATGAACGATGACGCTGATAGTAATTCATATCCATTTCTAGATACTTCTGCAAAGATGAATAGACATCATTCAAGAAAATAGTTAAATTACAGTACATGTCACAAGTCTAAATGGATTTTATATTGATATTTTTAATCCTCTTCTGAAAATTTATCTTCTTCGTTTAAATACAGTACATGCACTGATACTCCTAGTCCTAGCATTGATACTCAGGAATACCCAATTATGTTATACACCTACTCGTCTACACACACATAAGAATACTCAGGAATACAGTACATGCACTGATACACCTAGTTCTAGCACTGATACTTTTTCGTTCAACTCTGTATCCTGGATACTCATATTGCAGTGTATCAGTGAGTGTCAACTCTGTATCCTGGATATCCACATTTGACATTTGTTTAGGCCATGACTTTCTAATTGAAAAGTCAAGTCATGGATATCCAGTATTAATTTTTTTGGGTCCAGGATGCATAGTTGACACTCACTGATAGAATCCTGGATATCCACACTTGACATGTATGCGTGTGTCCGTATATGATAAAATGCTTACAACCTTATCCTCGATATCGTGTCATAACCTTTCATATCTATGTGTCCTATAATTTCACCATACGTATCATGAGATGACATGATACAAACATGTGTGTGTTTGTGTCCATGTTAGTATGTCCACGTGTCCGAGTTTGGGTTAGTGTTAGTGTCCATGTATGTGTGTGTATCCGAGTTAGGATTAGGATAGGGTTAGTGTCCGCAGAATCGAGATATCCATACACACACACCCTCACTGCACTGTGCACAAGTGTGCACTGCATAATACCTCACTTGATACCCCGTCCCTACAAATGATATGTGTCATGTCCTGTATCGTGTCATTACCAAATTGCCACTCTCCCACACTACCTGCAACACTTCTCATATAACCCGAGTACCACATCCCCTTCTTGTCACCTCCATGTCATAACACCAATACCACAAAGCTAGAACACACACACACACACACACACACACACACACACACACTTAAAACTTATATACATGAGAACTAGGGTTAGGGTTTACCTGACCGAGGAGGGGGCTGACTGATCGGAGCGCCGAAGGTGGAGGGAGAGTTGGAACACAGAGGGGGGGAGCCGGAGCACAGAGGGGAGAGAGCCGGGGGGGGAGGGGAGGGACGGAGGGAGGAGGAGGAGGGGTGGTACTTCGCCGGAGGGGGGGTATGGGGGTACTTCGCCGGAGGGGCGATTTCAAAATTTTAGGATGAGAGAATGGATGGAAATGAAACCCTGAACCCTATATTAAAAAGTTTAGTGACGTCATAAATAGACGTCACTAAACTTCGCTAATTAATAAGATTAGGGATGTCATCAATAGACGTCGCTAAATATCACTAATTGAAAAGTTTGCGACGTTAGAGACGTCGCTAAATATGTCAAAAAAAACAACATCGGTAAATACGTTGCTAAACATCACTAAATCAGAAAAATCAGCGACGTTTAACGACGTTAAAGAAGCTTATAGCGACTATTCTTTAAAAACTGAAGTACAGTCGCCAAACGTCGCTATGTGTCGCCAATAGCGACGTATAGCGACATTTATTTTAGGAGTCGCTTAAGTCTTTAATATTAGCAACGTTATATTATGACGTTGCTAAAATGTCACTATTTTATCATATTTTGGTAGTGTTATGACATTTAACACAAGGACACTTTATGAGCCTCTCATCCATGAAATATGGTTGATTACTAGCGTATTTGAGAAATATCTCAACGTCCACCATAAAATCATCTGTCAAACCAATCATACTCTTATGTCGTCGATTGTACATCCACGATCGATCAACTAAGTATCGGCTCATTGATTCTACATGTATCATATATTCAAACAATATGGATTAGATACAAGATGAGTTAGAATATTTGCTAAAGGATTAGCTAGTTAGGATACTTGATGAAGTAGTCTCATAAAGTACTAAATGAGCTATTAGAAAGACCATATTTAAGCATTTCTTCGTGTTTTACACGTATCCAAAACCGTAATTTCTCGACACTCATCCGAATATGGCCGATACTTGCCATAACATAGTAAGGTTGGAACTACTAATTACTATTTATATTAGTACCCTGAAGTATAAATATAAACGACTACAATACAAAGAAATAACACTAGAAATACTTAAAATTTTGCCTAAACTATAAAATATATTTTCTAAAATGTTAATAATTAGTGATAATCGTATCGGTTAAATTAGTGATAAACGATACTCATAGTAATGGTCTGATACCGATTCCGATACCAATACCAATACTCTAAAATATTAATAATTTATATAGGTTAAATTAGTGATAATTGTATCGATTTTAGGGCCGATAAAAAATTTGATACCGATACAATTTTTTGAACGTCACATATTCTATTTTTGATATTCTAGGATGTGCTCAAGCCTGCATATTAATAGTTACGTACGTCTAAGGATACACATATAAATCAAAATAATTATATATGTAATATTTAATTTGTTAATCTTATTCTAAGTTAATTATAGACACATACAATACATATTACCATTTTTGTGTCCTAACACTCATGTCAATTTGTCTATATTTTTTTTGATACGTGTGTCCATGTAGTAAATCGATAATATATATATATATATATATATATATATATATATATATATATATATATATATATATATATATATATATGTTTAACCTAATTTTTTGCCTAATACAAAATATATCTAATTGATCATAATAAAATGACAAATATGAACAAAATTAAAGAAAATGAACAAAATAGAAGTAGGGGAGAGGAAGAGGACTTACCTAGGGCTCATCGACTTACAATTTGAGAAGGAGGAGAGGGAATAGAGATGGGGCTGCTGTTGCTAGGGATCCTCGAATTGTCTAGGGATCCTCGGGTTAGGTCTGTCGGAGGAGGAGGAGGAGGAAGGGGTCGTCGCAGGAGAAGGGGGAGAGGGGGTCGGGGTCGCACTAGAGCAAGGGGAGAGGGGGTCGGGGTCTCCGGAGACGTCGGAGGAGTAGGAGAGGGGTCGGGGGTTCACCGGAGCAAGTGGAGAGGTGGTCTGGAGACATCGGAGGAGGAGGAGGAGGAGAGGGGGTCGGGGGTCTCCGAAGCAAGGGGGTCGGGGGTCGCTGGAGACATCGGAAGAGGATGAGGAGGAGATGGGGTCAGGAGTCACCGGAGCATAGGGAGAGGGGGTCGGGGAACGCCGAAGGAGGAGGAGAAGGAGGAGAGGGAGTCGGGGGTTACGGAGGAGAGAGAGAATTTTGGGAAAAATAAAAATAAAACTGGGATATTAAATTTTAACGGTTGGCAGCGACGGAATCTGTTCGTCGCTAGTCCGTCGCTGAGTAAAAATCGACACCACAACGACAGACTAGCGACAAAAATTAATGTATGTTTCTTATATAAATATATTAGTCGCTATTACGTCGGTATTCCGTCGTTACACCAGCGACGAATAATATTCGGTCGCTGATATCCATCGCTAAATTTCAGTATTTTTGTAGTGATTTGCTTTATCAAACACTATATCATCTACCAGTTTGGTGTTCCCCGAAGTATCATACTTGACAATAGGCCGCAGTTTACAAGTCACACATTTTATCAATTCTATGACAAGAATCAGATTCAGAATATAGCTTCTACAACATACAACCCTGCCACCAAAGGGTTAGTAGAGATTTTTAACAAAACCATTATCAAGTTGCTCAAAAAGTTAGTTTCGTCCAACAAATGTGACTGGAATAAGAATCTTAGTAAATATCTGTGGGCTTATCGAACAACGGTACAAACATCAACTGGTAGTACACCATATTCTTTGGCTTATGGATGTGAAGCAGTATTTCCTCTGAAAATCTAGATCCTTTCTTTCAGGGTGGCTGTCTCAACAAATTGACTACCGAAGACAATGGTCACTTACGGTTGCAAGAGTTAGAAGCACTTGACGATAAATGTCCCCAAGCTTAACACCGTATTGACCTTTCTCAGGCCAGTATCTCCAAAGCTTTTAATAAAAAGGTGAACGGAAGGGTATTTTAGTTGGGTGACCTAGTTATAGTAGTAAGAAGACAAATGGTCATGAAAGACAAAAGCAAAGAATAGTTTCAACCTAAATTGGAGGGTCCATTTATCGTGGAATCAGTGTATTCCAATGTAGCTTACATAATCGCAAAACCAAATGGTGACTTGCTTATGATGCCTATAAATGAAAGTTTCTTAAGAAGTACTATCTTTGATCCATGTCGGGTTAATATCGTAATTTAAAGTGTATAATGCTATATTTGTAAAAATCTCATTCTCCACATAATATTTTTGATCTATTATCAATATTCAAGAATCTTGAATACACAATGGATAATAAATCCGTAAAAGTTCTCTAGTGTAATTATCCTTAGATCCGACGAAACGTTCTAGTTGAGGTCACGAATTAAGTCTTTTATACAAAAGAGACTGAAAGCACGATCTTTTGATCCCAGTTGATCTAGAGATTTTTTATTTCTAAACCTCTGTTGGATTAGGAATAATATATTATTTCGGGACATTCTCATAACAATTTTATTTCTAATCTCTCGTTAAGTTAGTAATATTTATAAGATAGTCATGTTCATATCACCTCTGAACTATTTTCAACTAACAAACTCACTCCCCAATGGAGTCCTTTAATCATCTTTGCTATGTCCATATTACCTCTGATCAAATAGGACATTTGTTTAAGCTCAAGTATCACGTCCACATTACCTCTGATAGTCCTACTTATTTAATATTTACTATATGTACCTAGTTCTAGGTATGCCATGAATAGTAAGTCCACTTAAATATACTTCCAAGTGGAGTTATCCTTATAATTCTCCCCAGAAAAGACGTAAATAGTTGTCACATCCACATCACCGCTGACAAATCCTTACACTCTTAAAAGTCAAAATTAAATTCGAATGTACCCAAACAATCTTTGGCAAACACAGATTTAACTTTTTATTTTTCCTAATCTAAAACGGAAGATACAAAAGATAAGTCTTGTAAAGCCAAATATATTATCTAAGTTGGGCTAATTAACTAATTCTCTTCCTCGGTGCCTCCAATTTTTTAGTCCTTTCTGTTCTAAAGCCCTCAGTTTGGCATCTTTCCTACGGAGGTTCTCATATTTATATTTCCGTAAGAGAGCGTACTTCTCGAATATTGCGGCTTTTGCCTTCAGTATCTTGGACTCCTCGTTCGCAAGCCTCAAGTATTCTTTTAGGGCTTTAAGCCTTTTGTTGCCTTTTTGAATTTGCTACTCTACTGCAACAATATTCAAGATAACAATTGCCTCTATAAAAGGTTAAAATATATGATAGTAAAGATTTTATTCCGTTTAACACAAAGTATACTCTTCTCATGTTCATGGATCAGCCTCTTTTTCTCATAATATTACTCTTAAAGAGGGAGAACTTCAGAGGTGAGCTTGTTGTACTCTTCATAGATTAGAGGAGCCAGGTCTCCCTTCCGCAGATGGACAAGGCGAACAACTGAACTCTCCAACTCTTCCAAGATTACCTGAAACTCTTTAGATAGGCCTTTAAAGACGTCATAAAACTTGATTCCTTCAATTTGATGCTTAGCAGTTGCTTTAACCGTGTCAAATTGAAGGCTCCAATATGTTATTGAAGGAGGACTTCTTCTTGAGTTGATGGACCCGCATGTCATTAAGGTATTATCAGCACAAAGTAATGTAAAGCTAGAAAATAAATCTAGCTAAAAGAAGAAAAGAGATACCTTGGCTTGATCCAACCTGGTTGACCAGGTTGTCTTCCCAACCCGCTTTATGGCAGCATGGAGCATGGATATCTACTCCTGTGTGAATTGAGAAAGAAATGTGCCCGGTCCTGGAATATATAGCGTTGGTTTATAAGCTTCTGCATGACCAACATGCAATCGGAGCCAGATAATTGGCTCGTTGGCCCAAGTTTCTTCACCCACTATCGGCTCTTCAACAATTGTCCTGAGAGGTTGCCCCTCGGCTCTTGGTAATTCCTTGGGCGATGAAGCTGAAACTTCTATCCGATCTCCTTCTCGGCATAGGAGGACTCGACGACAGGATATGTGGCCGTTAATATTGACGGTATCTACAAAGCAGAAGATGACTCAAGAGGCATGTATGACAAGGGTATAATAATTTCAGTCCTATCATCTAGAATATGATCTACCTATAGAGGTAGTAGTGGTACTAATCAGTTAGCTTCTTTGTAGGAGAAGTAAGGGATGTATGTTAAAGTTAATCCTGTTGAGGAGGTTGAAGCGGTTGTTATTTAGATTTCAATGAATCCCTAGTCTTTATGAATTTTGTTTGTTCTATGCCGTTAATTTGTTTTGATTTGCTAGTTAGAATATGGTTAGAGGGTGCTACTTTTATGCATTCTGTTAGAGTCGTAAATGGCTATTTAAAGGCCAAGTTGAGGTTGAACATAACACAAATTATTCATTCCAAACATCAAATACTCCTCTCATCTTACATTTGGTATCAGAGCTATGGCAACCAACGACTAGCATAGCCCCACGATATCGACATCTATGAAGGAGACGTCATTCACCTTTAAGTACCCCATGCTGACACGGACCAACTACGCGGATTGAGCTCTCTTAATGAGAGTCAACATGCAGGCGCAAGGCCTGTGGAAGGCAATCGAACCCGGAAAAGCCGACTATCGCGACGACAGGATGGCCCTGTCTGTCATACTCTGTGTCGTACCGCCAGAGATGCTGCGGACACTGGCAGTGAAAGACACTGCCAAGGAAGCATGAGACGCTGTGAAGATGATGCGGATGGGGGTCGAGTGCGTGCGCGAGGCCAAGGTGCAGAAATTGCGCACTGACTTCGAATCAATGAAGTTTAAGGACGACGAGTCCGTCAAGGACTTCGCGGTGCGGCTCACGGGACTCTCAGCGACCTGCAACTACTCGGCAACAAAATGGATGACAAGAAGGTCGTTAAAAAATTCATTCGAGTCGTTCTATCCAGGTACACGCAAGTCACCATCGCCATTGAGACTTTAGTGGATCTCAAGACGATACCAATTGAAGAGCTTACCGGTCGTCTTTTAGCCGTCGAGGAGAGGTACGATCTTGGCAGCAACTCTGGCGACACAAGTAGCCGCCTTCTCCTCTCCGAAGAGGAGTGGCTGGCTCATACGAAGCAGAGGAAGGAAGGTGAGGCCTACTCCAATGGTGGCAAAAGTTAAGGTCGAGGGCGCGGCAAGCCAAGAGGTCGTGGCCGCGATAACAAGAACTACGGCAACGACAACGTGTCCGATGGAACGCGCGACAAGAAGGATAAGTGACACAATTATGGCATCTAAGGCCACTGGACGAAGGACTGCCACAAGCTGAAGCACGATGAACGGGCCAATTTGACGCAAGTCGACGACGATGAGCCCGCACTGCTGATGGTGCAAGAGTACACACTCGCCGAGACCACCGTGGATACGACCAACAACGTCGTAGTAGACGAGGTGCATGCTCAGGTACATCTAGGCCATGAGGACGACCACCACTGCGAAGCATGGTACCTCGACACTGGCGCCAGCAACCACATGATGGGCCGCTAGGAGGTCTCTGTCGAGTTGGACACTGGAGTCACGGGCTCCATCAAGTTTGGGGATGGATCCGTTGTTGACATCCGAGGGCGTGGCACGGTGATATTTACGTGCCAGAACGGCGAGCATCGCGCCCTCACTGGCGTCTACTTTATCCCGAAGCTGTGAAGCAATATCATCAGCCTCGGGCAGCTCGATGAGAATGGCTGCCAAGTCTTGATCGAAGGCAGCGTGCTCTCGATTCGAGATCGTAAGCAATGCCTCCTCGCCGAGGTAAAACATGCCCGAAATCGACTGTACATTCTATCTCTTGATATTGTACAACCAGTATGTTTAGCAGCACGACTCAATGACGATGCATAACGGTGGTATGCACGGTTTGGCTACCTCAACTTTGAAGCACTCAGGAAGTTAGCTCATTGCAACATGGTGTACGGGCTACCACAGATCGAACACGTTAATCAAATATGCGATAGTTGTCTTGCCGGAAAGCCGCGCCGAACGCCATTTTTGCAGGAGACCAAGTACCGTGCTACAACATGCTAGATCTCGTTCACGGTGATATCTGCGGGCCGATCACACCGATGACACCTGGTGGTAAGCGCTACTTCTTGCTCCTCGTTGACGATTTTAGCCGCTACATGTGGTTGACGCTACTAGGTTCGAAGGATGAAGCGCCGACAGCCATCAAACACTTTTAAGCCCATGTCGAGGTAGAGACAATGCGCAAACTGTACACGCTTCGTACTGATCGTGGGGGCGAGTTCATATCTGTAGAATTTGGCGAGTATTGCGTGGGCTCAAACGACAACTCACAACACCGTACTCACCATAGCAGAACGACATCGTTGAGCGCCGGAACCAGACGGTCATCGCATAGCGCACAACCTTCTGAAGGCAAAGGATATGCCTGGAAAGTTCTGGGGCGAGGCGGTCACGGCGGCTGTCTACATCCTCAATTGCTCGTCGATACAGACCATCGACGGAAAGACGCCATACGAGGCATGGTACAGACACAAGACAAGCGTGCACTTCTTTCGTACCTTTGGCTGTGTCGCACATGTCAAGGTGGTCAAGCCGAACTTAAAGAAGCTAGAAGATCGTAGTAAGCACATGGTCTTCATCGATTACGAGTCCGGCACCAAGGCGTACCGAATATACGACCCCACCGGCAAATGCGTGCAAGTCACACACAATGTTGTCTTCGACGAGGAAGCTAAGTGGGACTGGGCCGTGCAAGACAACGTAGGTGAGACATTTACTGTTGAGTATACTATACCATATGTTGAACACGCAGGCATGCCGGTGAACGGGGGTAGCGATCCATCAACACCAGTGGCACCCAGTCCAGGGTCGTTGACACCGGCATCCAGGGAAGAAACATCCGACTCGGTGGTACAACATGGAGTGGAATTTGTCTCCCACCCACCAACGCCTCGGCCATGCTCAACGCCAATGACGTTGGGTCGTGCAGGTACAGGACCTTGGCGAGCTTGCTTGAGACGACCACCGTCTGCGAGCTCGATGTCGACGAGCTTCTCCTCATGGTTGACGAGGAACCTGCCACTTTCTTTGAAGCAGAGAAACATCGATATTGGCGCCAAGCGATGCTCGAGGAGATGATCTCCATTGAGGAGAACCGTATATGGCACCTGGTAGACCTCCCATCCGGCCATTGTTCGATCGGTTTGAGGTGGGTCTACAAGCTCAAGAAGGATGAGCACGGCGCCGTCCTTAAGCACAAGGTGCGGCTCGTGGCAAAAGGCTATGTGCAAAGGTAAGGAGTGGACTTCGAGGAAGTGTTCACGCCGGTTGCTCGCCTCGAGTCCGTCCATATGTTTATCGCACTCGCCGCGCATGAGGGGTGGACGGTGCACCACATGGACGTGAAGACGGCGTTCCTCAACGATGACCTCAAGGAGGAGGTGTACGTCGCCCAACCTTCCAGCTTTGTTATCGAAGGACAGGAGCACAAAGTGCTGAAACTTGATAAGGCACTGTATAGGCTGCGGCAAGCACCGAGGGCTTGGAACACCAAGCTTGACAGTTGCCTACTGTCACTTGATTTTCACTGGAGTGCACAGGAGCATGCTGTGTATACACGATATAAAGGTTCATCTCGCCTACTTGTTGGTGTGTACGTCGACGATCTCATCATCACCGGAACAGACCCACAAGATATTGCCAAGTTCAAGGAGGAGATGAAGTCCTTGATCAAAATGAGTGACTTGGGACTGCTCACTTTCTACCTCGGCATCAAGGTGCAGCAGTCCAATGGCTTCATCACCCTCAGTCAGGAGGCATATAAACTCAAAATTTTGGAGAAGAGTGGCATGGTGGATTGTAACCGGTGCCACATCCCTATGGAACCGAGGTTCATGCAAAGCAAGGTGAGCTCAGCCCCTCCGACTGACGCTGTAAACCCCCTCACCCAAAAATAGGGCTACTTGGCTTAGATGGTGAAACTAGGGCTAGTTTGAACCAACAAGATTTAGAACACGTTATTTGATTTAATTATGCAATAATTATATCGTATAGCGCACCTTACCCTTGCTTCGATAATTGAAGCACCTCACTAGCCGTGCCTATCTACGAATTTCACAACTTCATCCTAGACATGCCCGCCTACGATCCTGACCCTTGTGCAACTTATAATATTGCTCTCTGATGCTATATTTTAGCCGCACAATAAATATCGCGAACATTATTTCTTAATTCGATATAAATTCCCAATTTTGTACCCTTATGCATCCCAATCGAAATTGGGGACACAATCTCGACCGTTTTGTGCAAACCAAATTTTATTAATATTCTACACTGTCCCCTCTATGCCCCTGACAATTATGGCCGCCTGATTTAATCCCATGTACTCCTAATTAATTCTAGAATATCGTGCGCGGTTCAATTTAATTAATTAAATCTAATTTCTGCCTCTGCGCAAATTTTCCAATTTTCGGGGGCTTTTATGCAAAAATGTATTAAGGTGTCCCCACCATTGGGCAATTCGTGAAGAAGTCTATTTTTCCTTTCACGTAGATATTTCTGTAATTTTCAGCATGTGCAACGCGCACATCGTCTCCATTTATTTTAAACACATTCTCGCATTTTAAACCATGTGATTTATAGCCCCAACATCCCCAAGTGGGCTCAAGGCCCAACTCTAAGGAGGGTTGACCAAGCCCAAACTTTTAGGTCAAACACCCAAACCCAAATTTCATGTATAAATAATCACTTTTCTCTTTTTCCACAAATCCCAAACTCAAAACCCTATTCCTAGCCGACCAAAACCCATCCCTATACTATTCATCTCCTTCTTCCTCCTTCTTCCCATTCCTCTGGCCGGAGCCCAACGCCTCCTTGCCTGAGACCTCCGCTACCTGCATGCCGGAGACCCGCCTAGCCTGGCCATCTCCACCGAGCCATCCTCCCGCATGGATTCATCTCCTCCCTGCTCTTCTCCATCTCCTTCCTCATGTGCATCCTCCCCGCCTCGATCTCCCACGACCAGAGCCGCCGACCCACCATCACCGGAGTACACCACCAGTACCACCACTATCCTTCTTCTCCCCGTTCGCCCAATATCCTCCATCCTTTGCCATTTATGTACCCACCTTATCCACATCCTCAACCAATGCCAGGTAGCACATACGCTATGAACACCAATATGTTTCACCCGAACCAATTTGCTTGGCAATGCAATATGAGTTCAAATACATATGAGTTTATGTCTGGAACAATGTGGCCTGCTTGTCATCCTGTACATTTCTCTGTCATGCTACCTGCCACTGGTGCAATATCGGAGTCCATGCCAGAGACAAATATGCAGCCTGACAATTCTAATTGTTCAAGTCTGCTGGAGACTAAGCTTGGAGAGGAAACAAATAAAGGAGAAGGTAATCCACCAGTAGAGGAAAATGATAACAATATGAATGAACTTTGCTCACAACATGAGAAAGAATCTGAAGATTCCCAACAAAAGGAAGCTTTTACCGAGGTACCAAAACCTGAAATAGATGTTAAAGAGACTACAGAGTCTAGTGCAGAAAAGCGTGTCTTGAGAGATACTTTATATGAAGGTGAGGGAAGCTTCAACATACTCATAAAGGGAAGAAATCGTAGAAAACAAACTCTCAGACTGCCGGTTAGCTTGCTCAATAGACCATATGGATCACAGTCCTTCAAAGTTAACTATAACAGAGTAGTTAGAGGAAGCGATGTCCCTAGACCCCCTAGTATATCTTCCAGTGAAGCTGCTGCTGCAACCAGCATGGCCTAAGCTGGTATGTTGATCAGAAAAGCAAGAGCAAAGGCCTAATAAAAGGTCAAATAATACTGATTCTACAACCACTAGACATGACGATTCATGTCCGGCTATAAGGTCTCCAGTTATGTAACTGTTTTTGGGAAGTTACCTTTTGACAACTTAACTTGGCTATCTCCTCGTCGGATAAATCTTGCAGAAAAGACAGGGATACTCTAGTAATCCAATTTTTGTATGTTGTGGAGGCGCGAATTCTTCTAAGTTTTAGATCAGGATATTGGATTTATTCTGCACGACTTCTGGAGCAGGTTATTGGTACATCGCAGTCTTCTGGCCAGGCAAGTATACCTTGCCATTGTACTGTTATTTTTATTCCATATGTTGCATGCATCTTTATTTTCTGTCTTTTCATATATTTTAACTGTTATATAAAAATACGCGCGACGGTGTCGTCGTGGTATGTTTTTATTTATGTATTTGCATTGACCTTGTTTATGAGACTACTCCATCATCATGTAGCATCTTTAGGTTCATTGGCCGTGACACAGTTGTTACACGAGTTATGAGTCTCATGTAGATCATGGACTTGCGTGCAGGTTGGCCTCCTGTACGTGTGGGTCGTACGTTAGGAATAACTGCTGTTAGAAACTTTGCATGCTAGAAGACTTAGCAGTTACTAGAGGTCTATGGACGTAGCCTATTGTAGTACGGTGGTCCCATCCTTGTCCTTGTTTGGTTGCAGGATTGGGCTAGGGTACTAAGGATAGGCTATGGACCAAATTGTGTCATGGATGTGACATGCTTAGAGCATGGGGTGGGGAGAACAACAAGTATCACATTTGGGCTCCTTTGTACTTTTCTTGTGTAACCCGTACGCTCCGCTGGAGATGCGCGGTCATGATGACACCTATACTACTTGGCGGGCCTCCGTCGTTCAAAAGACGACGTGCCTTTGTAGGCCCCTGGATCTCCAAGAGAACCATGCCAATCCTATTTATGGCCAGATAGCCCACTTGTTAGAAAGTTGTTCTCAAACTGCATTCACATAGATGGTTAGGCGACCCCAATAGATGTTTATTTTCAGTACTTTATTGGCATGTGTTTAAGTATCTTGTTATGTCCCTCTGAGGACCTGGTCCGCTGCCAGGTGTAGCTGTTTCTTGAGTATTTGCATGAGCGTAGATTTGGATGGTTATAGATGCTTCGTGGATGTCTTCTCTTCGAGCCGTGATTGATAGCTGGTACTTATATTATTTGAGTGAGTTGTACTTATATTGTATTTACTTTTCCCATTTGAGTTGGTAGTGGATTTGTTTCCATCCAACTATCATCCTTAGATACTTCTTATTGAGATATAGTTTCATAGATACTATTTATTTATCTCTATATGATTTTGGTGGATGAGATTTAGATTTTACCCTGTGACTTGTATTACAGTTATACCACTTGTGGATTTGATATTCATAATTACAGCGTACGTGTGGATTTGGTTTCCATATATTGGAGTTGCCATATCCATGCGGTTGGCATGCTTACGTGTCCTAGTCCTACGTATTTTGGGACTGGGGCGTGACATATTTTTGTGGTGGCCCATGCAGGTCAAGAGCATATTGTCTCGGTTACGTTACTGTACCGAACAAGCCTGCACCTAGGACTAGATTATAGGATCTCATCCACAATTGACTATGACTCATCTTCCTCCTCTCTATTCTATTCGAACGATTTTATCCTGCTTGATTTCTTTACTTCCCTAATAAGTTCCTTGAGTATATATAGCCTTCTGCTAGAATATAGGAACCCCTGTTATTAGGATGATAATTAGAGTAGCACACCTATTAAAAATACAACGAGAATATAGACACACCACTAAGTTTAGAATATCTAGTGAATCCTAGAATTTCTTATCTTTAGATTGGTTTACCATTACCCCTGATATATTATGAGGACCCGTGAGTAGTATAGATACAACTAGAGTTAGTTAAAAGTCTTACCATGATGTTTGACCCTAGTATTGAGGAACCAATAGAAAACCAAAATTTAAAATTAGGACTGAACCTAACCTTCATAGTTAGATAATACTAGAACTATAAACTTAGATCATTGTCTTTATTATTAGTAGGCAGCACCTCAGGAAGCTAAGAGCATTGAATATATTATTTTCTTGATCATACCGCAAACACAGAGAGTAGCGTAGCATCTTCCCTTAGGAAACCTTGACATTATCTATAGCCTCTATATTTTATCTCATATATTGTTTCCCTGAAACCCTAGCGTTCGCTACTTGTGCGACGACTAATCATGTTTTATCTTCTTCATCTTTTAACTCGTGTCACCTGGTCCTCCTAATAGTAGGCCAAGTAATTTTATCCTTTGTTAAGGATACATAGTTTGCTAGGATTATAGTTGTAGTCTAGAATTTGAACATTTGTGCTTGGTAGTTAAAGTTTGATAAATTTGAGTTGTTCTTGCAGACTGCGACCCGATGATTATACCTTAGTGTTAAATCGCATAATTTGTACCCTCACCTCGATACGAGTTAGACCCCTTTTCCCCTTTAACAGCCAGTAACTCTTCTATCCTTACTATTGACACTTGTTCTATAAGCACTATGACTAAGACTTAAGATGACCATGACCTATATAATAGGATACTCTAATAAGCATGAAGACCCCTTCTTGTAAACCTTAATAGGAATTCCTACATTTTTCTTTTAAGGCATTAGCGTATTAATTTATTATTCTAAGTTGAGTAATATGCCTCGCCACCTAGTATCACACAGTCCTCTTAACCCATTGGTGAAGTATAACCAAATAACACCGACTTTAGACTTGCATAAGAAGATAACATTTAGACTATAGAAATTTAAGGCCCTATCCCTATTTGGTCGACTAGCGACTTAGACAAGGAGGTTGTATGATAACTGTAGAGATTGTAGAGTCTTTTATTATTATTGCTTATATTATTTTTGCTTTTACGAACTTGAATTATTTTATAACTTCTCACATCATAATCCAGCATTATATTTCTGTGCTACCTTGAATTATACTGCTATTATAGCCTAGTTTTTGCAAGCTTAATCTTATATCGAGCTTGATCACGATATTGTATTATTGGGGACGCCTACTATTACATTGTCTAATCAGAATCTGTGTATTAAGGTCTAGCTAACCTTAGTACATTTGGTTCGCCCTTCGTAATACTACTTTACGTGGATTGAAATGTATAGTTGACCAGTAAACAAATATACTTACCCTCTAGATACGACAAAGCATATCATATCAAGTATATAACTGCACCGATGTGAGCATGCGAATAAGAAATTACCAAATAGTGTTTCAATCCACAACTGCCTTGACAATTCTCTTTTGAATTTCCTAATCGCCTTGAACCCCATACTTATATTCTATTACCCCTCCTTGAACTCTTTACCATTATTTTCCGTCTTTTCTTGTTTCGGAAAGACGAAACCTCGTGCTTGGAAATAAGTGATACACTGATAGTGCTAGGTACACCCCATAGGCTAATCATATGACTTGGTGACTCCCTGTTATAAATGATTAAGGGCATATCATAGACGATATGTTTGGTGTTAAAAACTTTGAGAATTCAATATCATGATTAAATAATTTGGGACGTAGCCTTCTTAGATGTATAGCCTTAGATGATAGATGAGTAAATTCTAAGTTGGGTAGAAATTGTAATGTTAACTTAAGGAGAATTCTTAGACTGTAATCAAGTGAGGTTAGAGAGAGAAACCCTACCCTAGTTTAATTTCGAGGATGAATTATTTTAAGTTGGATAGATTGTAAACTCCCTCACCCAAAATTAGGGCTACTTGGCTTAGATGGTGAAACTAGGGCTAGTTTGAACCAACAAGATTTAGAACACGTTATTTGATTTAATTATGCAATAATTATATCGTATAGCGCACCTTACCCTTGCTTCGATAATTGAAGCACCTCACTAGCCGTGCCTATCTACGAATTTCACAACTTCATCCTAGACATGCCCGCCTACGATCCTGACCCTTGTGCAACTTATAATATTGCTCTCTGATGCTATATTTTAGCTGCACAATAAACATCGCGAACATTATTTCTTAATTCGATATAAATTCCCAATTTTGTACCCTTGTGCGTCCCAATCGAAATTGGGGACACAATCTTGACCGTTTTGTGCAAACCGAATTTTATTAATATTCTACACTGTCCCCTCTACGCCCCTGACAATTAAGGCCGCCTGATTTAATCCCATGTACTCCTAATTAATTCTAAAATATCGTGCGCGGTTCAATTTAATTAATTAAATCTAATTTATGCTTCTGTGCAAATTTTCCAATTTTCGGGGGGCTTTTATGCAAAAACGTATTAAGGTGCCCCCACCATTGGGCAATTCGTGAAGAAGTCTATTTTTCCTTTCACGTAGATTTTTCCGTAATTTTCAGCATGTGCAACGCGCACATCGCCTCCATTTATTTTAAACACATTCTCGCATTTTAAACCATGTGATTTATAGCCCCAACATCCCCAAGTGGGCTCAAGGCCCAACTCCAAGGAGGGTTGACCAAGCCCAAACTTTTAGGTCAAACACCCAAACCCAAATTTCATGTATAAATAATCACTTTTCTCTTTTTCCACAAATCCCAAACTCAAAACCCTATTCCTAGCCGACCAAAACCCATCCCTATACTATTCATCTCCTTCTTCCTCTTTCTTCCGATTCCCCTGGCCGGAGCCCAACGCCTCCTTGCCTGAGACCTCCGCTACCTGCACGCCGGAGACCCGCCTAGCCTGGCCATCTCCACCGAGCCATCCTCCCGCATGGATTCATCTCCTCCCTGCTCTTCTCCATCTCCTTCCTCATGTGCATCCTTCCCGCCTCGATCTCCCACGACCGGAGTCGCCGACCCACCATCACCGGAGTACACCACCAGTACCACCACTATCCTTCTTCTCCCCGTCCGCCCAATATCCTCCATCCTTTGCCATTTATGTACCCACCTTATCCACATCCTTAACCAATGCCAGGTAGCACATACGCTATGAACACCAATATGTTTCACCCGAACCAATTTGCTTGGCAATGCAATATGAGTTCAAATACATCTGAGTTTATGTCTGGAACAATTTGGCCTGCTTGTTATCCTGTACATTTCTTTGTCATGCCACCTGCCACTGGTGCAATATCGGAGTCTATGCCAGAGACAAATATGCAGCCTGACAATTCTAATTGTTCAAGTCTGCTGGAGACTAAGCTTGGAGAGGAAACAAATAAAGGAGAAGGTAATCCACCAGTAGTGGAAAATGATAACAATATGAATGAACTTTGCTTACAACATGAGAAAGAATCTGAAGATTCCCAACAAAAGAAAGCTTGTACCGAGGTACCAAAACCTGAAATAGATGTTAAAGAGACTACAGAGTCTAGTGCAGAAAAGCGTGTCTTGAGAGATACTTTATATGAAGGTGAGGGAAGCTTCAGCATACTCATAAAGGGGAGAAATCGTAGAAAACAAACTCTCAGACTGCCGGTTAGCTTGCTCAATAAACCATATGGATCACAGTCCTTCAAAGTTAACTATAATAGAGTAGTTAGAGGAAGCGAAGTCCCTAGACCCCCTAGTATATCTTCCAGTGAAGTTGCTGCTGCATCCAGCATAGCCTAAGCTGGTATGTTGATCAGAAAAGCAAGAGCAAAGGCCTAATAAAAGGTCAAATAATACTGATTCTACAACCACTAGACATGACGATTCATTTCTGGCTATAAGGTCTCCAGTTATGTAACTGTTTTTGGGAAGTTACCTTTTGACAACTTAACTTGGCTATCTCCTCGTCGGATAAATCTTGCAGAAAAGACAGGGATACTCTAGTAATCCAATTTTTGTATGTTGTGGAGGTGCAAATTCTTCTAGGTTTCAGATCAGGATATTGGATTTATTCTGCACGACTTCTGGAGCAGGTTATTGGTACATCGCAGTCTTCTGGCCAGGCAAGTATACCTTGCCATTGTACTGTTATTTTTATTCCATATGTTGCATGCATCTTTATTTTTTGTCTTTTCATATATTTTAACTGTTATATAAAAATCCGCGCGACGGTGTCGTCGCGGTATATTTTTATTTATGTATTTGCATTGACCTTGTTTATGAGACTACCCCATCATCATGTAGCATCTTTAGGTTCAGTGGCCGTGACACAGTTGTTACACGAGTTGTGAGTCTCATGTAGATCACGGACTTGCGTGCAGGTTGGCCTCCTGTACGTGTGGGCCGTGCGTTAGGAATAACTGCTGTTAGAAACTTTGCATGCTAGAAGACTTAGCAGTTATTAGAGGTCTATGGACGTAGCCTATTGTAGTACGGTGGTCCCATCCTTGTCCTTGTTTGGTTGCAGGATTGGACTAGGGTACTAAGGATAGGCTATGGACCAAATCGTGTCATGGATGTGACATGCTTAGAGCATGGGGTGGGGAGAACAACAAGTATCACATTTAGGCTCCTTTGCACTTTCCTTGTGTAACCCGTACGCTCCGCCGGAAATGCGCGGTCATGATGACACCTATACTACTTGGCGGGCCTCCGCCGTTCAAAAGACGACGTGCCTTTGTAGGCCCCTGGATCTCCAAGAGAACCATGCCAATCCTATTTATGGCCAGATAGCCCACTTGTTAGAAAGTTGTTCTCAAACTGCATTCACATAGATGGTTAGGCGACCCCAATGGATGTTTACTTTCAGTACTTTATTGGCATGTGTTTAAGTATCTTGTTATGTCCCTCTGAGGACCTGGTCCGCTGCCAGGTGTAGCTGTTTCTTGAGTATTTGCAGGAGCGTAGATTTGGATGGTTATAGATGCTTCGTGGATGTCTTCTCTTTGAGCCGTGATTGATAGCTGGTACTTATATTGTTTGAGTGAGTTGTACTTATATTGTATTTACTTTTCCCATTTGAGTTGGTAGTGGATTTGTTTCCATCCAACTATCATCCTTAGATACTTCTTATTGAGATATAGTTTCATAGATACTATTTATTTATCTCTATATGATTTTGGTGGATGAGATTTAGATTTTACCCTGTGACTTGTATTACAGTTATACCACTTGTGGATTTGATATTCATAATTACAGCGTACGTGTGGATTTGGTTTCCATATATTGGAGTTGCCATATCCATGCGGTTGGCATGCTTACGTGTCCTAGTCCTACGTATTTTGGGACTGGGGCGTGACAGACGCCACATCCTACAGTTGCATCATCGGGAGCCTCCGGTACTTGGTGCACACACGCCCAGACATCTCGTACGCGGTGGGCAACGTGAGTCGGTTCATGGAGAACCCGACCACCGACCACCTTGCTGTCGTCAAGCGCATCCTTCGCTACGTCGCCGGCACATGTCACTTTGGTTGTTTCTACGCAAAGAAGGTTGAGGAACCACGGCTGATCGGCTACAGCGACAGTGACATGGCAGGTGACATCGACACCCGTAAGAGCACCACTGGCATGTTATTTTTCCTCGGTCGTAGCCTCATTAGCTGGCAATCTCAGAAGCAGAAGGTCGTGGCATTGTCATCCTGCGAGGCCGAGTACATTGCCGCAACATCGGGGCGCATGCCAAGGCATTTGGCTTGCAAAACTCCTTGGTGACTTAAAGAACAAGTCCGCCATCTCCCTTAGCAAGAATCCCGTCTTCCATGACCGAAGCAAACATATTGATACAAGGTATCATTTCATTCGGGAGTGTGTCGAGAGAGGGAAGGTTGAGATCGATTACATCAACACTGAAGAGCAGCTCGCAGACATTCTTACCAAGGCGCTCGGGCAAGTCAAGTTCATTGAGATGAGACAGAAGCTCGGCATCATAGAGGTGAATCTCATGCAACAGGGTTAGGGGGTGATTTGTTATAGTTAATCTTGTTGAGGAGGTTGAAGCGGTTATTATTTGGATTTCAATGAATCCCTAATCTTTAGGAATTTTGTTTGTTCTATGCCGTTAATTTGTTTTGATTTGTTAGTTAGAATATGGTTAGAGGGTGCTACTTTTATGCATTCTGTTAGAGTTATAAATGGCTATTTAAAAGTCAAGTTGAGGTTGAAAAAAACACAAATTATTCATTCCAAGCATCAAATACTCCTCTCATCTTACAATGTAGTCCTACTTCGAGTGATTGCATGCCTCATTTCTCGAGAATATGGCTTATTAGCCATCCTCTCTTTTTTGCTGAAGGTGATCCAGCTGAAGAAGACTTATGTTTATGCGTTATAAGTGAAATGTTAATAACGAACATTTTTTTCCTCTGAGGGTTCTGTATTAATAGGTGCCTCCAACTCAATGACTGACTCATTGTCCAGTTCTTCTAAAGAATACTCATTGTCCAGTTCTGTATTAATAGGTGCCTCCAACTCAATAGTTGACTCATTGTCTAGTTCTTCAGAAGAAGCCGGTTCCTTAACTTTCTAACAAGGTTCGGAAGATGTTGCCATTTCTTCAGCCAACGGTCGCCATATTCCATCTATTATGAAAGTAGATTTACGATTGAAGTCTGTATAGAATGTGTTGATTGTACAGTAGAACTTTACCGCAGATAAAATGATTCACATGGGAGCACCTTTTACTGGCAGGGTAAATTGGGCATTGGTACAACCCATATTAAATATCTCCAATTAAAGCTGCCCTTATGCCCCAAGCAGGAATTGGTGCTTTCCAAAAGAAAAATTTCATAGCCAAATTGATGAGCAAATCGACACTGTATATACAGATCCAAGAAGCATTCACCTCTATTTTGATACACTAGACTTTGGTCCCCTTTTTGAGGTGCATCATCTTTTCGTTAAGCACCTGGTCCTCTTTCCCCAGCTGTTCCATGGCATTATAAATTTCTAGGAGAGTCAAGGGTGGTGTGGTCACATAACGACTACCAGTTCTCTCTACCTGCTTTACGAAGAGGTAATCGACCCAGTTAGTGATCAGAACAACATTTCCTTCCGAGACATTCTTCTTGTTCTTCTTATGGGAAATATAAAAATGGCACATCAGCTCTTTGTAAATAGTCATAAGCTAGGGACATATCTTCTTCCAGTCATCAATCTCCTTATTATAAGAAGTGTACTCTTTATAAGGTTCTTCACCCATGGGCATCTTTGATACTTCCTGTATTTCATGCAAGGTGGAGCCTATCTCGCCTACTAGGGTATAAAAGGTTCCAGTATGGGAGTTGTACATCTCCTTTAAGGCTAAGAACATGTAGGTATTCATTTCGTGGCCGAAGTAGGTTGATATGACAACATGATATACGCTGATCCTCATGACGGTAGACCCAAAAGTATTCATGGATGATATCTTCTTTTATTTTAGCAGTGAGGCAGAGCATGAGGAGCATCTCTGGAAGGAATTGCATATCTTGAGGGAGAATAAACTCTATGCGAATCTTGGCAAGTGCTTGTTCTGGTTTGATCGCATTTTGTTCATGGGGCATATCATCTCTGGAATAGGATTATCATTGGATCCGAGGAAGGTTGAGGCCGTAAAGAGTTAGCCAGTTTCACAGACAGTAGTAGATGTGCATACTTTTCTAGGGTTGGCCGAATACTACAGGAGATTTGTAGCAGATTTTGCCAACATATCAGCACACTTGATATTTTTGACCTGTAGGGATGTTGAATTTGATTGGTCAGTAGAGTGTCCAATTTCGTTTGAGGAGTTGAAGACAATATTGATTTCAGTATCGATTCTGACACTTCCATTGGGACCAAGAAGGTTCACAGTATATTAGGACACTTCCAAGAGGGACTTAGATGCGTGTTGATGCAACAGAGGAGATCAATAGTTTATGCATCTTGAAAACTTCGAGATCATGAGAAGAACCATTTGATGCATGATTTAGAGTTGACAGCAGTGGTGTTTGCACTCAAATTGTGGAGGCATTATTTGTATGGCAGCCGGGTGGAGATCTTTACCGATTATAAGAGCTTGAAGTATGTCAATACTATGAAGACCTTGAACATACGGTAGAGTAGGTGGTTAGAGTTGCTAAAGGACTATGATGTAGAGCTTTAGTACTATCCAGGCAAGATGAATGTGGTTGTGGATGCTTTGATCTGAAGGGCTATTGCATTCCTCTTAACATATCAGAGGATCTTCAAGAGATGAGTGTCGAGGTGGTTCTTCCATATGATACTAGGATTCTAGGTAGTTTGTAGTTTCAGTATACTTTGATGGAGAGAATTAGGAAAGCACTGGAAGATGATCTGTATATTCAGAGGCTTCGGGTGTGTTACACTACAAGAATAAGCGGGATTAGCGACGTATTTTAGCGACTCCAAGTAAAAATGTCGCTAAATTAGCGACTCGGTAAAAATCGTCGCTAGTCGTCGCTAAATGGCGACATTTAGCGACGTTTAGCGACTTTTATTAAGATTTTAAACGAATAGTCGCTATAAGTTCAATTAAGGTCGCTAAACGTCGCTAATATATCGGATTTAGCGACGTTTAGCGTCGTAATTAGCGACGTATATATGAAAAACATTTAGCAACGTATTTAGCGACGTAGTATCTATCGTTGGCGTCGCTAATTTTTATTTTAGCGACGTTTTTATTGGACGTCGCTAAACGTCGCTAAATTTTGTTTAATTAGGGCTCAGGTTTCTTTTCTCGATCTATCAAAAATTTCGAAAACGTTTCGATTTCCCCCGCCCCCCCCTCTCCGGCGACCGGGTCTCCACGGCTGCGGCTACTCCGGCATCCCCCTCCTCCTCCTCGAGCTCTAGGTAATCTCTCTCTCTCTCTCTCTCTCTCTCTCTCTCATGTGACACTGACACAGACAGACACGACACACGCACACAGACATACACGTCACACACGACACACGCACACAGACACACACACACACGACACACATACACAACACACACACAGACGCAGACACACACACGACACACACACGACACACAGACGCATACACACACACAGACGCAGATTAGGGTTAGGGTTAGGTTTAGGAGAATGTTGCTTGCTTTGAGATCAAAACTTACTATGTACCAACAACTTACTATGTACCACAGACGCAGATTAGGGTTAGGGTTGACTAAAAAAAACTACATATCTTATGATTATGAGTCAAAACTTACTATGTACCAACAACTTTTCTCGTTTTAAAATCTGTTTCATCTCCACCGAATATTCTAGCCATACCAAAATCTAAAATTTTGGGGTCCATGTCCTTGTCAAGGAGAATGTTGCTTGCTTTGAGATCTCTATGTATAACTCTTAATCGTGAATCTTGATGGAGATAGAGAAGTCCACGAGCAATTCCTAGGATAATCTGGTACCGTGTCTGCCAATCCACTAATGCTCCTTTCTCTTTATCTAGAAGCAATTGTAATGTGTCATAAGTTTTCAAGTTCTGCCAAAATAGGTAAAACTTTCTATCATATGAAAATTTTAATTAACATAACAAAATCATAAGTATTTAAGTAAAGACAATTTTAATATTTCATCCCCTTGTACTCATATATCAACATCATTTCATCCCCTTGTATGCAGCAACCGAGAAGTCGGACAAGGTTTCTGTGCTGGAGTTTGGCAATGAGCACCACCTCATTCTTGAATTCTTCAAGGCCTTGATATGATGTTCTAGCCAGTCTCTTTACAGTTATATCCTGATTAGTGTCTAGGAATTAAATCTGTGTGATAAATTTTTTTGGCGCAGACCAAAATAAACCAAAATGAGTTTTGAAATTTGGCTTGTAGTTCACTAGAGTACACAATATGGAGACAAAATATACTTGTTGGACTTAGCAAGCTACTCCCATCTTCAGATATAAATTTGGTATCAAAGTCTACCTGTCTTTAGGTTATATAAGACTGGAATTTGAAAATAGCTCAACCATACGTGTGTGTAGATGTATAAGACCTAGGCATCAATTCTTAGTTGTAGTATGAGTTTGGGTTTTTGCATTTGGGGGATGTGAGAGTGTCGGGTTCCTCAGTCAGTGCACACTGTGAAAACTGGTTTTGTGTGTGTGCACAGTGTGCCTCAACCACTGTGTCTCAGTGTATCAGTCGAGCCACTGGTTTTGTGTGTGTCTTAGATACTACTATTTACTTTAATCTTTATCATCCAAATCTCATAATTCAATTTCAATTTCAATTGCAAAGAATTATCATTATTATAAGATATTATGGTATCATTATTATACTGCTAATTCTTTGTTTTCATCTATCTTACCAGATGGCACCCAAGAGAGCGACATCTCCTACTGTTAAGGAGGAAGTGATGCCTCCTACTGTTAAGGAGGAAGTGATGCCTCATACTGTTAAGGAGGAAGAGATACCACCTGCGGGGAGTTCCAGTCACCCAGCACCTATCGCGGCTGTATCTCAGACGGAGAGTTCCAGTCACCCAGCACCCATAGCGGAGCTTGATAACATAAACGCTGTTTATGCGCAGTATTTGAGGGACTGGTATCAGCCCCATTTTGGAAATCCTCAAGATTGATACTATAATGTTTCATATACTTATATATTATGCATTTTGTGTTACTGTGATACTCTGATACTTATATATTATGTATTTTGTGATGCTGTTTATGCCCATTTTGTGTGAATGTGATACTTTTATAACTGTGATACTTTTATTGTCTGTCTATAATGTTTGTGTTCCATCGAAGGGGTCGGCGAACCCATAGAATTCTACGGAGGGTTGCTCCGGGTTTATTTTTAATTATAAATTTATAAATTAGAGGAATAATAGTTTGGAACAATTCAGTTTTTTTTTAAATTTTTTTGTAAATTTAGCGACGTATTTACCGACGTTTAGCGACATCTAGCGACGTTTTTATAAGTCGCTAAACAAGTCGCTAATTAGCGACGTGTAAATAGCCGTCGCTAACTATGTCGCTGTACGTCGCAAATTCCTGACATGGCAGTACTGCCAGGTCATTAAAGACGTCGCTGTTACGTCGCTATAAAAGTCGCTAATGAGCGACGTTTAGCGACTTTAATAAACGTCGCTATTTAGTGACGCCGTGTCGCTAAACGTCGCTACATTTAGCGACTCAATAAAGTCGCTAAAAAACGTCGGCATAGCGACGTTTAGCGACGTTTTTCCGTTCAGCGACTTGGTTTTTTCCGACTGCGTTAAAACGTCGCTAATTACGTCGCTAAACGAGTTTACCGACGTTTTATTGTCATTTGGCGACGTTTTTTGGCGTCGCTAATTTGACTTTTTTTGGTAGTGTTAGTCCGGTCTTCGAAAGGAGTTGAGGATTCATGAGGACGAGATACTCAGGTTTGTGAGTCATCTCTGTATATCGAGTAAAGATATCTGATAGGAGTATTGACACATTTGGTCACAGTCAACTTAATTTTGATAATTAACTAAACTATGATTCGATATGGTACAATATGGTGCAACTGAAGACTGTACAAGAAGGACATCACTGTTACTGTTCATAAGAAAACTGTTGCAAGATTTCGTCTAGTTCTTTTTTATTTTCTTATATAATTTTACACAATATTTGAGTCTAGGACTATTGTAAGTCTACTTACATTTGGCAACTAGATACACTCAAGTCCACTCAAACAAGCCTACCCAAACAAGATCAAACTAACCCAAGTCTATCCAAATGGGCCAAACAAAATCTAAACCAAAACCTAACTCAAACCCAACCTAAAATCTGAACCCAACATTCTTGAAACTGAGCAACCAAACTTGGGCCGAACACTGCCCGAACTCGATCAGGGTTGAACCAAACTTTCCTAATTCGACTCTGTCTTCCTGAAGACCAGGCTCCAACATTCAAATTTTTGAACGTTTGAGGAACGAACTCTGCCCGAGCTCGATTCACAAAAAGCATATAAATAGAGATAATTTTCCACCATTTTAACTCATTCATTCACTCAATACTTTCTTATCTTCTCTTATCTATTTGTGTAATACTCTGAGCTTAGGCCATCCTATTCCCAAGAAACACCTCCCTTAACCTTCTAAGTGCTAGTGCGATATCGGTTAGAAGTCTACTTTGAGTTGTAACCATGTTGATAAGCCTAATGATAAATACACTTAGTTAGAAAAAAATAAGTTAGTCTTGATGCTAGAGCTATAAAGGCTTTATTTTGTGCTATAGACATGCCCGAGTTTAATAGAGTATCTATATGTATCACTTCACATAAGGTCTAAAAACTTCTTGAGGTAACACAAAAAGGAACTTCACAAGTGAAGGAATCCAAGATCAGTAGTCTTACACAAAAGTATGGGGTATTCAAAATGAAGCCTAATGAGACAATCCCACAAATGTTCACATATTTTCATGATATGGTTAATCCTCTTTCTTCTCTTGGCAAGGATTATAATAACCATTAAAAGATATGTAAGGTGCTCAGGGGACTCACCAAGAACTGGAACCCTAAGGCTACTACAATCATTGAAGGAAACAACCTTACCACCATGACTCTTGAGACACTCATGGACAAACTTATGACACATGAGATAGACCTCTTGAGGCACTCATGGACAAACTTATGACACATGAGATAGACCTCAAAGTGTTTGAAGAATTAATGCCAATAGAGAAGACCATATCTTGTAAAGCACATCATAAGAAGGTCTCCGATGATGAAAGTGAGAATGATAATTCAGATGATGATCAAATGGCCCTAGTTTTTAGGAACTTCAGAATATTCTTGAAGTTTAAGAGATCATACTGAAAGAAAAAGAATAACAAAGTAGATAACGATAAATAACCTGTGTGCTACAACTGCAAGAATACATGCAATATAAAGAAGGAATACCCTACAATCAAGAAGGAGAATTGCTACAAACGCTCAAGCAAAAGAGGATCATCTTCAAGCAAATATGCAAACACAAGCATATTGCACGAGAGGGAAGCTAGCGACTCAGAAGAAGAAAAAAATCCTCTCAATACTGCAAACCTATGCCTAATGGAACTTGCAGATTAGGTAGACCAACCCTCGCATGCTTGAAGCAAGTGAATCCTCGATAGTGGTTGCTCAGGTTATATTATTGGTGATGCTACCTAATTTGCAATATTGTCGATGAAGAAAGAAGGATATATCTCCTTTGGTAATAATCTTAAAGGTAGATGCCTTTATGCTAACAAATATGAAAGTTTGCTATGGCATATGCAAATAGGGCACACGAACATGGACACAATTGCAAGATTGTCTACAAAAAAATGGTAAGAGGCTTGTCGCAAATTACTTTTAAAAAGGATATGGTCTGTGTTGATTGTGAAAATAACAATGCAACACGATATTCCTTTAAATCAATAAATATTATATGTGCCTCTAGACCCCTTCAACTATTACATATGAATTATTTTGGGCCTAGCAAACTCGCCAGTCTTGGAGGTAAGCTTTATACTTTTGTAATTGTTGATAATTTTTCTAGATTTAATTGGGTTTACTTTCTTGTAAATAAAAATGAGGCATTTTTTGAATTTGTGACGTTTTGTAAAAAGGTTCAAAACCAAAAAGGCTTTATGATTACTAGTATTCGAAGTGATCATAGAGGCGAATTCAAAAATGCTGATTTTAAAAATGTTTTTGATTCAAATAGTTTTTTGCATAAATTTTTTTGGTTCTAGAACTACTCAACAAAATGGTATTGTGGAGCGGAAGAATAAAAATCTTGGTGATATGTCTAGTGTTATGTTAAATCAATTCAATCTTCCAAAATATTTTTGGGTTGAGGCTATAAATATAGCATGTCATATTTTGAATAGGTTCTAATTCGACCTATACCAAAGAAGATACCCTATAAGATTTGGTTTGTTTGGACTCATACAATTAGTTATTTCAAAGTTTTTGGTTGTAGATATTTTATTTTAAACACCAAGGATAACATGAATTTTTTTTATTCCAAAGCAGATGAAGGTATTTTTTTTGGTTATGTTGCTAAAAGTAAAGGTTTTAGAGTTTTCAATAAACATTCTTTAAATATTAAGGAATCAATAAATGTTACCTTTGATGAGCTTAACAGTCAAGTAACAAGTGACAGGGACGATGGAGATGTCTGAATAACGTCTAACAAAGTCCCTGACGATAAATAACTGGTACAAGCTATTTGGAGAGTTTGCTAAAGAAGATATGATTCACGATCGATCATCTAGAAGACTTGGTCAGAGGTAATGTATCAAAGGGAGTAAGAACTCGTTCTTCAAATAAAGATATTGTTGCAAATGTAGGTTTTATTTTACTAATAGAACCAAAAAATGTTGTAGAATCTTTCACTGATGAATTTTAAATTTCTGCTATGCAAGAGAAATTTAACCAATTTGAGAGCAATTAAGTTTGGAAACATATTTCTAGACCTAATGATTATTCTTTAATTGGCACCAAATGGGTATTTTGAAATAAACTCTGTGAGGATGAACAAGTCACACGAAACAAAGCAAGTCTCGTAGCTCAAGGCTATAATCAAGAAGTAGGCATTGATTATGATGAGACTTATGCTCCTATTACGAGACTTAAGTCCATTCATATGCTTTATGCTTTTGTAAGTTTTCATAATTTTAAATAGATTTTTAAAGTGCTTTTCTAAACGGTTTTATCAAAGAAGAAGTTTCCGTAGAACAATCCTTGGTTTTGAAGATTTTAAACTTCTAAATCATATTTTCAAGTTATGAGAGACTGTCACACTCCGTTCTCAATATACGTATTTGAGACATATTATTTTTTACTTACATTATAATTATGTTGCATGTCATGAAGACTAGACCCATTCTTTGGTTCAATTAGGCTCATAGTTTATTTGTTTGTGCTGGTTTGGTCATGAGTTGAACCCATGGTCTAAATCTCAAACCCTAGCTATATAAGCCCACTTCTTTCTCTCTCTTCCCTCATTCTTTCATTTCTTCTCCCTCTTTCATTTAGACAAGTACACCTTGAATGACATGTAAAAACTCTTAGATTTTAATTCTTAGTTTTTTCTTGTATTTTATTAGTTTAATTTGTGTATATTATAATTCTAAGCAGTTTTAATACTTGAAGTTTTCGATTTTAAGGGATGGATGTAAGTAGATATATACTTGAAGATTAAGTTTGTCATGGGTTCTATAAGTTTTTCTTCGTTTTGATCTATTAAAATATAGTATTTTAGAAAACTACTTTTTTTAGGTGATAGAGCATTACAATTTCGACGTTTTGGCTTTTAGTTTACTTTATTTGGGGTTAAAATAAAGTTTTTATGAAGGGAACAACTTTTGGTTTTGGAGCTTTTCGGCCATGACTAAACTTGCTATCTAGAGAAGACAAACTTCTCTTGCGGCCAGCATCTATGTGACCGATAGTTGAATGTGGCCTGATATTTATGCTTCCTGGACTCTTTACCACATATGCCTTCCAGCATGCGTCCATCTTGTTGGATGCATGACTAATTTTTACACATGCATTCTGGAGCTAAGTACTTGGGAAAGTCCTAAGTGATAGAACTCCTTGTATTTCACTCGCTGAACGAATAAAAAATTTACTAAGTTCGAGAAATAACCAAGTGGCCAAGTGACCCAAGCGTCCAGCAGAGCATGCGACCATAAGCTATGCGCCTCTACTTTTTGGACACATAACTCTGCACCACATTAACACATCTTTTCATGCTTGCCTTTTCTCTAACACTCTTTATGGCTTGTCATGTCAATCACTTCAGTCATTTCTTTGACATGAATTTATTGGCTTACTCAGCACTTGTACCAAGGAGTGGACTTTGCCATGACCTATGCGGCCTTGATCCTATGTGGCACCGACCTCTATATGACAGTTGAACCTTTGTGACCCCGATCCTATACGGCCCTATGTGCTTGATTAATTAATTTTCTTGGTTTGATATTTTATTGGATTTTGTGATGCCATGCATGATTTTAATTATTGTAAGTATATGTAATCTCAGTGACCAGGTGTTAGACTCGACTAAGTGCCTGACCCAATTATAGGCTATGTGCCAAGGGGCCATATTACCCATGCGCCAAGTGACTATGACCACCTATGTGCCTGACTTAAATTATATGTTTCTATGTGCTAGAAATTATGTGATTTACCAATGATTGGTAACTAGACCTGGCTATTTGTATCCGTGCTGATACACTCACTACGTGCTACGTGTTCCTACGTGCTAATTGTTCCTACGCGATTATCTTACATATTTTACACCGAGGTATACCAACGTGCTATACGATATATGATATGATACAATTTTCTCCAGCATGGACATCATAGTTGGTCGATAACCAAAGCGTGGCTAGGATTTGTTTCATTATTGCATCACGCTCGGGTGTATCCAAATTGAACTATCATGTGACAAAGTGGATTCGCATATACCGTGCCCGTAGTGCGGTATGATATATAAGGGGAGTAACATGTGACCGTGCCATATGATTCTGGCTAACTGTAGGGTTAACTAGACAACTAAAACTTGTAGAGAATTGGGAGGGATGGAATCCCGAGATCGCGCTTAACTAACCACCCTCAAATATTTATTTGGGGAGTGCAGGCTGGCCCCATGGGTATTATTTAAATTCTCAATAACAGATGATAATATCTGACTATTATATTGTATTATGTGTTCTATGCGATCTTAGCACGGTGGCCTTACGAGGAACCGGTGCATAATACTATGTGCTATACGGCGACTCTTGGCCCGGCTAGCCCTTCTAGCACATGGCTCGATCTGAGGATTCCTATTATACGCATATATCTCTGGAATAACCCAGACTCCATCTAGAAGGTCAAAGTCTTGAATGGCCGATTAAAAGAATATTTTTTGTAAGTGTATTTGCCATCTGTTAAATAGTCTAGGAATATAAACTATCTTGGTGCAGCGGCCTAACCCTTGTCCTTGTTTGGTTGTGGAGTTAGTTTATCGTATCTTGATAGGCTTTGGACTGAAACTATAAGACATAATTATTTATGTTGCACTGATTTTGTTTCTTCATTCGTGCTTCCCATATGGTACTTTCTATTTGGGGTCTAACCCCACTGGTTTTGCATAGCTAGGTTTAGAGCCAGCACCTGAGGATCCAGCTTTCATTCCCTGGCCGATGTGGGACTCAAGTGGGTTTCTTCTTCCCTGCTCGTCACTGTACATTTTACTCTATTGGGTGTTTAGCCACCAACATTTTGTTGGCCATAAATCTGGACATTTAGTTTTCTTTACATGATTGTAATTAAGCAAGGCTGCAGCTGATCATGGTCATGTACTTTTGCTACTCTGCCAGCTTCTCATTTTGTAAAGCTAATTTTTAGAATATTTTGGCAGGACGTTTGGGATGTCTTACTTTCTTGTCATATATATTCTATATTTACTGTTCTTACTTTACTAATTTAGACAATAGATGTTCTATGTGACCCTAAGTGAGTTGCTTGTAGTATCGTCGTACAACATTCTATACCTTGTACGGGATAGCTGGCCATGCCCTTCTCTATATTTCGGTACTGGGGAATAACAAGATTTTAGTGGTGGCCCATGGAGGTCTGTGTTTTCAGACTTTTAGGATGTTATGGTCATAGGAGTCTCAATAAAATATGTCCCCTTTGATATATTGCTTCTTTTTCCTCCATACCAATGCTTGAACAGTCAAAACAGCTTGCCTACTTGATTTTTTGTCCTGTTCTTGATGTTTCTTGTCATTTCTATTACGGCTTCCTCAGTTGCTGGATCAGCAGGCTTGGCAGGACATTATTTTCCTGGGAAACATTGGGAGGTAGCACCTTCTCACAGTCAGTTGGGATAGAGCAGTAGTTGAGCAAGTTGGCACAGTAGAGCCGAAAGGTGGACAAGTTGACCAACTAGCCCCTGAAATCCCCGTACCCTTAGTAGTACCTGGGGTACTTTACACCCCGATATTATTAGAGATCAAATAGGCAATGATGGCTATGCAGATGCATCAGATGGCGGTACAACAACATCCGCAATTTCTACAACAAAATCATAATGCCTTATTGAGTTAGGTTTTACAGGCGACTTTAGAGAGAGGCGGAAGGACTAATTCGGGGGAATCGGTTAGATCTTGCCGACTTAACCCAAGGTACTTTGATGCCACGGAGGATGCCATCACAGCAGATACTTGGTTGTAAGACATTGAGATTATTCTGGCAGCAATGGAGGTTCCAGCAGATAAACAAGTTGACTAGGTCCGACTACAGCTTTAAGACCTTGCTCGTGACTGGTGGGCGTCAGTAGAGGTTGGGTTAAGGTGTCATATATCTTAGGACAGTTTTAAGACTCTATTTTGGGCAAAGTATTTTAGAGTCGTCGCATAATATGAGGTTCAACAGAGGTTTATCAGTTCCAAGTAGGCCGATAGGACAATGGACGAATATATAGCAGTATTTTATAGGCTGAGTAGATTCGCTCTGACCATGGTGGCTACAGAGTCAGACAGAGCAATAAAGTTCCAGCAAGTACTTTATCGAGAGATTCTATAACTGGTAGATAGGCACGACTACTAGACTTATGAAGAAGTATAGATAGCAGCTCAGAGGCACGAGCTTACTATGTAGAGGTTTTCAGCAAGGGCTGGAGGCCAGAAGAGGTCTCGTGCTTAGAGTGGAGGAGGAGATAGAAATGTACCCCTAACGTCAGAACCATCACCTGACGTTCGTATTCATAATTCAGCATTGCAGAGGATGGCAGTTTCAATAATGACAGTAGCAGCTTGGCAGCAGTCGAGGCAACAACGATAACAGGAGCGCCAGAGAGCACCGGTGGGTTGCACTTACTATGACAAGGGAGGCCACACTAGAGATGTGTGTAGAAAAGCCAATGGGACGTGTATGAGTTATGGTAGTCTAGATCACTGGATTACCAATTGTTCAATGATATAGAGGCCAGGAGGGCCAGACAACAGTAACCAGCGCTGCCAGCACCAGCGAAAGTTCAGCACAGGGGACCAGCAATAGCAATACGTCTATTAGCTCAGCGTCCTTTATTGACGCAAGCTTAGATGTACTAATAACAGCAGAATCAACAGCAAGGCCAGCAGAGACCATAACAACACTTCCAAGGGAGGCAACAACGAGGAGCACAGCAGGGCCATGGGCAAACATTCACTTTGTCCTTTGAAGAAGCTTTGAAATCAGGCAACGTGGTGGCAGGTAACATCTCTGTCACATATTTTTCTGCTGTAGCATTATTTGATTCGGATGTATCTCATTCATTTATATTTGTACGATTTACGATACGTATTGGAATAGAGTTTAAGGTTTTGCCAGAGAGGTTGAATATACTCACAGGTAATGGGCTTATAGAAGTTAGTAGAGTGTGTATAGCGTATCCAGTCGTAGTATATGGGATTTTATTACCTGCACGGTTGATCGAGTTCCTTATGGGTAACTTTGACGTTATCCTATGCATGGACTGGCTGAGAGACAGTCATGCTAAGCTAGATTGCCTTAGGGGTATGGTATTGTTTAGTACCCCAGGCGTCGAAGAATTCGCCTTTGATAGATCTGTGGGAGACCAATATGAAGAGAGGATTTCGGCGGTAGTAATAGCAGAAGAATAACTTACCGGGATAGTCAAGGAGTTTCTAGATATATTCCTAGAATAACTCCCAGGGTAACCACCAGTGAAAGATGTAGAATTTTGTATATAATTAATTCCCGGAGCAGGGCTAATATATTGTAAGGTTTACCAAATGGCACCATCAGAGCTAGACCAGTTATACCAACACGTAGAAGAACTGAAGGTAAAGAAGCTCATCTAAACCAGTGGTTACCTTGGGGAGTGCCAGTGGTTCTAGTGAAGAAGAATGATGGGTCAACACGGTTATGTATTGACTACAGGCAGCTGATCGTAATAACGGTGAATAACAAGTACCCATTTTCGAGAATCGATGACTTGTTTAATCATTTGAGCAAGGATAAGGTTTTCTCCAAAATCGATCTTCGATCTAGATTTTATCAAGTAAAAGTTCTGAAGTAAGACATATCTAAGACATCATTTAGGTCACGATATGGGCATTATAAATTATTAGTTATGCCATTCGTACTGACTAATGCTCCGACGGTATTTATGGATTTGATAATCTTCATCTTTATTTCGTACCTAGATCAGTTCATGGTAGTTTTTATCGATGCCATTCTCGTCTATTCCAGTAGCAAAGAGGAGCACAAAGAGCATCTTTGAAGATCTTATAAATTTTGAGGGAACACCAGTTGTTTGTAAAGCTCAGCAAGTGAGAGTTTTGGTTAGATCATATATCTTTCTAATGACACATTATCTCGGGAGCAAGAGTGGCAGTAGATCCGAAGAAGGTTGAGGCCATAGCGAGTTGGCTACTTCCTAAGACAGTATCAGAGGTATGTAGTTTTCTGGGCTTGGTGGGATATTACAGGAGGTTCATGTCATATTTTGCAAGAATTTGAGCACCATTGACCCTTTTGATGTACTAGGAGGCTAAGTTTGATTAGTTAGCAGAGTGTCAGACAGCCTTCGAAGAATTACAGAAGAAACTAATTTCGGCACCGATTCTCATGCTTCCAGTAGGTTCTAAGTGGTTTACAGTATATTGTGATATATCTGACAAGGGACTGGGTGTGTATTTATGCAACATGGAAGAGTAATAGCTTATGCGTCTCGGCAGCTTCGAGGTCATCAGAAGAACTACCCGATTCACGACTTGGAGTTGGCGGCAGTAGTATTTGCACATAAGTTTATGGAGGCACTACTTATATGGTGATAGGGTAAATATATTTACAGATCATAAGAGCCTGAAGTATGTATTCACCCAGAATGATTTGAATATGAGGCAAAGGAGGTAGCTAGAATTATTGAAGGATTATGACGTAGAACTTCAGTACCATCCAGGCAAGGCAAATATGGTAGCAGATGCTTTTAGCAGTAGAGGTAGTGCATATATGTTGATTAACTAAACTATGATTCGATATGTTGCAATATGGTGTAACTAAAGACTGTATAAGAAGGTCGTCACTGCTAATGTTCACAAAAAAACTAATGTAGGATTTTGTTTGGTTCTTTTTTATTTTCTTATGTAATTTTATACTTTATTTAGTCTAGAACAATTTTAAGTTTGAGTCACACTTGGCAACTAGATGTACTTAAGTCCACACAAATAAGCCTAACCAAACCAGATCAAACTAACCCAAGTCCATTCAAATGAGCCAAATAAAACCTAATCCAAACCTAACTTAAATCCAACCTGAAACTCAATGTTATGGAAACTGAGCAACTGAACTCGGACCGAACTCTGCCTGAACTCAATCAGGGTTGAACCAAACTTTCCTAATTCAACTTAGTCTTCCTGAAGACCAGATTCCAACGTTCATATTTTTGAACCTTTGAGGACCAAACTCGGTTCACAAAAAGCCTATAAATAGAGATAATTTTTCACCATTTAATAACTCACTAATTCACTGAATCCTTTCTCATCTTCTCTTATCTATTTAAGTAATACTCTGAGCTTAAACCTTCTTTTCCCCAAGAAATACCTCCCTTAGTCTTCTAAGTGCTAATTTGACGTGCTCTTCAGATCAAAGCATATGCTTGTAAGAAGTCAGCAAGCACTTTGGATCAAAGCTTGTGTTGTACGCTATTTGTGATAATAGTGGATTTAATTTCGAGCAAGAGTTCTCGAGACTGGATTAGTCCTCCATGAGAGAAACCAGTATACATCGCAGTGTTAGCATTTTTGCTTTTTGAACTTTATTTACTTTCAATATATACTTTCGAATTGCTTAGTTGGTAATTAGCCTTAAATTTTAATTGGGTAATTGTTATACACACTCTATTCACCCCCCTCTAGAGTTACCTTCAAAGAGGTTATGACCGATGTTTATATTTAATCGTACTCCATGTATCTCAGAGGTAAGAAGATGTATCAGGATGTCAGGCAGTATTTTTGGTGCCATAGGATGATGAGGAAGATAGCGAGATTTGTTTCTCATTGTTTGGTATGTTAGCAAGTGAAGGGTGAGTAGTGAGACTATCTGGATTATTGTAGCTGCTTCCCATTCCAGAGTAGAAATGGAAGAATATTATGATAGATTTCATGACCAGTTTTTCTATATCCACAGCTGGTCGAGATGCAGTTTGGATCATAGTAGATCGGCTCATAAAGGTGGTATATTTTCTTCCTTTCAGAATGGAGCAGTCTTTCGAGCAGTTGATTGGCATGTATATGAGGCAGATAGTAAAGCAGATAGTGAGGCAACATGGTATTCTGATAAGAACTGATCAGATTGAGACACCACTAATGCAGATCCACACCCAGTATACTCGTACTATGGTATGCCATCTAGAGAGGATAATTGTGCGTCCATAGTACGAAATTCTACATAACTTGTTTGGCTATTAGTTAACTTAAAACTTGTCGAAGCATTAGGAGGAAAAGGGATCCCGAGATCATATAATGCTGGCCATCCATAATATACTGTAGTATTATCCATTCTAGTAAAGTATAGTATCTGGCTTCGTATTACTGTTATCGACCCAGTGTCTATCCTATAGTATCTGGCTTCATATTACTGTTATCGACCCAGTGTCTATCCTATAGGAGTACTAGAACCGTTATTGATTTACTATTACCGATCGAGTGACATCCTGGGGGGTGAAACTGTGGACTATTACTTGTTATTCATAGTTCTATGACTACACGGTCCTACTTCAGTATTGCATAATTTTATAATCCCAATATTGTATTCCTGGGGTATCCCATATATTAATCTATCAAGCCAAAGGAATTGGTTGGCCAATCTGTAAATCGGTTTAATTATGTATTCTACCACCTGACCATAATATGGGGATGTACTCTTTCTCGATGTAGTACGATACCTCTTGTCCTTGTTTGGTGTAGGAGTGGCTTGCTACCTCAATGATAGAATACATACCCATGCTATGGTACATATTATATATTGTTATTATTTGGATTTTGTTTCGTTCGCTCATACTTTCTTGTAGCACTTGTTATTAGGTGTCTGACCCTTATGTCTTTGTTTAGCCAGTTCTAATAGCGGGGCCCGAGGATCTAGTGTATTTCACCACAGATAATACGTACCTGCAGGATGGTCGTTGATGTGCATGAGTGGGTTCATCTTCATCACTCATATAGCATTTTCTTCTTTTGGGTATTTATTAAACATGTGCATGTTAGCATGTATATTCTGGACTCTTTCCATCATGATTGTACTATATTCAAACCACAGCTGACGATGTTATCATGTATATTTGACACTGTGCTAGTTAATTTTTAATAGCTATCTTCACCATTTTGATAGAGTGTCAAAGACGCCATACTGCTTTATCTTATATGTTCCATATTTTTTGCTTCTTGTGTTGACTGATTGAGAAATAATATATTCTTATATGGGCATTGGTGACTTGTATTATAGTATATACCCTCATGTCTAGGTACAACCATGAATGTGTTACACGTTATTGGTGTATTATGTAGTGTGTAGATGGACGTATCATATAACCGTTCTCCGTATTGTGGTGCTAGTGTGTGACATGGGTTCAAGTTTTGAAGCTTGTGTTTCTTATTGGCTTTGTTTTTTGGTGTGTGTTACCTACTTCTCTCTGTGTGATACTCTAATGCATATGTTGCTGCTGACTTCAAGCTTTGTTGTTTATGTATATATGTTCCTGGCTATCCTTTTAGGTGTATGCTCCCTGAATTAAGCTTTTCTCCTATTGACGAATGTTACTTCCATCCTTGCTTCATTACTACCAGTTTTGGTAATGGAATCTATGGATAGTTGATGATGCTGCAGTTAGCTCTTTATATTACCCATGTCGATGACGAAGAGAAATATAATTGTGTGGTGATGGCTTTTTAGAATTAATTTTATTTATTTGGTCACAAAATAAATGTTCAAATATAGGAGAATTTTTTCTTCATATGTAAAAGTATTGCATTTTTTTTATTTTAAGGAGTTACATTGGTAAAGCTCGATTTATAGGTTTTTATTATTTTAGTAATTTATGTTCATATATAATCCATTATATAAATTTGTGTTTGTTCCTATGCGTACATCTTTTTTTATACATTCATAATTGTGCATATAGCAATTAATATTCTTGTTTGTAAAATTTTTTAATTTTTTGACTCATTTTATATTTTATTTTAATGTAAGACATATACAATTGGCAAGCTGGCCCTATGTATGCTTATTATATTAAATTACAAAATTTGATTAATTTTTATATTTGCTAATTTCTTTTAATAATTTATTGTCTTATTGATTTTATGGTAATTAGAAATTAATAAGAAATACAAGAATAAAAAATAAATTTGTTTGGGGGTAACCTCATCTATTATCAGAAGAGAAAAAAAATAATATTACTTCTCAATACCACTTTTTTACGAACCAAACATATAAAGTACAAAAGATAACATTTTCCAAATCATTTCAACAACCATACAAACACCAAAGTTTTGGATTTCTTACTTCTAACATATACTTTTCTAAAGCACTCAAATGAATAAAGTAAAATAATATGCATACGCAAGATGCATGTACGTAAAAAAACTGTTTTGGGATTTTCTACTTATACGTAATTCGTCGAACCAAACATGCCCTATCTATGCTTGAGATATTCATGTTGTTGGGGTACATTGGAAATAAACCAAAAATATTAGAGAACACCTCAAAGAAAATTTATAACTGTAAAGACAAGAATTTAAGTGGTTCCACCAAGATGCCTACATCTACGGACGAGGGTAATTCATTTTCACTTGAAGAAAAAAAATGAATTACATTAGATCTTTCAACACTTTTTCCCTGATCTCAAGAACTCTCTATGATAATGATAAAGAAGAAGAACAAAATACCTCTCCCTCAAACTCTTGTGTTGAACTTATTCAACAACTTTCATTGATCATAATTGAGATATCTCAAAAAGAACTTTAGGCATTTTTATATAGCATATCATGTGTCCATATATGAAAATCTAATTCTATATAAGCTCCAAGTAAAAAATGGTCATTATCTTATCTTTGTTTGACAATTTTTTATATCCCCATCTCAGCAAGGTTTTGCCATAAAATAAAGCCGACACACTTCTTCACTGTACAATATCACCAAATCAGCCACTCATCAATCTAGTCCCGAAGGGATCTCAAGCAATAGGAAGGAGTTGGAGTAAGTCCGAGCAATATTGAAACTTAGCTCCAGGAACAACCTTAGTCAATATATCAACGAGGTTGTCCTTGGAATGTACCTTTTCAAAAAATGGTCATTATCTTATCTTTGTTTGACATTTTTTTATATCTCCATCTCAGCATGGTTTTGCCATAAAATCAAGCCGACACACTTCTTCACTGTACAACATCACCAAATCAGCCACTCATCAATCTAGTCCCGAAGGGATCTCAAGCAATAGGAAGGAGTTGGAGTAAGTCCGAGCAATATTGAAACTTAGCTCCAAGAATAACCTTAGTCAATATATCAACGAGGTTGTCCTTGGAATGTACCTTTTCAAGAACAATGTCATCGTCTTCTACAATATTCCGTATGAAGTGGTAGCGAACATTAATATGCTTGGTCCTCACATGGTGTACTTGATTCTTTTCTAAGTGGAGTTGTCCTTGGTATACACCTTTTCAAGTGCAATGTCACCGTTTTCTACAATATTCCCTATGAAGTGGTATTGAACAACAATATGCTTGATCCTCGTAAGGTGGACTTGATTCTTTGCCAAGTGAATAATACTCATATCGTCACAATGCACATCAATTACATCATGCTTCACCCCTGAGTCATCAATCTATCGTGAAGCCATATGCCCTATTTTACTGTCTCTATCACTGCCATATATTCTGCTTTCATAGTCGACAAGGCAACCATAGTTTGCAACATAGATCTCCAACTGTCTGGTGCACTACGTAGAACAAACATGTATCCAGAAGTTGACCTGCACCTATTAAGATCGCTAGCATTTAATCCACATATCCGCTGACCTGACTAATATCTCCACCAAAGTGTAATCCCACATCAATGGGGCTGTTATAGCTGCTTTTCTATAATTAATTTATTTATATTTTATCTATTCTTATTTTAATTTATTTTGTTAAATTGAATTTAAAAATTATATTTTCTATTAAAAATTTCTTTTAAAAAAAGAATATAAAATAAAATAATTATATATATATATATATATATATATATATATATATATATATAGAGAGAGAGAGAGAGAGAGAGAGAGAGAGCAGTCTCTATTTCTACTGCCTCTCCCTCTCATTCTCTAGAACTCTCAACTGACTTCTCTCTCTATTCCCGCTCCCAAAACGTCCTCCCTCTCTCATTTATCTCTCTTTCCTCTCTTCATCTCTCTTACTCTCACATCCCTCTCCTTCTCACCCCCTCTCTCTATATCAACTTTACCCTTGCCAGGACCCACGCCCCGCCCGACTGCGGCCACTACTGCGCCGCTCTAATCCACCGTCGGCCGGCCGACCGAACGACCGTCTCCTAGCTGCTCACCATTACCACCACAACTATCATCATCATCATTATCATTATTATCATCACTTTCATCATTTCCTCCTTCCCTCTTCATTTTATTCACCATAAAAAACAAGAAGAAGTTGGAGAGAAGAAGAAGAAGAAGAAGAAGAAGGAGGAGGAGATGAAGAAGAAATTGGAGGAGACGATCATCAAGCCCTAGCCACCCAAATCGCCAAATCTATTTTTTCCAAGGCAAGCCCTCAACCTTAACATTAATTTCTTATTTTTTTTCTAATTTGAAATTCATTCTAAATCATGTTTAGTGTTAGGGTTTTGGTTCTAGAAAATTTTAGATATTTAATTTTTAGCATTATAACAATAATATGAATTAGAACACGAATCGAAAACTTGTCTATACAATATGTTCTTTGAATGTGAAGATAAGACTGAATATATATATATATATATATATATATATATATATATATATATATATATATATATATATATATATATATATATATATATATATATATATATAGTCATTCACAGATACAGTTCTTTCCGTTATTTTTATAGCAATGGATGATCTTAAGTCAAAAGTACCAATTTGATAAAAAAAATTGGCTTTACCTTAGGAATAGTCCATTTGTTCAATTTCTCTAATTCAGTGGGATACTCAAAATTTTAAGCATTTTTTATTGCCTTACCCTTATTAAGGGCTTTCTTATTCGAACCAATTGCTAATGCTCGATTCAACAACATGTTGAGGTTCTACTTCACTCACTAGCATGAATAGTCAGAATGTTGAATTATTATAAACAAGTTATTATAGCTGCTAATAGTAATTATTACTGTAATTCTATTACCTTAGTAAACTACTCCTAGTAGTTTCGGATAGATCTAACAACAGTAAATGCCTAGCACGGCTGTAAACGATTTATGCCACCAACTGCTATCATGGCATAACAAGGTTACGCGACTTGGGTGCCATCCTACTAGGTGTAAGACACATCATTTTTATAAATCCTAACTCTATCATAGTTAACTAGTACAACAGCTTTACTAGTAATAATAACTATACCAGATAAATAAAAATTAATTATAATCTACATCTAAACTATTACATGTCTGTGAGAAAGTAAAAATACCTCAGCCGTGAGTTATCTGGTTCTGATACCAGGAAAGAGAAGGATCGAGGATGAGAGGTAGTTCTCTTAAATAGAATATCTTCAAACTTTTATTGAATTAAAATTTATAGAGTACAGGAAAGGAAGCACACAACATACTAGAACAATAGTAGTAAAAATGATACATCTTAACACAGAGACTGAGTCTCTATTTATAATACATCTCCGTCGATATCGGCTGACTAGGTGACTGGCACACGTCGGTCAAAATTATTCTCCCGTATCCTCAAGTCAATAACAATGGTGTGTGCCTGTCAACATCATCTTTACTTTACACTTCCTTTTGGAAGTAGTGGAGCATCTGCACCAAAAGTAATTATCATGGGGTCCATCATTGTTGGCCAAATTATTAAAGCGATTCCTCCTTTCCCAAAGTAACCATTCTTTTTTTATAAAAATTAAAGATTCTCTGTCATGTATTCTTGGGAAGACAGTAGCATTCACTGTAGATCAGTATCATTTTCTTCATCCGAGTCTTGAGGAGTGACTCTATTATGTAGTCGTTTGAAGAAGACCACTGAACCCTCTTTAATATTATCTTCTACCATTTTATCAGATCTGGTAGAACCGACCGAGAAATTATCTGTTTTAAAAATTGATTTAAATTGAGTCTGCATATACTAAAGATATTTTTCTTTAATTTTTTCTCAGTAATTCGAGAATTTTTTTTGTCTCAACGAATCCTTCAATTTTTTCAGAGGGCTATCTTCCATCATTTTTCTCTTTAACTTGTCTTCAACAAGGACCTCATTCTCCTTAATAGATTTTTTTACAATTTGTACATTCTCCTTCTCATCGATACGATTCCACTATTTAATCAAATTTTTTTTGGCTAAAATAGGAAAATTATTGTACCTGAAATCAGGTTATTGGTAAATTCAAATTGACAAAAATAATAAGAATAAAACTTCTTTTACTATTCCTTTTTTATTATGAATGGAATATAATGCCATTTGGACTGAAGAATATGCCTTCAAAATTCCAGAATATTATGAATGAATATTCATTCAACATTCTAATTTTATATTATCTTATATAGATGACATACTGATCTTTTCTAATACAATAGAAGAACACGTTAAACACACACACACACACACACACACACACACACACACACACACACACACACACACACATATATATATATATATATGCTATGTTTTAAATACAATACAAATAATATACTCTCTCTCTCTCTCTCTCTCTCTCTTTATATATATATATATATATATATATATATATATATACATATATATATATATATATATATATATATATATATATATAAACATGATATGAGTCAAAGACTCATATTCTTACATGAGCCAATGATCATGTGGACCAATAAAAAATGATCGTACTAGTGCGAATGAGAGCACATGGGATGTAACAGTTAATTCTTATAGTGCCACGCCGTATGTATATGTCGTGTCGACATAGTGTCACACCCCAGTCCCAAAATACAAAGCTTATAAAAAATATGTCGTGTCGACATAGTGTCACACTCCAGTCCCAAAATATATAGGACTAGAAATACGTAAGCATGTCAACTGTATATATATATTGTAACTACAATATATGAAAACCATAACACATACGTACGCTATATTATGAATAATAATTCATAAGTGATATATAACAAGTCACATGAAATACTAATCTCATCCACAAAATTAAATAAAAATAAATAACCAAATATGGCAATGAGCTAAGTATGAAATAGTCGAGAAGAACTAATAGTTGGGTGGAGACAAATCTACTATCAAACTAGGATATGAAAGAAAACATAATAAGTACATCATCTAGTGATCAGAGAGGTTTGAAGAAAATACCTTCTCGAAAGAGAAAGAAGTAGCAAGTCCTGGTCCGTGCTCCAGCAAATAGTCATGATCGTCTATACATAAAAGGGACCAGGTGCCCAGAGGGATGTAACAAGATACGTAGAAGCAAGCTATATAAACTAAAGTAAGTAAATAAATATACAAAGGGTTTCCTAATGATTTAATGTGCAATTTGGAGGACAACTTTTATACGCATGGCTGGGATTTAGGCTCATATACATATAATAATAGGGTATCTAATAGTAGCACGGTATCTTATAATATAATATCACACCAAGTTCCATCCGGAGACTATGGCTCACCGATTTGGATTTTCATACCCATAATTAATCATTGTCCTACCCCTATCCCCGCACTGACCAATTCGTATACATAATGTATCCATTGTTGTAATTGTATGAGTCTCTAATACCCTAATCATAATAGTTATCCTTCTAACCGTCATACTTTCCTTACGTATCGGTAGTGAGCCGAATATGCAGTCTAAGCCCCTAACAGAATATCACAAACCGTGTTATGTCTGTATCATGGTCCAATAAGATATAAAAGTATCCCTTAATTAGGAGGTAGTCTGCCAAAACTAAGTCAGCATGCATACAATAAATAAAAGCTACGAAAGACGACGAACACCGTCGTTTGCACCTAAGTCAAGCTTAGACGTACACTTTATATAAAAATAAATATGGAACAATAAAAGCAAATGTTAAAATAAAATAAAACTGATAGTAAATATAGCAAGGTATCTTGCCTAGTGTCCGAGCAGAGTTTAGACAATGTCCTGGTAGTGAATACGTCATGTCAATAGTAGCACGAAGAGGGAAAGATGTACGAACGTCTCCAAATATTGAAATAAATATCACTAATATTGATGTAATAAGCGAGATTATCAGAAAATACTACCCTTTTATCCAATTTGGACACAGGAACAAAACGGTAATTTCTGGGTCAAAGCGGTGTCCATATATAACATACTTTGTACCAAAAAATATGACATGGTCAAAGGTCTCTAAATTAGAAAACTTATAGGTCAAACTAATCCTAATTAACGATACGAACTCAATAGTATGTCCAGTTTTGGATTTTGGTAAGCCGATCACAAAATTGCCGTTGGGACCTACAAAAAGATAATTCGTCGACAGACTCCGAATTGGACAAAACTCGGGTCACATGACAAGTCAAACACTGCGAGTCCAGCGACATAAGTTTCGTTACGATCCGACGAGCGTACACATACTAGTAGGGTAATTTGTGAAACGCCGATACGGGGGACTTTCGATTGATATGGGTTGATTCTAGCGTGCTCACACGTCCAAATCAACTTTTGTAAAAGTTCACACGTCCGGATATACCATATGCGTCTTTCGGGAAAATTGATACGCGACCAAGTGGTCCGGTTTGGCGGAGCGCACTCCGTATCATAAAATTTTAGTTTCTGAAAATATAATTTTTAGTCAACTTTGGACAGGTTTTATTCAACAAATAAATTGAGTTAATTAAAACTAAAAGAAAGGTTTTTCTATCATATATGTTTTTAATAAACGCCTTCAAATATATTCTCAAAATTTATATGGTTTAGAAGAAAACTGGACATGAAAGGGGTTCTTTGGATTAGTTTTTTAGACTGTTTTGGACAGAATTTTTGTCGACTATGGGTCAAATTTTCTCTCAATCCAGGACACCTAAAATTAATCTACTTGAAGGGTTTCCTATAGGGTTATGTTATGAGTGTGTACAAAGAAACCGTTCTAGAAAAGGAGGAGAGATGAGAGAGGTATTATACCTAGAAGTTGGGCTCGTTGGAGTGGGCTGCTGTTGCTTGGGGGCGTTCCAAGCAGTCGGCCTGCCAGTGCAACGGCGGCATGACAGTCAGGTGGCCATAGTAGGGTGCGCTGGAGTGGTCGTAAAGAAGAGGAGGCAGAGTTGATATAGGTTTTAGGTTAGGGTTAGGGTTTCTGGTGATAGATATATAGAGAAAAAGAAAGGGTCGTTAGTGGGTGTGTTTAGCGTGTCTTTGAGGGGTGGTCGTAGGTAGGATAGGTTTTTTTGGTTATTGTTGTTGTTATCTATTGTCGTTGTAATTATTATTTTCTTTTCTTTTCTTTATTTATATAAGTATAGATAAATAAATATATGTTGGAATAAAATTCTTAGCAAATAGATATCTAATAAAATTAAATCTAGAAAAATTCACAACACTTTAGTACGTAATTTTTACACTATAAAAAAATATTTTTGTGAAACATTTATAGTTATCAAATATAGATAAATATTTATATAGTTAAAAATAAATCAAGAACTATATTATCTAATTAGCTCAGTAAAAAACTAAAATAAATATCTATAATTAAATAAATAAGATAATAAAATAAATAAAATTACTAAAATTTAAATTAGAATTAGGGAATTTATATTCTACCCAACTTACAAAAATTTTGTGCTCGAAATTAAAAATAAGGCATGATTTTAGAATAAGAGAAATCAATATTGTTGAGAAGGGTCAAGTACGAATTATCATACCTCAAACTTGGAAAGGAAAAAATATAAATCATGCATTAAATTTTAAGGATCAATCTAGTTTGCTTTTAGTAAGGTCCATGGCATATCCAAACGCTAAGGCTCAACCCTACAACCAAACAAGGACAATGATTGAACTCTCACACTATGATAGTCCAATTTTCTAGGCTACTAGCTTAAATAATACAATTACAAACAATTTTATTTCTTATATTGGTCAATCAGTGTACGACTTGTTAACTTGTGGAGTCTGAGGTTATCTCAGAATAATGCATAATAAGTATTCTCAGATCATGCCAGTGCCGAACATGAGCTAACCGAACCAATGTAATAAAATAAGCACTTGCAGGATGCACCAGTCCCCCGTAGGGCCACTGCGCTAAAAATACGCTATTAGTGGTTCTAGTATTCCTATATTGAAACAGTGGCTCGACATAATAATAAGTCAGATACCGTGCTCCACTAAGGTAGATGATATACAGTATCTGTGGTGGCCATCCCACAAAGCACTTCGAATGAATCTCTGTGGGAAGGTTCGTTGGCATGATCTCGGAATACCGTTCCCTACAATGTTACTACAACTTTTTGTTACCTAATTAGCCTTAGTTTGTATTTGAAATCTCAAGACATGGTCACTTGAGGATTTTCTTTAAGATGTCGTACAAGGTACGGGCACGCTAGATATGAATCCATGGAAGTCAAATCTGGATTCACCCGAGCATGTATGCAATATTCATACAATCAAAAAGCCTAGTCACGCTTTGGTAGTTTGACTCTCTTATTATGTGTCACAACCCGCACCCAGATGAATCGGGTACCGGTTTGCGAGTACGTCCAGCCTACGCCGCAGTGTTGGCGGTAGTACGCTGTCTAGACCATATTCACAGGTAATTTAAAATCTAGCTCATTCATAATATAAATAGGCAAGGATAATAACAGGAAATAGGAATGCTAAGATTTCATAAGACAAAATATGACATCCAAATCTATAGTTTAATACAGAACCAGAAGATAAATCGGGGACAAACCCGAGTACTATGCTGGAAAAAAAATACTAGCTAACTGGCTAACTACTCCTCAAAAGTAGTCTCCTGAGTAGGAACCGGCTCCTCAAATGTATCATCTGCTACGCCATATGGGCCATAAAAGGTGGGGGCATAGTCCTCATCATCGCTTAAATGTCAACGGATCCAGTCAGGAAAGGAGCAAAGTACCAATACACAACAAAGCTTAAACTAAATAATTATGACAAGTAGTAAAAACTGACTAAGTATCATGATAAGAATATGCATAACAAGTAGTAAAATGAACTAAGAGTTAACTGCTATAAATCAGGGATATGAGTAAAACAGGAAGATAATGAGACAAGAAAATGGAACTGCAACAAGACAAGAAACTATGTGTGTAAAATTGTGTATTTAGAATACATAGTTGGCATGTAGGGGGTTATAAGGCTAATAAGGCACGTCATAGACGGCTAGCAGTCAGGAATAATCGAGTATAAGGCTGATGGTACAGTCGCGTACTCAACAGCTAGCAGTCAGGACATGGGAAAAGGGTAAACTACATGCCTCCTAGTATTCTCCCTCCCGACACGAAAAGCAAGACATGAAATCCAAATCCTAACACTAAGTGTAATCATCCAATGGTGCTAGTAGAGCAAGGAACTAATTATCATAATATAAAGAATAAACTTGAAGTGCAGGTACTTGCCTGATGTTTGGATTCCAACTACGGTTCTGTCCTCGAAAAATTTCTAGATATGCCTCCGGATGCTGAAATAACCATTACCATCATGCTCAGAAGATATCAAATAGCTAGAAATGCCTGTCCATGAGTCTAATTTGGACACAGGGGCGAAAATAATAATTTCGGGTCAAAACGGGGTCCACATGTGGGCCCGCTTTGCACCGAAAAATGTATCAGGGTTAAAGGTCTCCAAATTTACCAAACTTAGTGTCAACAGGTCAGGAACGATGATACGAACCAAACGGAATTTCCAGAATTGGATTCCGATGAGCCGATCACAAAATCGTCCGTCGAGTGGGGCCTATGGGGCCCACGACACGCGATTTCGTCAACATTCTCAGAATCGAACCAAACTTGGGTCATAGGACTAGCGTATCGCTATGAGTCCGATGGCACAAGTTTCGTTTCAATACGACGTGTGTACACAAAGTTAGGACATGATTCAGAAAAGCCGGATACGGGGCGTTGTCCGCGGACACGTGTTGATTCCGGTGTGCACGCACACCCGAATTGACTTCTGCGAAATCCTACATGTCCGTATCGACGGCGCGCACGTATCTGTAAAGACCGCGCGCGACCAAGTCGTCCCGTTTGGCGGGGCGTACCCAGTTCCGGGGTAAATCGGGTCGTTGTTTTCCTATTTTTGGATCGCGGTTCGCGATTGCCACAGGACGCAATGCCCCGAGCGGGTTGCACGGGCACCAGTGGGTCATGCAGGCTACGCAACGCAACTGACGGAATCAAAAACGGGTAAACGAGCAGGGAGATACGCGTACCTGAACAGAGTCCAAAAACCCGAAATCTCGTGTCCGACACGACGCGAAGGGCCGTGTCCTGGGTCCTGTGTACTGTGTCCTAGGGTTTAGGGTTCTCAGGCGGAGCTCCGGCGGCGCTGCGGCGGGGGAGGCCGGCCGGAGGGGCTAGGGCGGTGGTCGACGAGGCTGGGCGGAGGCACGGCGGCCGGAGTTGGCTGCGGCTGCTGCTACTGGCCGGAGAAGAGGAGGGGAGGAAGGAGGAGGAAGGAGGAGAGGGCTAGGGCGGCTCACGGCGGGGCTGGGCGGAGCGGCGAGGTGAGGCGGCGGAGGATACAGCGGGCTGGTGGCGCAGGCGGGGCGGGGAGGTGACCGGAGAGGGCTGGGGAAAGGGTATTAATAGGTGAAGAGGCGAGGGGCGTGGCCGGGCTAGGCGGCGGGTGAGGCGGAGGAGGGGAGGTCGTGGCGAGGGGTGCGGGGCAAGGGGGAGGCATGGCCGCGGGATGGGCGGCGGAGGAAGCGGGCGGCCGGGGGACGCGGGGGAACGGGTCAGGCGGGGGAGAGCTGGATGCTAGCGGGTCGGGCGACAGGTCGGGCGGACCCGACCCGACCCGATAGCCATACGGGTTGGGCCGGTGGGATGGGCCGAGCCTGTTGGGCCAGGGTTTAGGTTTTATTAAAAATAAATAAATAAATCAATAAATAATTAATTAAATAATAATAGTTTTTAGGTATTTTAAAATAGGTCCGAGGCCCAATAAATTCCAGAAAAATTACCCTAAGTCCAGTTTTTCATTTTACACCCAAAAATATTATTTTTATAATATTTTAATATGATTTATCATCATTTAAAAATCATTTAAAAATTAAAACACTGAATTTAATTACAGAAAAATCCTAGAAAATTCCAGAATATTATGAAAAGTCCAAATTAATAATTCCTGAAAATCAGGGGGCTTACAATCTACCCAACTTATAAAAATTTCGTCCTCGAAATTAAAATATGGCATAATCTATTAATCCTTTATGTACATAAGGCAAGTCAATCGCAATCTCCTTGCGATAATCAAAATTCTAATCATATCCATTGCAATCACTTCAAGGTTAAGATGACCACTGTTCCAATCAAAATTTCCACCTATGGTTATCTCTTCTCACTTTCTCAAATTATCCATATCCATATCCAAATTTAAATTAAATCCTTATAACATCTTCAAAATTTAAATAAGCATGTAAATTTTACCTCCCGATCTTTAACTATCATAATCTCCTCTAGAAGTAATCCGAGTCCAATATTATTCCCATTTTCACTTATAAATTTTTGTATGCTTCGACTTTTTAAACTCCATTCACATCCTCAACATTTCAAATAGGTAGTCCAACCATCAAATTTTAAATTCTTAATTCCAATCATCAAATTAAAAATAATTTAAATGCAATCCACCAATGTTTAAGTCTGAAATTCTATATTTTTATCCTCTAAATTCAAATTGATGATTTTACCTTCATTATTCCAAATTCAAATCATGTACCTAAGGTATAAATATTGGGTCCTCAATATCAATAATTTTGAAGTTCATTAATCCTCATCATCTTAGTCATTCTTCTAAAATTCTCAAAATTGAAATGGCTTGAACCTCTCCCAATCTAAGCTTTACTCGATCACAATCCAAAAGAAATTCCTCTCGAGTTGACAATGCACTGCTACCCAACTTAGAATTTACCCATCTATCACATAAGGCTATATACCTTAAGAAAATATTCCTTAATTTGTTTACTCATGTCCTTCAATCCTCAAAACTTCAACGCCGATCATATTACATATGATATGTCCTTAATTACGGAAGAATAATCCTCAAATATGTGATTGGCCTATGGGGTATATCTAGTACTGTCTATATATTAAACTTATACCAAGCACGAGATTTCGTCTTTCCGAAATAAGGGAAGACGGAGATTAATAAAGAGTTTCAAGGGCGAGGTAATAGATTAGAAGTATCGAAATCAAGGCATTTAAAGAATTCAATTGGGAATTGTCAAAGCAGTTGTGGATTGAAATCCTATTTTGGTAATCCTTTGTTCGTCTACTCATATTAGTACAGTTATGTAACCGATACGATATGTCAGACATGTCTAGGGCAAGTATATTCGTCTAATAATCACTACCTATTTCAATCCACGTAAAGTAGTTATACGAAGGGCGAACTAAGCGCACTATGGTTGATCAGACCGTAATACACTGATTCTAAAATATATTATTGTAGGCCTCCCCAATAATACATATGTCATGAACAAGCTTGATAAAGAGTAAGCTTGCAAAACTAGGTTATAGAATAGCAGCATAAGTCAAGTACAGCAAAATTAAGTACGCTAGATGATGATGAAAGGAGGTACAAATTATTCAAGTTCACAAAACAACACACAATAAGCACAATAACAAAAGGCTCTACAATCTCTACAGTTATCAAATATAAAAGCATACCAGGTTATTAGCAAGTTCAAAATTACTAGGTTGGGGCTGAGGTCACGAACCAATAGGCACGAGCTAAAACAAGACTAGAAACGGATAACTACAAATCACTTACGCGCATTAGCTACTCCACGAGCTGCGCGTTCTCCATGGTCATCACGAAAGTTTATCCGCGTCCTTGTGGTGGATTCCTCTGCTGCTGCTGGGCCTGTTGGAGAGTGCTGCTTGTGGTACCAAGGGTGGTCTCGGTTCGGGTATTGGTAGAGCTTATTGGTTTATCACAGCATCTCGTGGTTATCTTGTAGGAATCTCGTCGCTTGCTGGTAGATCCATTACTCTGCATCCAAGATAAACGATAAGAGGCGCACAGGAATCAAGGCAGGATGCAAGTCAAGAATTTAATTCGAATCCGATATAGATATCAAGAACGTTTCAAGCAAGTGGATGAGATCCTAGAACTTATCCTATTCTTATTGCAGGCCTGTTTGGTCCCTAAGTTGAAACCGAACAATTTAGTCGAAGACCTGTATGGGCCACCATAAAAACGTGTCATGACCCGCACCCAGATGAATCGGGTACTGGTTCGCGAGTACGTCCAGCCTACGCCGCAGTGTCGGCGGTAGTACGCTGTCTAGACCATATTCACAGGTAATTTAAAATCTAGCTCATTCACAATATAAATAGGCAAGGATAATAACAGGAAATAGGAATGCTAAGATTTCATAAGACAAAATGTGACATCCAAATCCATAGTTTAATACAGAACCAGAAGATAAATCGGGGACAAACCCGAGTACTATGCTGAAAGAAAAATACTAGCTAACTGGCTAACTACTCCTCAAAAGTAGTCTCCTGAGTAGCAACCGACTCCTCAAATGTATCATCTACTATGCCATATGGGCCATAAAAGGTGGGGGGATAGTCCTCATCATCGCCTAAATGTCAACGGATCCAGTCAGGAAAGGAGCAAAGTACCAATACACAACAAAGCTTAAACTAAATAATTATGACAAGTAGTAAAAACTGACTAAGTATCATGATAAGAATATGCATAACAAGTAGTAAAATAAACTAAGAGTTAACTGCTATAAATCAGGGATATGAGTAAAACAGGAAGATAATGAGACAAGAAAATGGAACTGCAACAAGACAAGAAACTATGTGTGTGAAATTGTGTATTTAGAATACATAGTTGGCATGTAGGGGGTTATAAGGCTAATAAAACACGTCATAGATGGCTAGCAGTCAGGAATAATCGAGTATAAGGCTGATGGTACAGTCGCGTACTCAATAGCTAGCAGTCAGGACATGGGGAAAGGGTAAACTACATGCCTCCTAGTATTCTCCCTCCCGACACGAAAAGTAAGACATGAAATCCAAATCCTAACACTAAGTGTAATCATCTAATGGTGCTAGTAGAGCAAGGAACTAATTATCATAATATAAAGAATAAACTTGAAGTGCAGGTACTTGCTTGATGTTTGGATTCCAACTACGGTTCTGTCCTCGAGAAATTTCCAGATATGCCTCCGGATGCTGAAATAACCATTACCATCATGCTCAGAAGATATCAAATAGCTAGAAATGCCTGTCCTTGAGTCTAATTTGGATACAGGGGCAAAAATAACAATTTTGGGTCAAAACGGGGTCCAGATGTGGGCCCGCTTTGCACCGAAAAATGTGTCAGGGTCAAAGGTCTCCAAATTCACCAAACTTAGTGTCAACAGGTCAGGAACGATGATACGAACCCAACGGAACTTCCAGAATTGGATTCCGATGAGCCGATCACAAAATTGCCTATCGAGTGGGGCCTGTGGGGCCCACGACACGCGATTTCGTCAACGTTCTCAGAATCGAACCAAACTTGGGTCACAGGACCAGCGTATCACTATGAGTCCGATGGCGTAAGTTTCGTTTCAATCCGACGTGTGTACACAAAGTTAGGGCATGATTCAGAAAAGGCGGATACGGGGCGTTGTCCGCGGATACGCGTTGATCCCGATGTGCACGCACACCCGAATCGACTTCTGTGAAATCCCACATGTCTGTATCGACGGCGCGCACGTATCTGTGAAGACCGTGCGCGACCAAGTCGTCCCGTTTGGCGGGGGCGTACCCAGTTCCGGGGTGAATCGGGTCATTATTTTTCCTGTTTTTGGATCGCTGTTCGCGATCGCCACAGGATGCGATACCCCGAGCGGGTTGCACGGACACCGAGGGGGTCATGCAGGCTACACAACGCAACTTACAGAATCAAAAATGGGTAAACGAGCAGGGAGATACGCGTACCTGAACAGGGTCCGAAAACCCGAAATCTCGTGTCCGACACGACGCGAAGGACCGTATCCTGGGTCCTGTGTACTGTGTCCTGTGTACTGTGTCCTAGGGTTTAGGGCTCTCAGGCGGAGCTCCGGCGGTGCTGCGACGGGGGAGGCCGGCCGGAGGGGCTAGGGCGGTGGTCGACGAGGATGGGCGGAGGCACGACGGCCGGAGTTGGCTGCGGCTGGTGCTACTGGCCGGAGAAGAGGAGGGAAGGAAGGAGGAGGAAGGAGGAGAGGGCTGGGGTGGCTCACGGCGGGGCTGGGCGGAGCGGAGAGGTGATGCGGCGGAGGAGACAGCGGGCTGGTGGCGCAGGCGGGGCGGGGAGGTGACCGGAGAGGGCTGGGGAAATGGTATTAATAGGGGAAGAGGCGAGGGGCGTGGCCGGGCTAGGCGGCGGGTGAGGCGGAGGAGGAGAGGTCGTGGCGAGGGGTGCGGAGCGAGGGGGAGGCGTGGCCGCGGGATGGGCGGCGGAGGAAGCGGGCAGCCGGGGGACGCGGGGGAACGGGTCAGGCGGGGGAGAGCTGGATGCTAGCGGGTCGGACGGCGGGTCGGGTTTGGTCGGGCGGACCCGACCCGACCCGATAGCCATACGGGTTAGGCCGGTGGGATGGGCCGAGCCTGTTGGGCCAGGGTTTGGGTTTTATTAAAAATAAATAAACCAATCAATAAATAAATAATTAATTAAATAATAATAGTTTTTAGGTGTTTTAAAATAGGTCCGAGGCCCAATAAATTCTAGAAAAATTATCCTAAGTTCAGTTTTTCATTTTACACCTAAAAATATTATTTTCATAATATTTTAATATGATTTATCATCATTTAAAAATTATTTAAAAATTAAAATCCTGAATTTAGCTACTGAAAAATCCCAAAAAATTCCAGAATATTATGAAAAGTCCATATTAATAATTCCTGAAAATCAGGGGGCTTATATTATGCCAGTGATGGGGAAACAATATTCATATTTATAATATCACGCATTCAGGAATTTAGAGGCATTCTCGATGCACAACCTAAATATAATCACTTAACACGTGATACGATGTGTCATACCTCGGTACACATAAAAACATGAATAATTATCTGGAAATAGTAGTATTATCACGGATATAGTATTTGAATCCAATTACCAATTATATATTGGGTCACATGAATCTAGAAAATATTTAATCAAATAAGTAGCGCCGCATGGGTCTCTAGGCCGCATAGCAATCCTGACCGCATGAGAAGTCAGGCCGCATGACAATCCTGGTTGTGTGAGAAGTCAGGCCGCATGATAATCCTGGCCACATAGAGTCATGCCGAATGGAGTCATGCCACATGGAGTCTGGGCTAAGGTCCACTCATCGGGATAAGTGATAAAGCGACGTAAAAATAAATAAAGTGTCAGTGATGTGACATAAAGTTTGATGTGATATAAAGTATGATGTGACATAAAGTGTGTCATAAAGAAAAGATAAAAATATATAAAGACGTGCCAAGGATACGCCAAAGATGCGCTAAATTTCAGAGTCATGCGTCCAAGGGAAGGTGGCCGTGAATGCACAATGTGTTCAAGGACACTTGTGTAGATCAACAGTCATGCATCCAACATGATGGACGTATGCTGTCAGTATGCAGCAAGAGTTCAGCCTCATAACCCTCTCGGGCCGCATAGTACTCTCAGCTACATAGCTCGCTGGCCGCATGAAGAATTTGTCTTCACCTACAGCAGGTTTGGCCATAGCAAAAACTCCCAAAAACTAAAATCTTGTTTTCTTCATAAAAGCCTCATTTTATGTCCAAATCAGGTAAACCAAAAGCCAAAATTCTCTAAATCAAAATATCTAACATGTAGCCAAAACTAGTTTTTAAAGACACAAGTTTAATAGATCAAAACCAAGAAAAACTCATGAAACCTAATAAAAACCTAAGTTAGAAATATAGATCTACACTGATCCATCCATAAAAAAAGAAAACTCCAAGAACTAAAAGTGCTTAAAAACACACAATAAATATAATGGAACAATAATATGGAGGATTTTTCAATTTCTTATGCAAGGTGTACTTACCTATGAAATGGGAGAGAAAGCTAAAGAAAGAGGAAGAAATGAAGAAGTGAAGAGAGAGAATGAAATATTGGTTTATATATGCTAGGATTTTAGGGTTGAATTAAAGACTCTATTGAGTTGAACCAAATCACAAAATAAACCATGAACCAGGTTAAACAAAGAATGGGTCTAGTCTCCATGCACATACAACCATGCTAAAATAAAAATACGTTCTGAATACGTATATCAAAAACAGGGAGTGACATCTCTATCCATCGTAGAAAAATTTCATCCTCGAAATTCCAATCCAAGCAATAGCTAGAGAAGTCAGGACAAGCACAATATAAATCTACTAGCAACTACTCATACAAGTAATATCATTACAACACCTAAGTGATCACCAGATCACAAAATTCAATATATGAAGGCATAAGATAGAATATACTTTCTGAGTCGAACAGATACGGGTATCGAGATAATATCCTCCTCGCACTTCTATGTCGATTCTCTAAGAGTGTGATGTCTCCAGGCTACTTGGACAAGAGAAATAGTCCGGTTCTTGAGTACTTTCTCTCTTTGATCCAGAATGGATACGGGTTGCTCCTCATAAGATATGTCGGTACCAACGACTAATTCAGAGTGATTGAGGATATGAATCGGATCCAGAACATACCTATGCAACTGAGACATATGAAATAAATTGTGTACCTCACATAGCGAAGGCGAAAGGGAAAGACGATAAGCAAGATTGCCTACCCGCTCGAGAATATCGAACGGACCTATATATCTGGGACTAACCTTTCCGCGAACCCCGAATCTATTGACTCCACGGGTAGGCAAAATCCGTAAAACACGTAGTCGTTGACACAAAACCCTAAAGGTCTATGATGCTTATCTGTCCAATGATGATGCCTATCTTGTGCAACCCGAAATCGCTCTCTAATCTGCTTAACAACCTCTACTGTATACGTGATCATTTCAGGGCCTAACAACTTCCGCTCACTAATATCGTCCTAAGCCAACGCTGACCTATACTTCCTGTCATACAGTGCTTCAAAAGATGCCATCTGAATACTAGCCTGACAACTGTTATTGTATGAGAATTCCACCAAGTAAAGGTGATTCTCCCAAGATCCACCAAGATCTAAGGTACAGGCTCATAGTATATCTTCCAATGTCTTGATGGTTCTTTTAGATTGTCCGTCTGTCTGAGGGTGGTAAGTTGTGCTGAATATTAACTTAGTGCCCAAGCTCTGGTGCAATTTTTTCCAAAAATAAGAAGTAAACCGTGTGTCTCGATCTAACACGATACTTACTGGGATACCGTGTTGTCTCACTATTTGTCACATATATACTTCAGCTAATTATTCTGTAGACTGTCCTACTTGAAAAGGAAGACAGTGAGCTAATTTTGTGAGACGATCTACTATCACCCAAACTGCATCTCGACTAGTCGACGATCTAGGTAAACCAGTCATAAAGTCTATTGTGATGTGTTCCCACTTCCACTCTGGAATATGAAGCGGTTGTAATAATCCTTTCGGTCTCTGTTATTCTGCTTTCACTTGCTGACATATCAGACATTGCGATATGAAGCATGTTATTTTCCTCTTCATTGTGTTCCACCAAAAGTGTTACTTGATATCTTGGTACATCTTCGTGCCTCCCGGATAAATAAAATATGGGGAACTGTGTGCTTCATTCTTAACTTCTTGTCGAATATCTCCACTCGGTACGCATAGACGATTCCCAAACCTTAGTATTCCATACGCATGTATTGTCAACTCCTTCCGAAGACCTGACTCACATTCTTCTCAGAGTTTTTAAATCTTTAGGTCCTCTGTCTGAGCTAGCTTAATTCTATCTATGAAAGTTGACTGAATCGGTAGGCTAGCCTGAATACTTGTACTCTGTGGATGTACTATCTCGATACCCATTTCTTTTAAGTCTTCTAGAATGTGCTTTTAAGTTGTCAACATAAATGCTCTACCTCTTCTGCTAAGTGCATCAGCTACTACATGAACCTTGCCTGGATGGTACTGAAGTTCCACGTCATAATCTTTCAACAACTCTAGCCACCTTCTCTGCCTCATGTTTAGGTCCTTCTGCGTGAACACATACTTCAGACTCTTATAATCTGTGAATATTTCTACTTGATCACCATATAAGTAGTGTCTCCATAACTTAAGTTCAAATACTACTGCTGCTAACTCTAAATCGTGAGTTGGATAGTTCTTCTCGTGATCTCTGAGCTGCCTAGAAGCATATGCTATCACTCTCCCTTGTTGCATCAAAACATATCCAAGTCCTTTTTCAGATGCATCATAATACACTGTGAAACCTCCGGAGCCTACTAGAAGAGTAAGGATTGGGGAAGAGATTAACTTCTTCTTCAACTCTTCAAAGACTATCTGACATTCCGCTGACCACACAAATTTAACTTCCTTGTGCGTCAACAGAGTCCAAGGTGCCAAGATTTTAGCAAAATATGACACAAATCTTCTGTAGTATCCTGCCAAGCACAGGAAACTACGCACTTCCGCTACCGCCTTTCGGATTGGCCAGATCTCTACCGCCTCTACCTTCTTGGGATCAACTGACACTCCTGCTATAGAAATAATATGTCCAAGAAAGGATATATGATCCAGCCAAAACTCATACTTACTAAGCTTTCCATATAACTGATGCTCCCTCAATGTTTGTAGAATTATCCTGAGTTTTTCTTCATGCTCCTCCTATTTACAAGAATACACCAGGATGTCATCAATGAATACTACCACAAATTAGTCTAAGTAAGGCATAAAAATATGGTTCATCAAGTCCTTGAATAGCACTGGAGCACTAGTAATCCGAATGGCATAACTAAGAATTTGTAATGCCTATATCATGACCTAAATGTTGTCTTTGGTATATCCTGCTTTCAGACTCGCACCTGATGATATCCTGATCGTAAATCTATCTTGGAGAAGACTCTTGCTCCACTTAATTGGTTAAATAAATTATCAATCCTTGGTAATGGGTACTTATTCTTTACGGTCACTGTATTAAGCCGCCTATAATCCATACAAAACTGCGTCAATCCATCCTTATTCTTTACCAATACCGCTGGTGCTCCCTACGATGATGCACTGGTCCGAATAAACTTCCTTGCTTTTAGTTCTTTTACGTGTCGATATAACTGATCAAGCTCTGATGGTGATATTGGGTACACCTTCTCAGATACTGGTTCTGCTCTAGGCATTAACTCTATACAGAACTCTACTGTCCTAACTAGGGGTAATCCAGAAAGATTATTGGGAAAGACGTCCATGAACTCTTCAACTATCTTGGGTAGCGGGTGTGCTTCTTTTGCTATGGTTGTGACTCCTCCCTTGTACTGGTCTCTTGCTATTCTGCTATGGACAAACTCTTCTAGACCAGGAATTCTAAACAACACTCTACCCTCATGACAGTCTTTCATTGCATTATGGTCTCTCAACCAGTCCATGCCTAAGATAACTTCAAAGTTATCCATAGGAAACTCGATCAACTTTGCAGGTAATAGATGCCAACATACTACGACTGGACATGCTAGGAATACCCTACTAACTTTTAAGATCCCATTGCCAGTGAGTATATTCAGCCTCGCTGGAAATCCCTTAAACTTTAATCCAATATGTGTCACATATTGTGCAAATATAAATGAGTATGAAGCTCTAGAATCAAATAAATCTATGGTAGAAAAGTTTGTAACAAAAATGTTACCTTCCACTACGTCGTCTGGCACCATTGCTTCCTCTAAAGACAAGGTTGTACATGTCCTTGGCCTTGTAGAGCTCCTTGCGTCTGTCTTTCTTGTTATCGTAGTATCTGTTCTTGCTGATTCTGTTATTGCGTCCTATAAAGCTGGGCCTGCGTCGACAACGGATGTTGAGCCAAAGGCCGTGTTGCTACTGCTGGTCCTCCTTGCTGCACTGCCCTTGGAGCTGGCAATACAGTAAGCTGTTGTACTGGCCCTCCTGGCATCTACATCAATGGGCAAGTAGTAATTTTGTGATCAGGACTCCCATATCTCAAATATAGTCTGTTAGTTGCCCGACAAACATCCCAGTTATGAACTCCCTTACCACAGTTGTAGAAGCATGAAAAATACGCTGGGAAGAACTACGCAGCCTCTTGATGCAGAGCAGCGTAAACGGAGGCCTTCAGAGCCATCAAGCGTGCAACAGAGCTTTCTCCGCTAAAATACGGCATGAAGTATAAGCTCAAAGGACCATCCGCGTAAGTGCAGTACGACCAGGCCGCTCCAGCGTAAAACAGAGTTCTTCATCGCCTCCATGGCATAAAACTCAACCGCTCTCAAAGCAGCGTTAATGCGTACGAGGAACGCTTCGTCTTCCCCGAAATGAACCTGTCAAGTCACGCAGTGAATCTGACCTCTGACTCCTGACAAAAAGTGCTGCACGGCTACCCAGACGACGGCTGGAAACGATGGCAGACCCCTCAGGACGCGCCCCACAGTATGATGGCAGATCTCGGCATTTAATGCAGAGGATTTGGTTAAAGCATCCCCAAACCGTCGTTTACTGGAGTCCCCTCAGCATAAACCGCTCTTTCGCGTACAAGGGAATACGCTGCCCTGTTTTATACAGGCAAACATGAGCTGTTTTACGCTCCGCAGCAGGCAAACCGCCTGCCACGTCAAAAGCTGCACCTCGTATGGGACTCGAGGCACGTCTCCACGTCTAATTGCACAGAGCGGTGACAGTTTCTCTCAAGGCACGTCTCTGCGACGGGTGCACAGAAGGGCTGTAGACCTTCAAAACACGCCTCCGCATTTAATGCATAAGATGGTGGCAAATCTCTGCAAGAGATTCGATTATATCTCCAAAAGCCGTAATTCCGGCTAAGACGTCCATATCAGCACGGTACGCAGCGGCTTCTACGCCCATTCTAGTACAGTACGCAGCGGCTTCTACGTCCATTCAGGATCTGTGCTCATACGGCTTCTACGCCCATTCAGGATATATGCTCATACGGCTTCTACGCCCACTCAGTCTCTACGACCACTCAGTCTCTACGACCACTCGGCTTCTATGCCTGTTCGGCTTCTATGCCTGTTCGGCTTCTATGCCTATGCGGCTTCTATGCCTGTTCGGCTTCTATGCCTACTTGGCTTCTATGCCATGGTGACAGACATTTGGCTTCTATGCCAACCTCTGCTACACAATGGATACCTACCTACGTGGCTTTTATGCCATGATCTTAGTAGCAATTGTATGCGTTGTGTCCCCTTAGTTGGACCCGCATCACACGCTCATTCAAAAGATCATCTATACGTAGGCATTGGTTACTTTAACCGTTGTGTAAAAGGGTGCTGTAATTTCTACTCCTCGGTTGTTACACCGATGGAGTGGTCACTGTCACCAAAACTCTATAAATAGAGACCCCTATCAATGGGGAACAAGGTCGACAATTTGGAAGATCGAACCAGGTCAGAGAATTGGTAAAAAGAGAGAGAGAGAGAGAGAGAGAGAGAGAGCACCCGGAGCTCAGGCAAAGAGTAGGGATCGACGACTTCGGCATCGTGCATCCACCCTCTCCTGCAACCTTCGAAGCTGCTTCCTGTCTCCTACGGTACTTCTTCAACATCGTGTGGTCCAAGGGCTAAAGTGATCGATCGCAGATCAGACACCTATAGCAATATCTACCTAGATTAAATAAATTATACTCCCACATCCTCGTATAGGATTATATTGTACAAGTTTCTTTGTAAACAAAAGAAGGCGGGTTCCGTGTAAACCCCCATATCGAATACATTCCTATTCTTTTCGTTTAAATAATCACAAACAAGATGGCGACTCTGCTGGGGACATCTTTTCTTCTAACGAGGAAGCAATTGCTCAACACGATGCGGTATCCGTGGGATCCGTAAAGAAGACACTGGTCGTCCAATTCGACCAGTCTGCCTACGAAGACATGCTTCGGACTAGGGGTAGCTCTCACTCTCTCTCCGTCCAAGACAACAGGAAGCTGCGCAAAGTGTGGATGCCCAAGACATCCTTTACCGTTCCTGTGGACTCTCCGATCTCTCCGATCTCTCCGACCAATGAGGTGGTAGCATCGCTCCCTCCGTGCCCTGCACGTAAAAATCAGTCTTCCGCTACTCGCGGTACAGAAAAAACTTCGGGCAAAGCCTCAGCGCTAACCCAGAAGTATCCACTGCGCTTTACGCGTAGGAATCAGTCTCCCGCTATGCGCGGTACAGAAAAAACTTCGGGCAAAACCTCAGCGCTAACCCAGAAGTATCCACTGTGCTCTACACGTAGGAATCAGTCTCTCGCTACGCGCTGCACAGATAAAACTTTCGATGGTGCCTTAACGCCAAATCGGAAGTATAGATCACGCTCCACGCGCAAAACAACATCTGACCTCTACGGTAAACCAGATGAGCACTGTGATCTCCGCGAGGGGAAGCAAACAGGCGAATACTCAGCTTCTCGGCCTTTATGCCAGCAAGAGAACAATCTGCCTACTCTCCGGATTACGCGAGAAACCATTGGCCGACTGAGGACCTCTTCAGCTTTACGTCAGTCTGAGCGAATCTCCAAATTATGCCAGGCGAGGTCCCACGACGTAAAGCAAGCTCAGGTTGCTACTCCTGACCTACGCGATTGCTTAAACCAGAAGCGTAGGAGAGGGGACCTTCCAACATGTCTATTACGCCCCCTAGAGAGCAATATTGTAATAGTCATAAAATCGTGATTGACTGCTACTGTTCTAAAGCAAGACGGTCGATTTTCGACCGACTGAGCTACTCTCAGTCTTTCCCGGAAGAAGAGCCCGCGTATGCATCCGTGAACATGGCTTCACGTATACCTAGAAGAAGGTCAAGCTCAAGACGTCATCCCTCTGGACCTCCGAGCCGAAGGAGATTCAAAGACCTCCTCAGGAACACTGAAGCTGGGGTATTCCAAAATACCCGTGCAAGGTCACAGCAACCGGCTTCGTACTCATCTGATCCCAACACTAGGGGTCACCAATCTCCCAGATCAGATGCTGAGAGTATAGAGTTGACTTCTGCAGCAACCTATACTAATCCTTCGGTGACGCCCAGGGAAACGAGAGTTTACGTTGTTGAAGATGGACGCGAGGAAGCTTCGCCCTCAGGAAACGCGGAACAACGCATCACTGTGCTGGAGAAGTCTCTGAAACAAATGCAATCCGTAATGGAGAACATGCACCAGATGATGCTAACTCAGCACGCAACTGCCGTGGCTCAAGCGTCGGTCCCGCCAACTCAGATACGTGTGGGGGTGGACTTGCCACCATCCAACCCAAGCCAAGAGCCCGCTCTAGATCAAGAGTCGGCAGCTCCTCCGCTTCCCCACTCGGTGAATATATTACCTCCCGTTGGAGTCACGATACAACCAGCTCCACACTACACCGGAGCCTCGCTCTCAACTAAAAATCTGATGCAGGCAGTACGGGAGTTGAAAGCCCAGTTTGACGCCTTGAAGCACAAAGATCATCTCAAGAAACTGGGAATCAACCAACCTTACCCAGCTACCTGGGAAGAAGTCCCTTTTCCTCCAAAATACAAACCTCAGAGTATGGCTCTGTTCGAAGGAAAAATATCACCAAGTCAATACATGAACTATTTCAGTATGATGACGGTGTTGCTGCAAGGGAACGACGCCCTCCTCACTCGGGTGTTCAAAGGCTGCCTCTCAGGAGTAGCCTATCAGTGGTACCGTAGCTTGGCGGACAACTGCATTACTTCCTTCGAAGACTTCAAAGCTTTATTCTTTACGCGATTCTACGAGGGTGGGATGGACATGTCTATGTCCTCTCTCATCGAAGTCAAACAAAGGGAAAAGGAGGACGTTCGCACCTTCGTCGAACATTTTCGTCAAGCCACCTTACAAATGCCTCCAGGAGTTCCGGACTCGACGTTAGTAGACATTTGCAGGAAGAACCTCCTTCCCGTAATCTCGGTATTTACAGGACCATATCAGTTCCATGAGTGGCCTTCGTTCATCGTCTCGGCAGTGGCTGCCGAAGACAACAGTCGTAAGGCGCGCGACAATGGCATTATGATCTCCGCCTCCGATAGAGGCAAAAGGTCATCTCCCAGCAGCGACCATCCTCGCAGATCCAAGGAAAAAGAAGCTCTGACGGTCAATACGTCCAGACAAAAGGCGGCGGCAACCACGCAGACAAAGCCCGGGACTTCCAGGCCCGTCGAAGTCTACTCTTTCGACGATGATGATATCCCTAGTATATTCGAGTGTCTCGTCAAAAGCGGCAAGATCACTCTTCCGGAGCTAAGGCGGCCCCAAGAAGTCGGAAGCACTGACGACCCCAAATACTGTATCTTTTACAGATACGTACACCACCCAACAAAGGTGTGTTACGTACTAAAAAGGAAGATCCAGGGGTTTATCGATGCTAAGGCCATCACTCTGCACAACACCGAGAAGACGGTCACGGCCAACATGATCTCTCTGCGGTTCGGTGATCTGCCTCCCCAAGAAGTTATGAACGGTGTCACGCCCATTTCCCGAGCTACGATGAACATCGTCAATCTCCCTCCAGCTAGGGATCAAAATCATTACCTAGTACCCCTGACCACCCGTCAGGGCGAGATCATGTGGGTCCATCTGGATTTGGTGTCAGAGCTCGAAGAAGAGACTAAAGCTACTAAAGATACGTCTAAAAAGAGCCCCAAATACAGGCCATGCCACATGGTCGCAACTTCTTCTGCATCAGACGGAGACGAAGTATTTGCCGCAACCCGTTCGGGGAAGGCCTACCTCAACGACAACGGAGCAAGTCAGGAAGGCGCACCGGCTGACGCTCCAACCGCCAAACCTTCAGGGCAAGGTCCCACCATGCAAAACATCAGCCCTGCAAAACCTACTCCGGCGGAAAAGGGAAAGCAGAGAGAAGTACGCTTTGATAAACCTGTGAAAAACATTCCAAGCAAGGGTTTAGAGAAGCCGTACAAATTTGACATCCTGGCCCAACTAGCCAATACGCCAGCCAGGCTCTCCATCTTTGAGCTACTCAGGCTCTCCCCACACACTCGTCTAGCCCTGAGTGAAGCACTGATGCAGGCGGAGGTATACTTGACCCAGCTCAAGTCCCCCGACGAGGAGCCAGTGGCGTGTCCTCAATGCCACAGCGTGATGGAGGTGGTCCCAAATATCACTTTCACTCAAGACGACATACTGTTAAAACATAACAGACATGACAGACCCCTCTATTACACCGGGTATGTCGGGTCCATGGAGGTCGACCGGATTCACATAGATCCGGGGTCGACGATCAGCATCATCCCTCACAGTCTGCTCAGGCCGCTAAGAATTCCTACCAGCGAACTGGCTTACACTACCACTACAATCGTGGGTTTCAACGCTGGAAGAAGTAAGCCATTGGGGAAGATCCACTTGAGAATCCAGATCGGCAACCTCAGATCGGTGGCCACATGTTACGTCATCGATTCAGAGGTGTCCTACAACATTTTATTGGGAAGACCGTGGATCCACGACCACAATATCGTTCCTTCAACTCTACATCAATGCCTTAAATTTGTAGACACACAAGGAACCGTACAAACGGAGGTGGCTGACCTAAACCCGTTTAAAGGAATAGAATCCTACTATTCCGATACCGTGTTGTACTCCCAAGACCACATGGAAGAAGCGCCAGGCGAGGCGAAGGACGAAGCACTCGTCCGGGAGCCAGGAAAACCCTCCGCCGCACTACCGTTGTCAATCAGAGTGAAAGGATGAACCACTCGTCCAAAAGCCATAGAGCCTATGGCTATTCACCTGAACAGATCCAACTCAGGAAAAGAAAGCGACTCTCCAACGGTCACTCTAAACCAAAAGCCTCCACCTTTGGTCATCAACCTTCGGCGCAACGGGCAGCCGACCGATGTAAACACGACCAGGAACGGAGTTCCAGATGATAATAAACTTCCTCTTTTCCAGTACATTGATGCTCAGATTCTAAATCAGGAATCCATGCCCCGTGACGAGGTAGGACCCATAGCACAAAAATTCTTGGCAGCTATAAACTCCTACCATCCATATGTCTGGGAAACAGCGTCATCGTCCAACATCGTCACGACGTATGGACCCCATGAGGATTCTATCTTCGTTGTCCCGCCTAGATGCAGCAGTCAGCGCCCCATATTCTTCGGTCGCATGCGCAGTCAACCGGCCAGCCTGGAAGACCCTTTCGATGACGATACTGGGAAAATACATATTTACCGATACAGCCCGCAGGCATTAAGGATCATGCAAAACATGGGCTATAACTTGAAGCGGAAGCCAGGCCTCAACTACGGAAGAGGCAGACGAACGTCGCCACGCGACAACCCCCGCTATCGTCAAACTCATTTCGGGTTAGGGTATGCCACCTTCCTTAAGACTTCCAAGTCGGATGAGGACATCTTTTTCTCCTCCCAGGATGGCTCGTCACCCCCCGACTCACCTGATGCTCTCGGACAAACGCTATCAGTGAATATGGTGGTGACAGATCCCCCAGAAGCAGATGAACAGGATTCTGAGCCGTTTGAGAATGACTCTTGGGCTCAACAAATGGATACACAGTAGAAATTCTGCTTCGAACAAAGAGAACCTCCCACCAAAGACGAAGTTATCCAAATCGATGTTGGGGGTAAACTTTTGCCAAAACCGATATTTATCAGTGACAATCTTCCCCCAGCTGAAAGGGGAGAAATCATACAGCTGATAAAGGAATACGTCGACGTCTTTGCATGGGATTATGGGGACATGTCGGGCCTTGACCCAAAGGTGGCTACTCATAAGCTCAATATATTGACCGATTCAAAGCCTATGAAGCAGCACCAACGCCGGTTCCGCCCGGACATGATGGACGCCATTGAAGCTGAAGTCAAGAAGCTGATAGCCTGTGGTTTCATCCGGGAGGAACAACATCCCGACTGGGTCACCAATGTTGTCCTAGTCATGAAAAAAAATAGGAAGGTACGTATCTGCATCGATTACCGAGATCTGAATGCGGCCTGCCCCAAGGATGAATTCTTTTTTCCCATCACGGACATCATGATCGACAACACCTGCGGCTTTGAACGCATGTCTTTCATGGACGGGTTCTCAGGGTACAATAAGATCAAGATGCATCCTGAAGACGAGAAGCACACTGCCTTCCGCACCCCATTGGGAGTATATTGCTACACAGTCATGCCCTTCGGATTGAAGAACGCCGGGGCTACATACCAACGGGCTATGAGCAGCATATTCTATGAACATTTACGCAAAATAGTAGAATGTTACGTGGACGACATAGCCGTCAAGAGCCGCCTCAAGGATGATCACATTCAAGACTTGAGGACGGTATTCGAGTTAATGCGCCAACATCAACTCAAGATGAACCCTACAAAGTCCTTTCTGGGTGTATCTAGTGGAAAATTCCTGGGATTTGTCATCACCGACAAAGGCATCCAGGTGGACCCTGACAAAGTCCAGGCCATCGTAGAAATGCGACCGCCCCACAATCTGAGGGAACTCCGGGGATTTCAAGGCCGTCTGGCTTATATCCGGAGGTTTATATCCAACCTCTCGGGAAGATGTCAGCCCTTTTCGTATCTCATGAAGAAAGATGTATCCTTCGTGTGGGACGAAACCTGTCAGCAAGCATTCGGGGATATCAAACGCTACCTCACCAGTCCGCCAGTTCTGGTGCCTCCCGTTATGGGAAAACCGTTCTTGCTGTACGTCCGAGCAATGGATCATTCGCTAGGAGCTTTTCTCGCACAGAAGAACGATGTAGGGCATGAACAGGCTATCTACTACCTCAGCAGGATGATGGTCGGAGCCGAACACCGGTACAACCCAGTAGAGAAAGAATGCTTGGCTCTGATGTTCGCTATCCAAAAGACGCGGCACTACGTCACCGGCCAGACTATCCACATCATCTCCAGGATTAACCCTCTTCGAGTACTGATGAGCAAGCCGAGCGTTCTTAATTCCCGACTCGCAACTTGGGCGATGCTGTTAACACCATATGACATGATATATGTACCGCAGAAGTCCATCAAAGGCCAAGCGCTGGCCGACTTCCTAGCTGCTCATCCGATCCCGGAGACCTCCAAATTATACGAAGACATTCCCGACGAAGTTGCAGAATATAATTCCGCAATGGAAGGTGACGCATGGCAACTGTTCTTCGACGGCGCCTCCAGAACCGGTCCTAAGGGAAATATCGTTTCAGGAGTAGGGGTCGTCCTGGTCGCCCCTGATCAGCTCGTCATCTACCGAGCATATTCTCTTAGCGAGCCCTGCTCCAACAATGTGGCGGAGTACAATGCTCTACCAATAGGGCCCAAGTTGCTAAAGAGCTGGGGGTAGAGTCCCTGGAAGCTTTTGGTGATTCTCTGCTTATCGTCAATCAAGTCAGAGGAATATATGAAGTCCGAAATCCAGACCTCATCCCCTATCACCAAGTGACGGTCGAGATAGCCATAACATTCAAAGGATTCTTCCTACAGCATGTCCCTCGATCCCAGAATCTGGAAGCTGATGCCCTAGCCAGTCTAGCGGCATATTTAGCTACTCCTATAAGAAGGCAGAATTCGGTGATCCTTCTTAACAGAGATTTATTCTGCATGAAGAACAACCTCCACATAGAACGCAGCCACGTTGTGAACACAGATCCCCCTAGAAGAGACTGGAGGAGTCCCTTCATAGATTTCGTCGCATACGAAATCTTGCCAGAAGACCCCAGAGAAGCAGTATCCGTCAAGAGACGATCATTACGCTTCTACTTCGATGGATCTTCACAATGCCTATATCGTCGGACTTACGATAGACTGCTATTAAGATGTCTCTCAGACGATGAAGCACAGCAGGTTATCCGGGAAGCTCACGACGGCGTATACGGAACGCATCAGCCCGGTCCTAAGCTACAGGATCGTATCAGGAGAATGGGCTATTACTGGCTCACTATGATCACAGACGCGATCAGCTATGCAAGACAATGCAGAGCCTGTCAGGTTCATGCAGACTTCATACACCAACCGTCTGAATATCTACATCCTACGGTTGCATCCTGGCCCTTTGAAGCATGGGGTATGGATATCGTTGGTCCCATTCACCCGTCTTCCACCAGAGGCCACCAGTTCATACTGGCCATCACGGATTACTTCTCCAAATGGGCAGAGGCGATCCCTCTGGCTGAGGTAAAGGCGTCTGCCGTAATCAGCTTCATCAAGCACCACATCATTTATCGCTTCGGGGTACCCCGGAGGATAATTCACGATAATGGGCCTCAGTTCATCAGCCAAGCGTTTCATCGGTTTTGCGATAAAAATCGGATACACAATATTGCCTCTACGACATATTATCTAGCTGCTAATGGTTTGGCAGAAGCTTTCAACAAAACCATTATCAAACTCTTGAAGAAATTTGTCTTTTCAAACAAAAAAGACTGGAACGAGAAGTTAGGCGAATGTCTCTGGGCATACCGCACAAATGGTACAAACACCGACAGGTTGTACCCCCTTTCATTGGTCTACGGGAGTGAAGCAGTCCTTCCCATCAAAATCCAGATCCCGTCGCTCAGGATCGCCGTGACTAGTGAGCTGACTCGAGAAAAGAATGACCTGTTAAGGCTCCAAGAGCTGGAAGGATTAGAAGAGAAATGCCTCCAAGCTCAACAGCGTATCGCGCTCTACCAAGCATGCATTTCCAAAGCTTTCAATCATAAAGTAAAGGAAAGAGTGTTCAAAGTCGGCGAGCTAGTCCTAGCCGTAAGAAGACCGATGATTCTTACTCACAGGAGTAAAGGCAAATTCCAGCCCAAGTGGGAAGGCCCTTATGCGATCGAGACAACGTTCTCGAATGGCGCTTATAGGTTAGCCCAGCCTAATGGAGACCTGTTAATGGCTCCTATCAACGGCAAATTCCTGAAAAGGTACTATGCTTAAACTCCCCTGCTCGGGAGGAATATAGTAAGGATCTCATATTCTGACAAGACTACTCCCAAAACAAAACTAGCTGGGTCATATCCTATCATCTCTATACGACCTCTGAATAGATATGTCCTGCTAAGAAGCCTATCGAGAGTCTATCATGTCCATACTACCTCTGATATTACTCTCGCCTAAAGAAAAGGATTCTGCAACTGTCATTTACATTCCGAAATGACGGGTCCACAAAAAGTCAGAAAAGAGTCACCTTTATTTATTCCCAAAAAGGGAGGCAGAATTACATCTGGGCAAGCAAAAAGGGAAAGGATACATCATGATGGCGGAGTAGCCAGATTGCGGATCAGCCGCTCCAGTGCAGCTATCCTTTCATTCCTAAGAACCAAGGCATCGGCACGAGCCTGCTCCAGCCGTGCCTCGGGAGTGTTCGTAAGGGTTAGATCAGCCTTTGCCCGAAGACAGCCCGCACGAGCAGCTTCTGCACGGTCCAAATCCTGCCGCGCTGCGCTCAGACGACCAGCTGCTACCTCTAGACCCGCCAACGATTGAGAAGCCCACTCCTCAGCCCGAGCGAGTTTTTCCTTCAGCCTGGAGGCCCTCGCCGCGTTCCCTTCATGCTTGGTGCGACACTGCGTCTCAACGGCAAGAGGCTCTTCCACGGCAGCTCTTCTCCTATCCATCTCCAGCTTATGCCTCTAGATGGAGTCGTCTAGGCTTTCCAGCTTTGTAGCAAGCCGCGCAGTCATGAGGTCAAACCGAGCCTGGACATCAGCATCGAGGCTGCCCCGAGTCAGCTGCAAGTATTCAGTAATGGGTTGCTCTAACCCATTAACCACCGCCTCCAGAACGTCAGCTGCCCCAGGATCGCCGAGCTCCCTGATGACCACGATCGAAGCAAGAGAAGTCTTCTTCAGACGCTCAAAATCTAGACTCTTCGCTAACACCATTGATATCATCGTTTTTAAACCGGTGTAGAAGAGGCTGGTATGTTGCTCGGTCAACGCAACTAGATCCGACTGGACGCCAGGAGTGGCCGCAATATCAGCAAGTCCCTCTCCAGGGATAATTGCAGAAGAGGTGGCCACAGCCATCGCATCGACGCATGGCGCGACCGAAGAAGGTGCGGCAACGACGGTCGAAGTCATCGCCACGCTCACAAGAGGCAAGGTCATGACGACGGGTTCATCCTCCTCTTGAGGTGACGAAACTACTCCGGGGGTACTGGCCCCCGAAGCCACTTCCTCATCAAAGTCGAACGCCTCCGTATCATCGTCTGGAGCCCGAGCGGAGCCAGAATGCGCTTCAACGCTATCCCCTGAAAAGAGGACAAGAAAGTTAATATCAGTATGATGATAATCTTTCTAAAGGGAGACATGAAGACGATATTTACCCGGAGCCAACGGCATATACGATGCATCTGCACCCGAGGTAGCTAAACCACGCCTTAATGACGCAATGCGAATCGTTATGCCTGGAGAAGGAGGTGGGCCGACTAACATCACCGAGAGTTCTGCCAAGCCCTCACCAAGATGCGGTCGAGGTTCTTTAGCTGGAATCTCGCCAGGCACGCTCGCTGACACAACGGGAGTTTTACCCGTTGCTGACCTCGGAAAAGATTCTCCCATCTGCCTCGGCCACACAGGCAAACTCGCTCCGCTACCTGGAGCAGCAGCCACGACAGCGACCTCTAGCGAGGATTCTCTGGCACCGCCGGCCGGAACTGTAGAAGGTCCCTCTCTAAAAGGCGAGGAACCTCCAGCCAAAGAATCATCCCTGATATGGGAAGAGGCAGGCTCACTCCCGGGAGCCTCAACACCAAGAATGCGGAGAGGACGAGCGACCGTCTCCTTCCTCCTCTTACGAAGAGAAACTTCCTTCGGAGCAGAAGCCCGTCGCTTCCCAGAAGAGACTACCAAAGCCCCCGCAGGCGGAGGCACTTCGTACCTCGGCACCGACACCAGAGGCTCATCCGGAGTACCAGACTCCTCGCCCTCATCCGAAGAAACCGAGGGGACGTCAACTCTTCCCCCAGGCTTGGGAGAAGACACCCTGAAGCTTCCACGCGTGTCAAAATCATGATGGAAGGTGTTAATCGCCACATAAAACTGGGCGTAAGAATAGAGAATGCGGAGCTCCGTGGAGGTTGTAATGACCGGCACGATAAAGCTTGCCCCCGTATAACCCATGAGGAAATATCGCCATCCTCTAGCTCCATCAATGAGTCCGCCCCTGGACCTGAAGCTGGTAACGGCATTGCCCACGTGCAACTGATCGTACCCAAACTGCCTGGCGAACCGACTAGGCAAGTAGGGCTCGAAAAAGCAGTGATCTTCGCTCCTGTACAGCAGATGAGAAGGCCTAATACAGACCAACCAGTTAAAAGCTTCCGGGGAAAGGTCGGTCTTCTCTCCACCTGAATCCTTAAGCCGCACCCCTGATTGATTACGATGTACGGGGGGGACGATACAGAGAATCTTTCAGTCATGGCTGAGGTTCAACACCAACCGACAGTCTAAGACTGTGTTCACATTCCAGGAGGAATCCTTATAATTCAGCAAGAATATACCCCCCGAGCTGCTACCGGAGCCAGGAGACATCACCCGGGGATTGTGGAGGATTAACCATCCCATCAAGTATAGGTATGGTAATTCCACCCTGGGAAAACTTTCACGCCGAGCTTCGTCGACGAGCAACCCATCAGTTATGGCTCTCAGGCCAGCCTGTATACGGCACACCATGGCGGGAAGCAAGCCCAGTCTTGCCCCAAACACCAGGCGCACTGCCGGCCACAGGATGTTCCGGTGAATACGGTCCGTGAACGCTGTGCCGGGCACTACTACTCGACGCAGCCATATGGAGAGGAAACCAGCCAACTGGGCTTCCTTAGACAGAGGCCGGCGACAGCGCCTCAAGTAACTACAGGCCTTAGTGCCTTCGGGGTACTTTCCTACCCCCTCGACGAGAATCTGATCCAGAGCTGCGGCCTCCTCCATAAGACCCTCGACGACCTGGGCGCTAAGCACGCCCAAACAGTTCACGGACTCATTTTTGCCCCCCGAGGCTTTCTCCGACTTGGCGGCCCTAGCTCGGTGAAAGAAGAGGTAGAACATCCACTTGGTGGTATGAGCCAAATCAGAAGGCTCGTTATAAAAAGCGGTACACGCGAAGTATTGACACATCAGCTCCTGATATACTTCCGCCACCCGAGGGTCCAAATCCCCCAACTCCCGGTTGGTGGGAACGTACTCTTCATATGGGGTATCCCCCATCAGCAATCTCGAGACAACTGCCATCTCGTGGAGCGCCAATCCCAACTCCCCCAGTGGAGTGGCAAAGGTCTCGGTGAGCGGAATGTAACGCTCCATCAGCGCCAGGAACAAGTTAGGGTTCGGAGGCATCCCGACGCTCGTCGCACTCACAGCGGCATATAGTCCAATAACCTCCAGCTCTCTCCGGAAGTGCTTCAAGGCCCAGTCAACCAGGCATGTCCATCGGGAGTTTGTTGGGGCAATCCACCCATTACACCGATGATTCTCCTTGGGATATACCCCGCCTTGTCCCATGAAGTCTTTGCAGAAGGTCGGCAATTGGACCGGCTGGATCACCGAGCTGTCTTCACTCGGGACACTACCCGGGCACAGTCCCCGGAACAACGTCACAAAGCTGGAAGGGCGACTGACAAATGACCCCCGGTCAGCTCCTTTGAGATGAAAGATCTTCCCCGACTTACCGTGAAGATCAGGAGTCAGCATCCACGACATCTTCCCGGGATGCGTCGCATGGAAGAAGGCCGAGATGAGATAATCCCTCGGCATCGTTGGCAAATACAAAATCAAATTCCCTGCAGGGAAAACCCAGGGCTCCCTCTTGGGCCTCGTCTGGGACTGTTTGTCAATCATGTCCCCAAAGAGGAAAGACGGCTTTATGTACTGCTCCCCGTCTATGTAGGTCAGGGGCTCGTCATTAATCATGCTCAGCAGCATCCTCTCGCCCTGAACCGATATCAGAAACCCCCTTCCCTCAGGATACTGGGGTCCGGAGATGGGAAATGCCACGTGGGACTAATCCTCCAGGTAGTTCGAGTGCAGCATCCCAGCAGCGGAGCCCATCACCTCGGCCAGTGGAGACTCACCCAAATCAACTGCAAAAGTACAAGGAAAAGATGTCACTACAAGTCTTGCACGAACATGCAGACCGAAGAAACGACAGTCTGTGCTCTACGCAGGATTATGCAAATCTGGCTATTTTACGCCGGCAGTCCTCCCCACAAGCGTAAAAAACAAATTTTACGATATACACCAATTTTCGGTAGCCAGAGCTTTTATGCTCAAAACTACGAAAATGTGGAGTCTCTACGCTGGCACATTAGAAATATGGGCATAAAAGATAAAAATGCCTCCGTGCATCAACTTCCTCCGAAGAGGCCATCAGCACAGAAGACGATCTAGCGCGGTCACGTTCAACGTGTGCGAAGGATTTTTCGTCATTTTTGTCACCCCAAAGGCTCTACCTCTAAGGCCGGGTGCGCTACTCGTCGGCGGGATACTTTGCTCGGAAGGAAGTTCGCCTTGCCCGACCAGAGACTCCCTCGCTGGGGCAGAAGAATAAGAGGAAGAACCTATGCTCTTTCCCTTAGCGGAGGGGGTTTGTTTCGGCGCCATTTCTGAAGACTCGAAGTGCTCGGAGAAGGAACAAAGAAAAACTTGAACAGTCGAAAGCTCTCTTTCGCAGAAGACAGATAAAAAGTTTCTCTCAAAAAACTTGGGGTATATATAGTCCGGGTCGACTCCTCGAATCCTCGGATGAACTCCTCGAGACCCTAAGCAAATCTCGCAAATTAAATGATGGGTTATGATTGGATGCTACGTCAGCCCACTACCCTTGGAAGACGGACAGTCAGCGAATTCGAAAGATTTTTCGTACAAAACGGTTCAGCGGGTTCTACGCTAAAGGAGCTTTCTACGCTCGACAGCAACGGATCTATGATTTTACGCTCGCAAGCTACAAGTCTATGGTTTTACGTCCGGATGCCTTTGTGCTCGGTAGCTTTTGTGCTCGAGAGGCCACAAACCTACGACTTTACCCTCAGCAGATACAAAATCGACGATCTCACGCTCGGTGGCGCTCAGTTTACGCTCAGATGCAACAGATCCGCAAACTTCACACTCGAAGAAATTTTCTTTTCAGGAGCTACAAATCAAATAATTCTACGCTAAAGGAGCTTTCTACGCTCGACGGCTACGAATCTACAGCTTTACGTTCGACAGCTATAAGTCTATGGTTTTATGTCCGGATGCCTTTGTGCTCGGTAGCTTTTATGCTCGAGAGGCTACAAACCTACGACTTCACGCTCAGGAACCACAAGTCTACGATTTCATGCTCGATGGTGTTTTTACGCTCAGAGGCTACAGATTGATGATTTTACGCTCCACGACTTTCCGCATATCCAAATAGTCCCCAAGGCGGTCAATTACAAAGAGTTCACACAGAAGATACTCGTTCTTGACCCAAAGCATCCTAAGTACCCGAAGCATACAAGAGTTCAAACATTGAGAAATTACTCTTCTCGGGTCAATTGGAGGTTCATCCAGACACCAGTCTGAATGCCTCGTCTACCAAGATGGCAAACTCAGTTTTGACAGCCATTCCTCGACCCTGTCCCAAGGGATTTTTGAGAAGTCACTCTTGAAGACGAAGTCTGAACAAAAATTCTGTTCATCAGAAGTTCAGAGCTCTACGCGGTTCCTCGGTCCTAGCAACAGGACAGTTCTAAAATATTCAAAATGCTCTACAGCGTTCTATGGACTATTCGTTATGCGTAAAGGACAGAACCTAGCACTCTTTCTACAGAGTCGGCGTAAAGATTCAGACGTGTTGAAGCTACACATATTCATACTTCACAGCAACGTATGGCAAGATGATCATATGAAGAAGCAAGACGATTTTATTAAAGATCAAAATCATGATTACATATGAGAGAAATCCAATCTACAAGGGTTTTCTTTTCATTTTCATGATTATATCTGTGGGAAACTCCATCTACAAAGGAGATACCCCCTCGTCGTCTGAAGATCGCCCAGAAACTGTTCTGACAGGTTCTCGCTGGGCTTCAATTCTTCATCCATCTTCTCCAGCAGTCAGTCGATTGCCGCAAACTGACTGACATGGCAATGATCAACGGCGGGCGGATACAGAACTGGGCCTGCATAGATTTTGCAGATCCTATGCTCCGTGCGCCGCTCAAGCCGGGACAGAATGAGTCTTTCTGACTCTCGTCACCAGAGGGCATCGAGGGAAGGCGAAGCTTGCCAAGCCGCTGTGGTCAAAGATGACCCTTCCTCTCTCCTGGGGCAACGCCATATAAAGTTGTTGATTATCCCGAGCAAGGGAGGCTAAGATATCCCTCCATGATCCATCGTTGCAGTGGACATTTGCTCAAAGACGCCGTCTTTTTTGCTCCCTACATGCTGGAAGAACATGATCTCCTTCTTTCCCAGGTCGACCCGACGAACTCCGGCGATCATCTCTGTATGGTGATGGGAATATGGTGAGAACAGGTTCACCCCCCAGCCTTTTTATAGGCAAAAGAGATCACAGCAGTCCCCAATAAATCTGCCATAAAGTCCGCATCGACCGTTTCAGCACTCCATTCAGAAACGTTTTGAGTTACGAGGGGCCGTTTATGCTTCATTCAAAGCGTTTCAAATTCCGAGAAATTTAAAAGCTTTGAAGGGGGTCTTGTAGAAGCATAAAAAATACGCTGGGAAGAACTACGCAGCCTCTTGATGCAGAGCAGTGTAAACGGAGGCCTTCAGAGCCATCAAGCGTGCAACAGAGCTTTCTCCGCTAAAATACGGCATGAAGTATAAGCTCAAAGGACCATCCGCGTAAGTGCAGTACGACCAGGCCGCGCCAGCGTAAAATAGAGTTCTTCATCGCCTCCATGACGTAAAACTCAACCGCTCTCAAAGCAGCATTAATGCGTACGAGGAACGCTTCGTCTTCCCCAAAATGAACCTGTCAAGTCAAGCAGTGAATCTGACCTCTGACTCCTGACAAAAAGTGCTGCACGGCTACCCAGACGACGGCTGGAAACGATGGCAGACCCCTCGGGACGCGCCCCACAGTATGATGGCAGATCTCGGCATTTAATGCAGAGGATTTGGTTAAAGCATCACCAAACCGTCGTTTACTGGAGTCCCCTCAGCATAAATCGCTCTTTCGCGTACAAGGGAATACGCTTCCCTGTTTTACACAGGCAAACATGAGCTGTTTTACGCTCCGCAGCAGGCAAACCGCCTGCCACGTCAAAAGCTGTACCTCGTTCGGGACTCGAGGCACGTCTCTACGTCTAATTGCACAGAGCGGTGACAGTTTCTCTCAAGGCACGTCTCTGCGACGGGTGCACAGAAGGGCTGCAGACCTTCAAAACACGCCTCCGCATTTAATGCATAAGATGGTGGCAAATCTCTGCAAGAGATTCGATTATATCTCCAAAAGCCGTAATTCTGGCTAAGACGTCCACATCAGCACGGTACGCAGTGGCTTCTACGTCCATTCTAGTACAGTACGCAGCGGCTTCTACGTCCATTCAGGATCTGTGCTCATACGGCTTCTACGCCCATTCAGGATCTGTGCTCATACGGCTTCTACGCCCACTCAGTCTCTACGACCACTCAGTCTCTACGACCACTCGACTTCTATGCCTGTTCGGCTTCTATGCCTGCTCGGCTTCTATGCCTACTCGGCTTCTATGCCTATTCGACTTCTATGACTACTTGGCTTCTATGCCATGGTGACAGACATTTGGCTTCTATGCCAACCTCTGCTACACAATGGATACCTACCTACGTGGCTTTTACGCCGTGATCTTAGTAGCAATTGTACGTGTTGTGTCCCCTTAGTTGGACCCGCATCACACGCTCATTCAAAAGATCATCTATACGTAGGCATTGGTTACTTTAACCGTTGTGTAAAAGGGTGCTGTACTTTCCACTCCTCGGTTGTTACACCGATGGAGTGGTCACTGTCACCAAAACTCTATAAATAAAGACCCCTATCAATGGGGAACAAGGTCGATAATTTGGAAGATCGAACCAGGTCGGAGAATTGGTAAAAAGAGATAGAGAGAGAGAGAGAGAGAGCACCCGGAGCTCAGGCAAAGAGCAGGGATCGACGAGTTCGGCATCGTGCATCCACCCTCTCCTGCAACCTTCGAAGCTGCTTCCTGTCTCCTACGGCACTTCTTCAACATCGTGTGGTCCAAGGGCTAAAGTGATCGACCGCAGATCAGACACTTATAGCAATATCTACCCAGATTAAATAAATTGTACTCCCACATCCTCGTATAGGATTACATTGTACAAGTTTGTTTGTAAACAAAAGAAGGCGGGTTCCGTGTAAACCCCTATATCGAATACATTCCTATTCTTTTCGTTTAAATAACCACAAACAATAGTAGGTATAACCTATCGACACTCCCTGTCGTTGTTGTTGCTGCTGCTGCCTCGGCTATAATTGCTAAGTTAGTACTGTCACTATTGGAATTGCCACCCTTCATGGTGCTGAATCATGTATACGAATGCCAGGTGATGGTGTTGAAATTCGAGATATTGGTCCTCCCTCATTGTTCTGTCCATGAGGCCTCTTTCGATCTACTCTTCTTGATGCCATCCTTTGAGAAGTAAGCTCGACCCTCTTGGCTGTTATTAATATCGCCTTGAACGTCTGGTAGTCATGCACCTATATCATATGCATGATCTCCAAGTGAAGTCCCTACTGGAACCTCATTGCTCTCTCCAACTCTGTTGCTACCATGGTTGGAGACAGAACTCTGTCGCATAGCTATCTACCGTCCTTCCAGCTTGCTTGAGGTTAATGAACCTCTGCTGCAACTCACACTAAGCCACAATCCCAAAGTACTTCAACTTGAACCGGGTCCTAAAATCTGCCTATAAAATAGGATGCCTTATTCCTACCTCCATCATAGCCCACCAATCTCTTGCCAGATCATGGAGTTATAGGCGAACCAAGTCAACTTGTTCTTCGGCCAAAACTTTAGCCGCTGTCAGAATGGTCTCAATATCCTAGAGCCAATTATCTGTCGTGATTACGTCCTCCATGCCATCGAAGTATCTGTGGTTTATTCTGCAAAATCTAACAGATGACCCAGAGTATGTTCTCTCGCCTCGTTCTAGGGATGTTTATAACCCTTGGTTCAAAAGAACATTATGTTCCTGCTGCTGAAGCTGTTATTGCTGATGTTGTTGTTGTTGTTATTATTGTTGTTGTTGCACTACCATCTGGTGTTGCTATGCCATAAATAATCCATAAATAATCTCTAGCAAGGATGGGGTATCCAGTGTTGCCAGCACTGCGGGAGGTACGAGAAAATCTGGAGCCTGCTGCCTGGTCCCATTCATTGTGGGTTCAACTCGGATCCTTGGCTGAGGTTCCACAGGATCTCGTTCCACTGGCAATGCTATCGCTCATGTTGCTGCAGCACCGGAGGAAGGAGAATCCCTATAGAAGAGCACAAGAACCAATAAGCACAGGACAAAAAGGAACAATGAAGCAACCAATCTGGGAAAATCCCAGCTGAGTATTGAAGAGTACGAATTTAGAGTTTCAAGAAAGATCTATTTGATTAATACTCCTATGACCATGACACCCTACGAGTCTGAAGAACAGACCTACATGGGCCACCACTAAAATCTTGAACAAAGTATTCTATGACACTTGTGTAGATCAGCAGTCATGCGTCCAACAAGATGGATGCATGCTGTCAGTATGCGGTAAGAGTTTAGCCGTATAACCCTCTCGGGCCACATAGCACTCTAAATCGCATAGCACACTGGCCGCATGAAGACTTCACCTTCTCCAACAGCAGATTCGGCCATGGCAAAAACTCTCAAAAACTAAATTCTTATTTTCTTTATAAAAATCTTATTTTAAGTCCAAATCAGGTGAACCAAAAGCTAAAATGCTCTAAATCAAAAGATTTAACATGTAGCAAAAACTAGTTTTCAAAGACACAAGTTTAATAGATCAAGACCAAGAAAAACTCATAAAATCCAATAAAAACCTCAGTTAAAAATATAGATCTACACTAATCCATCCATCAAAATAGAAAACTCCAAGAACTAAAAGTGCTTAGAAATACATAATAAACGTAATAAAATAATAATATGGAGGATTTCTATATTTCACATACAAGGTGTACTTGCCTATGAAATAGGGAGAGAAATCTAAAGAGAGATGAAGAAATAAAGAAGTGAAGAGAGAGAATAAAATATTGGTTTATATATGCTAGGGTTTGAGGGTTGAACCAAAGATTCTCATAAGATGAATCAACCCACAAAATAAACCATGAATCAGGTTAAACCAAAGAATGGGTCTAGTCTTCATGCACATGCAACCATGCTAAAATAAAAATATGTTATAAATACATATATCGTACTCGTGTCGATTGATTACTGTTAACGAGATTAAATGATGAATGTTCCAAAATCTCTATTCGTCGACTGATCTACTCTAACCCGAGTACGATTTGCTCGTCGATCTATCGTTCATTCGAATCGAATGACTCCTAGTGATATTGTCAAAATTACTAGCACCAAATTAGAGAGGATCGACCGACTAAAAAAAATTTAAAGAGGGCAGTAGAGTTTGTAAGAGAGACTTACTAGAGGAGGATCCAGTGCTCATTGTTGGAGCAATGGCCAGAGCAGAGATTGACAGATCTGGAATCATCGGAGAAGATATTTGGATTCGTTGATCACAACCGTGGATGATTGGTAGGGATGATCGAACGTGTACGGAGGAAGGATCACCGAAGCCTCATCCTAGCTGGTGTTTGGAGGCTCGCCATGGCTTCGAGCTCATCTTGAACGGTTATATAAACTGTTCGGTTTCTTAATTTTTTTTATTGGAAGGGAGGATTGAGAAACTCTCCTTCTCTCTTACACATAGTTTAAATGGGTTGGCTCTGGGCCGAGCCCATGGGTCAGGTTTGATAATGAAATTGGTTTTAATGTGTGAAGGAAATTTTTAATGGAATTTAATCCCTATTTATAGGTTTTGGAGAGACGGATTTAGATAGTAGCTAGTTAGATTTAATTTGGGAGTTTGTTAGAAGTTAGTTATGGTTGTTAGAGGGACCATTCTAGAAGTCTTTTTTGAGCACATGGTAATTTTTTGATAAATATCTATTCCCATTTTTCTAGAATATTCCCTTTTAGGAATTTCTAGCTATTATGCCATTATTCCCCTTAATTTGTTATTTACTACTACTAAACTAATTTATATGAAGAAAACATATAGGAAAAATTATATTGGGTTTGAAATTGAGATAAGAATTTTTGAAATTTAAGGTTTTTTGAAAACGGGGGTTACATTACCATTCGAGTCATGCGTACCAAGAGAAATAAAAAATTTCTTGAGGTCGAGAACATGATTGTCATCAGGTAAAGTCCCCACAATTCAATCATGCATCTTCACCTTGATAGACCCAATTTCAATAACTCGATTGCGTTGTTATTGCCAATCAATACAGAACCGTCATATGTCATATTTTAGGAAGAAAATCAATCTCTTTGGATACATATGGTAGGAGCATCAAGAATCGAGAATTCAATCGTCACTCATGTTGGCACGTGCTACCGGAAAAAAAATATTACTGTTGGCTTCAGAAGCACAGTTCTCTTCACCATAAGGAAATTTTTAATGGAATTTAATCCCTATTTATAGGTTTTGGATAGACGGATTTAGATAGTAGCTAGTTAGATTTAATTTGGGAGTTTGTTAGAAGTTAGTTATGGTTGTTAGAGGGACCATTCTAGAAGTCTTTTTGAGCACATGGTTATTTTTTGATAAATATCTATTCCCATTTTTCTAGAATATTCCCTTTTAGGAATTTCTAGCTATTATGCCATTATTCCCCTTAATTTGTTATTTACTACTACTAAACTAATTTATACCAAGAAAACATATAGGAAAAATTATATTGGGTTTGAAATTGAGATAAGAATTTTAGAAATTTAAGGTTTTTTGAAAACGGGGGTTACATTACCATTCGAGTCATGCGTACCAAGAGAAATAAAAAATTTCTTGAGGTCGAGAACATGATTGTCTTCAGGTAAAGTCCCCACAATTCAATCATGCATCTTCACCTTGATAGACCCAATTTCAATAACTCGATTGCGTTGTTATTGCCAATCAATACAGAACCGTCATATGTCATATTTTAGGAAGAAAATCAATCTCTTTGGATACATATGGTAGGAGCATCAAGAATCGAGAATTCAATTGTCACTCATGTTGGCACGTGCTACCGGAAAAAAAATATTACTGTTGGCTTCTGAAGCACAGTTCTCTTCACCACCTTCTCTTTGTCTTATTCATTTTTTTTCTTATTTTTCTTCTTTGGACGATGACACTTATTTGAATAATGTCCTTTTTTATTGTAGTTGAAGTACTTCACCTTCTCAATAGGTTTCTTGAACTTGGATCTTGACCTTATGTTGGAAGATACTATATCGTTCGTCCTCCTGCTTGCCGTCAAACCTTGGGCTTGGTCTCTACCCTTTTTGCTATTAGAATCCAACCTTTACCTCATTAGATAATAAGGCACTTGTAGCCTCTTATGTGTAATGACTCGTTCAGTTCAAGCGGATAGACGATTCAAAAGGCGCTCATGCAACGACCCGATCCGTTTTGCTCAACGAGAAGACTTGCATATGGCAAAGGATTTTAGACTTGGTCGTTCAGGAGTTCAGACTTAGACTTTAAAGGCACGCTTGGAGTATCGCTTGACCGAGGCAAATTATCCCTAAGGTGCGGGGCTACGATAAACTTGTCTATGCTTAGCCTGTACACATAAAACTTCGACAATACATGCTAGTCGCTAGTTGAATCACCCCTTGCATGCTAATAAAGAATATAATACACCTAGCTAAGAAAATAATCCTATCTTACATTGCTTGTGATAGAACATGGAAATAAAACTTGGATGATAGTTGGACCCTCGCATGCTACATTAACTTCGTGCTAGTAGACTCCACTAATGCTTCGAGTAGATCATAATATACACTTCATAGTACACTACTTCACTTGTTTACACTGCTTGCCTTATAGATCATGACGTCCGATAATGTCCATATATGGTTTTACTTCTCGCACTACCCCTTAGACCCGTGCTAACGTAAAGGCTTATGTTCTAAAGTAGATTACACCGCAAGTTTTTTTATGCTTATGTTTCAAAACTGTTTTAATGTTTGCTTGCCTTACATGATAACTAGTACGCGCTCGTTGGTTTTATTGCTTATCACATAAGTTCATTCCACAATCGAGTAACACGATTCATGTCTTGCTTTCATCTAATTCACCAAAAGACTATCTAATAGTCGTTTCGTGCAAGTATGAACCTGAAAGTATTCGGGACTGCTAGCTCGCCAAGGAATTTCTTGAACTAAGGGATTGCATCATGTCAAGTAAAGCAAGAAACACAACTCGTGGAGCATGAATCAATCAGGTATTCGGATCCTTTGTAGTCTATCTCGAGCGGGCGAGATGATGTATGCGCCTCGAGTATCTAGTGCTACACCTATCTCCGCCCAAAAGACTATGCGTCATCCAATGGCTAAGTGAATCAAGATTGAACATATCATGTCGTGAATCTAAAAGACCCAAGACTTGCATGGTCATGGATAACTCATGCACGAGGTAATTGAGGATTCCTCGGACGATCGTTGGGGCACCGGGATCGTGCCGGCTAGTGAGAAATCATATAGGGACTCCTCAAGTTTTGGTGGGATGGTGTTGATGCCTCGAGTTTTTAGCGCTACACCATCACCGTCAAAAGAGTCTGGGTCTCTCCTATTCCGGTGGGATGGTGCGCGCATCGAGTTTTTAGTGCTATAACCATCGTCGTCAATATACTCGTCCAAATGGCTTGTAGCACCAGCGACCCTCATGTTTATATAGATTTTGTGATCTCGCTTAGCGGCAATTCGCTTGCGATTTATTGCATCGCACCTGGTAATATGAAATACCTGAACTTATATGATTATTAAGATATTTGAACACTTGAACAATCTTCTACAATACTTATGGATAATCCGTATAAATCATGCACCTGAATCAGAATCTTGCTCGTGACACTCATGTTTGCTTATGCAATTTTTCTTGGATTTTATTTTATATACTCGTGCTTGGTTTAACTTGGTGTACCTTGGACAGAGAAGGATGGATGGTAAGTTGGTAAGTTTTACCGTATTTCTCTTATATCGTACGATGCACTGCCACACGAGTTAGGCTTTTCATTATGCCATAAAACTTATCCTAAGACAAGACTAGAAAAAAACTTAATAGATGGTGCACGGAACCTTTATAATATATTTGTATTTGTCGAGAGGGCGAGAAGCCTCCCCACCAGTGCATTAATGTACTGATAACCCACCAAATTGCTTGCAGGATATGGGAGAACCTCGTTCGGTGCAAAAATCCCTTCATGCGAGCTAAGGCATGGAGTCCGCTCTGGTGCCGTAGAATATTGCGTCCAGAGCAGATACACATATATAAGACATAATATTGGAATATCACCTATGTATCATTCCATAATTATAGCCACTTGACACGCTTTTACTATTTCAAGAGAGAGGACTTGAGCAACTTATAATCTCGGCCTAGCGTCGCTTGTAATACTGATTCAATATCAATAAAGTGCTTGTTTTACTTCTGAACTTGTGTTATTCAATGATTCCACGATGATGACTCTATGAACTTGTTACCAATTGCCTGTTCGTTTCTTATTTCGCTGTATTTGGACTATTTGTTCGGCTTTGTGGCTTAGTAATTGTACAGCATGTTTGGATCATGGCCTTATACGGACGCAGCTTATGCTCGTATAATATCACGCTCCTGATGGGAATGGTCGTTCCGTGGAAGCGCTGACGCAGTGATTCGTGCCTAGCAGGGACGGTCGATTTTTGTAGTAGATCGGGGCATGACATATTGGTATCAGAGCATCAGCTTTATATCTTTGGACTTTGTATCAATTCTCTCAGTTTTGAAAGCTCGTTCGTGGGTTATGTACAAAACGTTCTCTCTTGTTGACCCATTGGGATATTCCATATAATGAGTCTAAGTAGTTTTAAAATTGTATGTGGTTGATATGATTGCTTGTACTTGATATTTATGCGAAGACCCTTGTTCCAACCTATTTTAGACTTTGTAAGAATAGACTCGTGATAGAATTTGTAAGTTATATATGAACCCAAATACCTATACGTGATTATCCAGCTGGTTAGTGTGCGAGATAGAATATTATTCGGACGGTTAGCTATACACACAGCTTTTCGGCTAAGTTGTGTTGAGTATCACACGTCAAGATCCTTTGGTGCGAGCTAGCTTGTGAGCAAGATTGGGATATCATTCAGATAAGGATAAGTCAGACTTAGAATAACAACCGATAGAAACGTTATCAAATTATCGCTAAGTCAAATATAGTAAATCATGCTTGGATTTTTAGAAATAGTTCGGACGTTATTTTGTGTCGGCAGATACAAATCAAATATGGTTTACTTGGATTGCTATCAATAGTGGTATATAGAGACTAAGATTTATCGTAGCGATGCTTAGGTATCATGTTCGAATTTTAAGGAACAACTTAGTGAATATGCTAGCGAGTGAAGTGAACACGATTGAGAATTTAATTGGATAACTCGATTCCTGAGTGTTGTATGGATTATTTTAGAAATATTTGAGTGAATTCAGAGATCTCGTGCGATAGTTGGTTTGAATGATTGTGAATATGTTGAACAAGTAATAAGGCTTATATAGATTAGGGACTCAAGGTTATGGAATTAATATCTTGGTTGAGGAAACTTGATTGATCGTACGTGCGATTTCAAATTGAATCAAAATGGATTAAACTTGAGTAGGATATCGCTCTATAAAAGTTAGCCTGAGAATGGATATTATGGTTAACAATTAATAGACTTGATTTGGTATCGATAATTGGAAGATAGCACAGATTATTATAAGTAAAAAAATATTGTGGTTTGATAAAAGAGGTAAGCAAAAACGGATTCGATATAGAGTTTGGTAATTTTATGTCCTGCGGGGATGATGAAACTCACGGGAACATGTTCGATGATTATTCAAACAAATTCAATAAAATAGAACATAACAAAGTGTATAGGCCTTGGCTTGAGTATTGAACCTAGTTGCTTGAGGATTGCTAGAAGTGGACTACGGATTTACTAAACGGTAACACTTAAGTTGGATGAATTGGCTAGATGAATTATGATCACGGCATAGATGAATATGACTTGGTGGATTATGGTATAACTTGGATGGAATAAGGTATAATGATAAGGTATCTCGATCATTTCGATGATAACCATAATGTTTGATGTTCTTGTCTTGTGCGAGTGTAACTACATGCTTGTACATGCATCACGCTCGGATTAGGAAGATTATCTAATGGGACCGTTAGTGTGGTGATCTCACGTCCAACGAGGATGATCAAACTTGCGGAAGACAAGAACGTGACAATTGACGGATCGTCTTGACTTATGGTTCGACACGATAAGACAAGTTGGAGGATACAAGTGAATCAGAAGTGTTTCATGGATGAGTTAGCCTAGAACATGGAGTAAGACACGCTTGATGGTTTCGTGAATGGATACATAAATCGTGTTGGACGACTTAGAGTTTATAATTGAGATCGATAATTAGAAATGTAATCATGGCTTGGTGGTCTAGACTTAGAATGGATATATGGGTTCTATGAAATATTTTTGAGGAGATAAACTATTTAAATTGCTGGGCTTGACATGCAAAATAGATATATCATGGATTTGACTGAACGAACTCTGACCCTGTAACAAACGAATGTGTTAATGTGAGTAGGATGATCTATGCTCGATGTTTAGAAATCTGAGTAAAATAAGCTTGGATAGAATATCTCGTACAAATGAACAATGGTTTGACCTTAGGAATTAGGACGAGCATCGTGCGACAAAATTATATGATAAGTCATGAGCATGAACTGTACTTATGACCTGGTGAGCTGACCTAATAATTAGGTAGATGATCCTGTATCGAGTGAAAGAACTTGTGTGACCGACTTTAAAGTATTGCCTGAGCAAGCCACAAAACTGGGGCAACAAGACATAGGGTTAGACTTGAAATGGTAAGTGTGTGCTATGTTTGACGTGATTGGAATGGACGATTGGACATGACGCTAGTCGGTTGATCGGATAGATCATGATTGACAATAGTTTAATGCTTTTTTGAGTGGGATTTAGAAATGACTTGGATTTTATTGACCTTGTTGGAGGTATCACTGTGATTTGTAAGGCGAAAACCTTTAAGATTTTCACAAGTAGCTTGTCCGAATTCACTATCGCTAAGTTTGGTTGAATGCATATATTTGAGGGACGCCTTGAAAGTGTACATGATCTAAGACTCAATGATATATTGAACTCGAGTGCAAAGACTTCACTATCGCTAAGTTGGTTGACATGTATATGTTTGAGGGACGCATTGAATATGTGCATGATCGAGACTCATGATATGCTTATCTCGAATGCTAGTACAAGTGACTATGTTAGATTCACATGGACGAGTATAACGATTTGGATAAGTTTGCCTCAGCCCTAGATCACCATTCAAGACGGATTATAATATACCCCGAGTTAGGCGATATATTTCATGCTAAGGTGCAGTAGAGACCGAGTCAGAGCTTGGAATGAATGATAGAGTCATTCAATGAGATAGACCCAGTACACACGTGATACTGATTGATATGTTTAGATAGATTCGATGGTCTATGATAGAACAGTTTTCGCTCAGGAAGTCTCAAGGATGAGACTTTTTCTGAGTGGTGTATAATGTAATGACCCGTTCCGTTCAAACGGATAGCCGATTTAAATGGAGCTAGTGCAACGACCTGATCCGCTTTGCTTAGTAAGAAGACTTGCTTGTGGCAAAGAATTTTATACTTGGCCCTTCAGGAGTTCAGACTTAGACATTCAAAGGCGTGCTCGGAGTATCGCTCGACCAAGACGATTTATCGCTAAGGTGAGGGGCTACGATAAACTTGTCTTTGCTTAGCTTGCACACATAAAACTTGGACAAAATATTTCTGGTTGCTAGGTGAATCATCCCTTGCATGATAATAAAGAATACAACACACCTAACTAAGGTAATAATCATATCTTGTATTGCTTGTGTTAGAACATAGAAATAAAACTTGGCCAATAGTTGGACCCTCACATGCTACCTTAGCTTCGTGCTAGTAGACTCCGCTAATGCTTCGAGTAGATCATAATATACTCTTTGTATCACACTACTTCACTTGTTTATACTGCTTGCCTTATAGATCATGCCGTCCAAGAATGTCCTTGTATGGTTTCACTCCTCGCACTACCCTTTAGACCCGTGCTAACGTAAAAGCTTATGTTCTAAAGTAGACTACACCGCAAGTTTTTTTATGCTTATGTTTCAATACTGTTTCAATGCTTGCTTGCCTTACATGCTAACTAGTATGCACTCATTGGTTTTATTGCTTGTCACATAAGTTCATGCCACAATCGAGTAACATGATTCGTGTCTATTCATCTAATTAACCGAAAGACTATCTAATAGTCGTTTCGTACAAGTATGAACATGAAAGTATTCTGGACTGTTAGGTCGCCAAGGCATTTCTCGAACTAAGGGATGGCACCATGTCAAGTAAAGCAAGAAACACAGCTCGCGGAGCATGAATCATTAAGGTAATCGGATCCTTGGTAGTCTTTCTCGAGTGGGCGAGATGATGTATGCGCCCTAGTGCTACACCCATCTCCGCCCAAGAGACTATGCTTCATCCAATGGCTAAGTGAATCAAGATTGAACATATCATGTCATGAATCTGAAAGACCCAAGACTTGTATGGTCACGGACAACTCGTGCACGAGGTAATTGTGGATTCCTCGGACGATCCCTGGGGCACCGGGATTGTGTCGGCCTAGGAGGAATCATTAGGGACTCCTCGAGCTTTGGAGGGATGGTGTTTGTGCCTCAAGTTTTTAGCGCTACACCATCACCGTCAAAAGAGTCCGGTTCTTACCTATTCCGGCGGGATGGTGCGTGCCTCGAGTTTTTAGTGCTATACCCATCACCATCAAGAGACTAGTCCAAATGGTTTTTATCGCCAGCGAACCTCCTATTTATGTAGATTTAGCTATCTCACTTAGCGGTAATCCGCGTGCGAGTCATTGCATCGCACTTGGTAATCTGAAACACCTGAATGAATATCATTATTAAGATATTTGAACACTTGAACAATCTTCTGCAACACTTGTGGATAATCCGTATAACTCATGCACCTGATTCATAACCTCGCTCGTGACACTCATATTTGCTTATGCATTTTTTCTTGGATTTTATTATATATACTCGTGCTTGGTTTAACTTGGTTACCTTGGACAGGGAAGGATGGATGGTAAGTTGTTAAGTTTTTCGTATTTTTCTTATATCGTACGGTGCACTTCCACACGAATTAGGCTTTTCATTATGCCATAAAACTGATCCTATAACAAGAGTAGAAAGACAACTTAATTGATGGTGCACGAAACCTTTATAACGTATTTGGATTTGTCGAAAGGGCGAGAAGCCTCTCCACCAGTGCATTCATGTACTGATAACCCACCAAATTGCTTGTAGGGTGTGGGAGAACCTCGTTCGGTGCGGAAACCCCTTCGTACGATCTAATGCATGGAGTCTGTAGTGTCCCATTCCCCCGGTGCAGGGAGCGCAGCTAAAAAACACAAGACGGTATTGTTCGATTGGGATAGATTAAAACAAGAACTCGTCCTCATTATGGATTTGTTTCTTCGGAATTGATTCCCATATTCAGTAGACCGTGCCCCCGGGATCGACTTAGCGGCAGAGTCAGGAGGGACCTCTCCGATGCTATCTTGTATTGCCTCGATTTTCGATGTCGCTTGTTGCTTTCGTACTTTGAGTTGGTTTTGGGATTTGCTTATTTTTCTTGAACGGTTTCGATGGTTTTTATTATTTTCGTTCATTGAACTGCACTTCAATTCCGAGATTGGAAAAGTGGAATAGGTATTGATCGAGCTGTTCGTAATGCAGGTGAACGAGCAGTAGGCGGCTTGCGAGCAGAGTCGTGAAGCGCCTCTTTCCTTCTCCCTTCCAACAATCTAAGTGAGTGGAAACCATCCCGATTAGCTAGCCCTGCTTCCAAGTCTTCACACAAAAAATACTTGCATTCTTGTTGCCCCGATCAAACGATACCAAGTAATAATAAAAGATACCAAGATAAAAGAGAATAGACTTGGATAATACGGCTTGTCCACCAAACTTGTGAACGGTTAATTAATTGCATGCTTGTTCGCTTGGAATGTTTATCATATGCATAAATACAAGTTAGAATTTCATACTCTTTCTTAAATTATGCTATGAACAGAACTCATCCTGAATACAATAATCTTAATACGGAGACTATGCAAAAAGTAGATCTCCCCATATTACTGTCCTGTGCCTGATATTGCCCCGAATTGCCTCGACTGCTAATTTAGTGTATAACGTTGATCACGGACAACTTGTGCACAAGGTCTTAGTTCCTGCGGATGGTCGCTGGGGCACTGGCACCGATCCGATCCGGACGGAACTCCTGAATAGTCGCCTGTATAGGATGGAATAACTTGTGGCACCCCTGTTTATTGCGTTACTTGTTATTTCATTCATGTACTATGCCCCGTCCATTATGGCATCCCGCCAGTGATCCCCTGTATATTTAAACCTATTGCAAACTAACTTGTGTCTTCGTGGCAGGGAAGGCATGGTAAGTATTGTGCAGGTAGTTCAGACGGGCAGGTAAAATCCACCGAACGGTGGCAAGTTTATTTCAGTAAATTATATATGATGCTTACTTGTAAATAAACTAAGGCAAGAAAGAAACCCACAAATATGCATGCTTCATTAAAATAACGTGTTGATTGGTATAGTTCGGTTAGCTCACCTTCACCAGTATGTTTCGACATATTGACCCTCGTTGAAACAGGTTCTCCGCACCAAGGCGAACCGAGCGAGGAGCCAAAGTCGTCTTTCCGATCCAGTCCAGTTGTTGGCGCATCCTGATCGTGCCGCATTTTGAAGTACTAGAAGACAGGAGCTTGCAACTCTTCATATACAAATGCAGCTCCGTGGCAAAGCTGTCCTCCAGCCAAGAGGTCTATACATTTTGAAGTTTAGTAAAGGGATGTAATGTACAGGACTGCTATCTCATTTTGAGTCAACACTTTTGTAAGCCTGTACGGCATATTAGCTGACTCGTTCAAGAGTTTGTAATAGATGTTCATTATCAATAAAGAAAACTTTTCCATGTTTCAAATCTCTGTTTCAATTTATCTGCGTACTCTGAATGTGTGGTTGCTATGCAAATTATTAAAGCCTTGTGCGGGCGCAATCCTAGGTCCGCACGGCGGTAACAATTCGGGGGATGCCTCAATGATTCTACGGAATCGGGTCGTGACATAGTGGTATCAGAGCACAGATTCAAGTTCCTTAGACTCTCGTGCTGGAAAAGTTCCTTTAACGATCAAATTCCTGTTCGAACTCTTGAACTCGCTAGGCCAAAATGAGATACATTCATGCATTAAGTCCATAATACATTATGATTCTAATGTAATTTACCTTCTTTTGAAGGAATGGCACAAGCGCAATCTGCAGCGCAAGCACCGAACGAAATGCAAGGTCAAGAAAGTAGTTCGGGCACTTCGGGAAGCTTTCAGAGCCAGCGTGGCATATCTCAAGTTGACCCGCTAGAGCGGGTGATGCAAATGTTAGAAGCACAACGACAAAGAGATGATGCTCGCCAAGCCAAGTTTGAAAGCAATCTAGAGGCCCGATTCTCAGTTCAACAGAAGCAGGTAGATACCCTACAACAAATCATTCAGACTTTGGCTGCCAACCATTTGACCGCAACAACGACTCCGGTGGAACAGCCCGTGCTTGAAGTAGAGACGCCACAAATTTCAAGGCCGAGGGACTTGACTGCCTTCGACTTTGGCCACTTCAAGAAAGTTTGCAACACCCTATTCAACGGGACTGAGGAACCAATTGTGGCTCTAGATTGGCTAGCCGAACTTGAAGATCACTTTGCTCTGCTAGAGGTCCCAGAAGAGAAGCGCGTCGCCTGCGCGCAAATTCAGCTCTGCCTCAACGCACACGATTGGTGGAACGTGCATCGACGATCTCTCCAATTTGATCACGGAGAGGAGGCGATCTCGTGGACGACTTTTTGTGCCGTATTTAAAGAGGAGTTTATACCCCCTCCAGTACAACGTCAGATGAAAAACGAGTTCGTGCAGCTGCGGCAGGGCAGTATGACAGTTAAGCAATATTCCGCCAAATTTAACCGACTCTCCAAATTCGCTAGGGTCTATTTACCTGATGCAGCGAGTCGAGCTAGAAGGTTTGAAGGCGGTTTGCGCCCTGCCATCCATGCACACGTGGTCGTTAATCAGTATGGAACAATGCGTGAAGTCATGAATCACGCCCTATCCCTTGAACCGCAGTATCCTCACATTCCTACCGACACTGTGTATACCTCCAATCACAAGCGCCAAAGCAACGAGAGAGGAAACAACGCTTGAAAGCGTCACAACGACGGCGGTTCACAAAAAGGGAATCGGAGGCCAATTTGCCATTTCTGCAACAAGCCGGGGCATACAGCCGACAATTGTCGTCGCAAGCTAGGGTCTTGCCTCCGTTGCGGTGATCCCAACCATCGGGTCGATGTTTGCCCCCTCCCGGATCGTCGTACCCAGCATAATGCTCCCTAACGGTAGGCCCTATTCTTAAGTTTCTGGACGAAATTTCCAATTGGTTGGGTAGGATGTAGTGTCCCGTTCCCCCGGTGCGGGGAGCGCGGCTAAGAAACACAAGACGGTATCGTTCGATCGTGATAGATTGAAACAAGAACTCATCCTCGTTATGGATTTGTTTCTTCGGAATCGATTCCCATATTCAGTGGACCGTGCCCCCGGGATCGACTTATCGGCAGAGTCAGGAGGGACCTCTCCGCTACTATCTTTTATTGTCTCGGTTTTCGATGTCGCTTGTTGCTTTCGTGCTTTGAGTTGATTTTGGGATTTGCTTGTTTTCCTTGAACGATTTTGATGGTTTTCATCATTTTCTTTCATTGAACTGCACTTCAATTCCGAGATTGGAAAAGTGGAAGAGGTATTGATCGAGCTATTCATAATGCAGGTGAACGAGCAGTAGACGGCTTGCGAGCGGAGTCGTGAAGCGCCTCTTTCCTTCTCCCTTCCAATAATTTAAGTGAGTGGCTACCATCCCGATTAGCTAGCCCTGCTTCCAAGTCTTCACACAAAAACTCTTGCATTCTTGTTGCCCCGATCAGATGATACCAAGTAATAATAAAAGATACCAAGATAAAATAGAATAGACTTGGATAATACGGCTTGTCAACTAAACTTGTGAATGGTTACTTAATTGCATGCTTGTTCGCTTGGAATGTTTATCATATGCATAAATACAAGTTAGAATTTTATACTCTTCCTTAAATTATGCTATGAACAGAACTCATCCGGAATGCGATAATCTGAATACGGAGACTATACAAAAGTAGATCTCCCCCTGTTACTGTCATGTGCCTGATATTGCCCCAAATTGCCTCGACTGCTAATTTAGTATATAACGTTGATCACGGACAACTTGTGCACAAGGTCTTAGTTCTTGCGGACGGTCGCTGGGGCACTAGCACCGATCCGATCCGGAAGGAACTCCTGAATAGTCGTCTGTATCGGATGGAATAACTTGTGGCACCCCTGTTCATTGCGTTACTTGTTATTTCATTCAAATACTATGCCCCGTCCATTATGGCATCCTGCTAGTGATCCCCTGTATATTTAAACCTGTTGCAAACTAACTTGTGTCTTCGTGGCAGGGAAGGCATGGTAAGTATTGTGCAGGTAGTTCAGACGGGCAGGTAAAATCCACCAAACGGTGGCAAGTTTATTTCAGTAAATTCTATATGCTGCTTACTTGTAAATAAACTAAGGCAAGATAGAAACCCACAAATATGCATGCTTCATTAAAATAATGTGTTGATTGGTATAGTTCGGTTAGCTCGCCTTCACCAGTATGTTTCGACATACTGACCCTCGTTGAAACAGGTTCTCCGCACCAAGGCGAACCGAGCGAGGAGCCGAAGTCGTCTTCCCGATCCAGTCCAGCTGTTGGCGCATCCTGATTGCGCCGCATTTTGAAGTACTAGAAGACTGGAGCTTGAAACTCTTCATACACAAATGCAGCTCCGTGGCAAAGCTGTCCTCCAGCCCGGAGGTCTATACATTTTGAAGTTTAGTAAAGGGATGTAATGTACATGACTGCTATCTCATTTTGAGTCAACACTTTTGTAAGCCCGTGCGGCATATTAGCTGACTCGTTCAAGAGTTTGTAATAGATGTTCATTATCAATAAAGAGAACTTTTCCATGTTTCAAATCTGTGTTTTAATTTATCTGCGTACTCTGAATGTGTGCTTGCTATGCAAATCATGAAAGCCTTGTACGGGCGCAACCCCAGGCCCGCACGGCGGTCACGATTCGGGGGACGCCTCAATGATTCTACGGAATCGGGTCGTGACAGAGTCCTCTCTGGAGATTTAGAGCATTGCGTCCGGAGCTGAAGCACATGTACAAGATATAATGTTGGAACATCATCTATGTATCATTCCATAATTGTAGCCACTTGGCACGCTTTTATTGTTTTGAGAAAGATGACTTGAGCGACTTGTAATATCGGCCTAGCGCCACTTGTAATACTGAATCAATATAAATAAAGTGCTTATTTTACTTCTGAACTTGTGTTATTCAATGCTTCCGCTATAACGACTCTGTGAACTTGTTACCAATTGCCAATTTGTTTCTTATTCCGCTGCATTCAGACTATCTATACGACTCTGTGAACTTGTGTTATTCAATGCTTCCGCTATGATTCAATATCCTTGCACGGGGAAAGCTTGTGCTCGCGCGTCATCATGCTCCTGATGGGAACGGTCGTTTCGATGGAGCGCTGGCGCGGTGATTCGTGCCTAGCAGGGACGGCCGATTCCTGCAGGAGATCGGGACGTGACATTATGAAAATTGTGTCCCTCCCTAGTAATGTTTGAATAAAAATCTCATAAGAATCGGACAAAAAAAAATAGGATTAGCGCAAAGCGATCATCATCTTCATGTATGTCAACATCCATCAAGTTAGAAACAATTCGATTGAATTTTGAGATATTATCTCGAATTGCCGTATATAATATCCTCCATCACCAGTATGTAGAGTGACTTTAACATATAAAATCGGTTGGTCTGAGATTTGGTCATGTAGAGTGATTTCAACTTCAGCCAGAGCCCTATAGTGGTGGTTTCGTCCTTCAAAGAGTAGAGGATATCCCTTTCCAAATACTGGTGAATAGTGGCACACGATTCGAGATCCATGTTGTCACAATCATTATCCATTATGTCAGCGGGCTTTCTGGAATTTTCCAATAAAGCCTTGTGAAGATTTTGAGATATGAGAACATCATTTATCTAACTTTTCCAACAGCAATAATTATTATTTGCATTCAACTCCTAAATTTCGTACATTCCAATCTTGCTTGATGGAACCATATCAAGAATCCCAGTTAACTTTCTCTGAGAATTTTGTCACATATCTTGCTAGAATCCTAAAGCTAGTGCTGATACCAATTTGTTGGGGCACAACAAAAAAAAATCAAAAAAAAATAATCAGAGAACACCTCAGAGAAAATTAATAACCGCAAAGACGAGAATTTACGTGATTAGGCCAAAATGCCTACATCTACGGACGAGGGTGATTCAGTTCCACCATTACCTTGCTTGAATCCCGAAGCTTTTATACCAATTTATTGGGACACAGGAAAAATAAACCTAATAAATCAAATAACACCTCATTGAAAATTCATCACTGCAAAGATAAGAATTACATGGATCAGCCAAGATGGCTACATACACGGACGAGCGTGATTCAGTTCCACTATGAAGAAGAAAATGAATTACAATAGCTCTCTCAATACTTCTCTCCTTGATCTCAACATAAAGATAAAGAAGACGAAAAAAATCTCTCTCAAATTGTTTTGTTGAACTTATTTAATAACTTTTATTCAACACAATTGAAATATCCAAAAAAAAAAAAAAAAAAAATCTTTAGACCTATTTATATAACATGTTATGTGTCTATTTATAGAAATTTATTATAAGAAAAATCCAATATATATGACAATCCAATCCTATATTATATGAACCAAGTGAAAAAGATCATTGGCATATTTTTGTATGACATTTTTCTTCACAAGTCTTCTGGCAAATTGATTATGTAAGCAAGCAAATTGTCTTTGGTCTTCTATGAGACTTGAAGTCCAAATTTTTTTTTTTTTTTCAAGAGCTTTCTGTACGTACCCAAGCCCATGGGGAATCTGTTTTTATTTTCTGAAGACAGACCAAAACCAAGTCAATGTCTTAAAAAACATTTGGTCGCTGATGACCCACTACGATCTTATATTTTGTAGTGGAGGACTAATGGATACATTTTTCATTTTTTATGCATCAATTGGCTATATCTGAACCGAGATTTTTTTTTTTTTAATTTCCGGACATAAACATTTTGTTTTCCAGGACAATGATAAATAACTGAGAAATGGAAGGGAATCCGTAGATCGGTTTTGACATGCTATTAATTAAATCTCAGTACTGCTTTGCTCTTATACCAATGATAATGGGGAATACGTTGCCTAATATAGGATTAAAGATGTCGTTTTGACCATTTGGTACTGGCTATAAGTTTCTGGTATTGTTATAAAAAATGTTTCACAGTCCGAAAGTTGAATAAAAAAAATTAAATTGTCATGTGTTTGATTCTGATTGGTCGGACCAAAATTATTGACGTGATCTTTTTTGTAATTTGGTCAATTAGAACCAGAAACCTGATCACGATTTCATTTTCGGTTCGCCCGCGGTATGTGAAACAGAGGTTTGTTATATAACCTCTAGTTTTTGTCAAAAACAAGCACGTCTTCCACTACTGTGTAAAGAATTCTCTCAATATATATATATATATATATATATATATATATTTGGAACTAAGTGAATCACCTTAATTATTGAGATTCAGACTGAATTTAATAAATTTTATAATCCAAATATGATCAAACATTTAATTTGATATAATTTAAAAATCTACATTAAATATAAGATTTAGTTAGATTTTAAATTTGTATCAAATATTTAATCTGACCATATTTAGATGTCCATAATTGGTGTTGGGCTAATTTAGGTGTAATAGGATTCTTATTTTAGGGTTTTCTATATAGGAAATTCTATTATGACGTAAAATATAATTTCTCATCCTATAAATATAGGAGAAGGGTGGAGGCACAAAACATGCACAAAGATGGAGATTCGAGATGCACGTCCACAAAAAAATCTAAAAGAAAATCCGTGCTTTTCTCTTAGGACTTCGTCATCCAAGACAGAAGAAAAAAAAGATCTAATAGAGAAGTTGTCAACTTCGGTTAAAAAAATTGCTATGGGTTTGTGATTGATTTCAATTGTAATCTTTGTCGTTTTTTCTTGAGTATGGTGAGAGGGTTGAACCTATTAGGGCAAATAGTTTCAACATTAGTTTTTTGTAATCTTGTAATTACATCTGAGTTATAAAGGTTAGGATTTGTCCCGATGGCGTAGTCACCGCCATAAACTTATCTTCATCTCTGCTTAGTGTTCGTATATTGGTTAGTTATCTCTGGTTGGTTGGCAAACGCTTCCGCTACGCGCCCAACATATGGTATCAGAGCCAGGTTCTTCTCGAGAGGGAAGGTGCACCCATGTCTATGTAGCAGATGAACACTCGTATGATCACCCTCACAGGAGAAAACTGGACGATTTGGAAGCCAAGGATGGAGGATCTACTCTGGTGAAGGACTTGCATGGTCTGTTAGAGGGCGACAGCGTAAAGTCATCAGACAAAACTGCTGAAGACATGAAACGACTAGATCGGAAGGCTGCTGGATTCATCCGCCATTGGCTGGACGACTCGGTGTTTCACCACGTATCCATGGACAGTTCTGCAAAAGTATTTTGAGAGAAGCTGCATTTGTTGTACGAAAGGAAGACGGCTGGCAATAAGGCATTTTTGATTCGCCAACTCGTCAACTCGAAGTACACGGAGGGTGCATCGGTGACACAACATCTAAACGAGGTTTAGGGCATCATCAATCAGTTGTCTGCGATAAAGATGGCAACTAAGGATGAGCTTCAGGCCCTTCTGCTTTTGAGTTTTCTGCCGAAAAGCTGGGAGACGTTGGTGGTGTTGGTAAGAAACTATGCTCCGGATGGAGTTGTCACGATGGCGACAGTCAAAAGCAGTTTGTTGAACGAGGAGGTCCAGCGTAAGCAAGTGGAATCATCGCAGGAGTCCGCTCTGGTAGCTTCCTACGGGAAGGGAAGACCCAAGTCAAAGGCGAGGACAGGGGTAGTTCTGGGGATCTTGTGATAGTGGACTGCAAAGAGAGCTGATATTACTGTGGCTAAATGGGTCATATCAAGAGGAACTGCGCATGAAGCTCAAAGCTGAGAAGGCCAAAGGCAAGGACGATTAGGAGAATCTTACGATTTTGGAAGATCTTATCATCGTAGCAACCGACGCAGAGGAACCTTGTAGCATGTCTCGTGATGGCGATTGGATCATGGACACGGGAGCGTCGTATCACGCCACTCCACATAGGAGGATCTTCACGTCATACCACGACAGCAGATTTGGACGTGTGAAAATGGGCAACAAGGGGACAGCGGAGCTTGGTGAGTAGCTCGTTATCAATGGTGTGCGACCTGTACCGAATTTGTGTACAACTTAGTTTCGGTAGGGAGACTGGCGAATGATGGCTGTCGCAGTCTTTTGGGGGACAAAGATTGGATACTTACGAAGGGTTCCAAACAGTTGGCTCGAGAAGATTTGTGTTGTGACATGTACAGGCTTACGCCGCTGAAATGTACATGCAGGCCACAAATATCGAGGGAGACTCGAGGGGTATTCGACAAGAGGTAGATTGTCGGGAACTTGTCTTGGAGGGGCTTCGAGATACTTTGAGAATTATGGAGGATTCGTTCCGTCGAGACAAAACTACAAATGGTGATGAGTCAAAGATTTAGGATCAGTCTGTCGGTACCATGATAGCTGGTCGGTCTCCAAGTAGGGGTTGTTCTACGAATCTGGTTTTGGCGACTAGTGGTTTGCCAAAACTTTATGGAGCGACATCGGTTTCAGCAGTTTAAAGCCAGAGAGGAGATCAAGGCTTGCAGCAAACTCAATCTGAGGTGGGAGCATCATCATTCACACAGTTCAAGGGGAGCTGTAGGTCATCGATGTCATGCACAGTGCGTGATATTCTACTCGAGGACGCACACTACCAAAATAAGTCAAATCAGCAAGGAATTTAGCGACTCTGGAAGACGACGTCGCCAATTTTATTGAAATTAGCGACGTATCTAAATGATGTCGCTATCAGCAACATTTAACAACTACCTTTAGTATTATGAAATCTGACGTCGCCGATTAGTCGGTAAACGTCGCTATATTTTTAATAACGACGACATTTATATACTCCACACCTTATATGTTGCAGTATATTTAAAATTTTGCGACATTTAGCGACTCCAAGTATACGTTGCTAAATTATTTCATATAGGGTTCCGCTGGTTGGTTTGACTTTTCATTTCTCTTCCTAAAAAATTTATATCCCTCCCCTTCGTTCACGTCGACCGCCTCCGAGCCCCAAGCGACCCACCCGCCCGGGAGACTCCAACCCTCCCCGACGACCTACCTGCCCCGGCGACCCCTCGACTTCGACCCTCTTCTCCCCGCGACCCCCAGACGCAAATCCTCCCCCTCCGGCGCAGCTGCTCCTCTCCGACGTTTTCCTCCTCCGTCGAGCCCTCCCTCAGGCGCTCCTCCTCCCTTCCTCACCGCTCGGTAAATCCTAACACAGACCCGGACACAACCAGGACACACACACACACATGACTCAACCAGGATACACGAACACACAAGGCAAATGGACACACATACACAGGACATAACCCTAATCCGAACATATAGACACAGACATATGTACACACACACATAGGTCACAATCCACGATACACAGGACACACACATAGGACACAATCCATGATACGCAGGACACACACATAGGACACAATCCATGATACACAGGACACACACATGGACACGGACACACACGGGCACACATACGGACACATATGGACACAGACACACATGAAGACACACCCTAGTTAACATGGAAATTTGGTTGCATAATTCAAAATTTTGGTTATATAATTAGGAATTTGGGTAGTACATAGCTATTTGTGTTCATGTGTGTCCATGTAGATATATATTCTCTATTTGATTGTTACTACGCTATATAGTAGTTTGTTAGGATATTTATGAAGATATGAATATTTGGTTAAAGTATTAGTGTGATGTGTTAGAATATAGCTAGGTAATGGGTATTAGGCTAAGATTGTAAGATATTTATTATATATAATCTATATTAAGTATATGATACATAAAATAATATATTAGCTAGTATAGTCTTTAATAACTAATATAACTTAAAAACCTAGTATAACAAGGTATTAACCTAGAATGACTTGATAATCCTAGTATTGACTAGTTTAACTATATAGTCCAATCCAGTTATCAACTTGGAACCCAAATTAGGTAGTTTTGACCTAGTTTGAGTCAAATAACCAAGTTTTGATCTAGGATACTTGGGTACTTGGTGTTGAGGTATCTTGATAGCTAGTAGCATATGTGAGAACTAATTAGATATTGATATCTTAGTATCTATAGTCAAGTGTTAAGATTTTAGGAAGATATGGATATTTGGTTAAAGTATTATTGTGATGTGTTAGTATATAGCTAACTAATGGGTATTAGGATAAGATATTGTAAGGTATTTATTATATATAATCTATATTAAGTATATGATACATAATATAATATATTAGATAGTATAGTCTATATTAACTAGTATAACTTAGAAACATAGTATAACAAGGTATTGACCTAGAATGACTTGATAAACCCCTCCGGCGCGGCTTCTCCCCTCGCACGACTCCTCTCCTCCGACATCCATTTACTGTAGTTTGAAATCTTTGGCTCTACTTTTCGCTCTAGTACCGGAAGCCATGAGACATAAGTCTTCTCTTCTCTTTCATATTTTAATTTCATTTACCTAATAAGAGAAGATACAAGTGCGTATATAAGTCTACCTCCGACATCCATTTACTGTAGAGCCAAATGTCTCATAGCTTCTAGGTTCATTTACCTATTTCTTATTAGGTTTTTAGCTAGGTCAAGATACAAGTGCGTATATTGAGTATGTGAGTGTCCACGTGTTCCTTGTAAGTCAGATCTCTGAGAAGAAATTTTACTTCTGTAAGCCTTTTTGAGGCTTTTCGAGTTTGACTTAACTAACCAAGGTTTGACCTAGAGATCGAGTTTCAAGTTAGTGTTATGGATATTTGAAACCTTGTCCTAGTGTCAAGATACAAGAGATTATCAATATGTGATATTGTGTACCATGATATGTGATATCCACATGAATGCCTCACAAGAATACGTGACGACACCCATATCCTCAAATCGAAATAGTCCACATGTCTACTAGGTTTGGAAATCAATATCAAACTTATATATTTACTTATTTTACAAATACTCATGAGTCACGATATAGATACTCACGCATCAACTCTCTAATACTAATGATATGACCTAGCCCACACAGGGAGAGGGGGGGTAGTTCCTCGGATGATGAGCTGTGGATGAGAGCCGTTGGTGGTCTATATAGGTGTAAGTACTATGGTAAGGGATCCTACGACGCCTATGTTGCATCACAGTTCTCTAGGACACCCTCTACCGATGTTCATACCCCACAATCCGCCCAAGGGTTACAACGAGCCCAGGAGAGAGTTGACCTTCAGATCGCATCTCTGTATGACGAGTTGATGTAGAGGATTACGGTATAGCTGCAGCCGTAGACGGACGATGCGACGCTCATAGCACATTTTGAATCGTTGGAGCTTAGCATCATGGAGCTGAGGGATCTAGCCACGTCGACAATGAGCAACGTGATGTCGTTGCAGGAGCCGCAGTTTACTACGGGCACTAAACTATCGTGGATGCAGGCGTCACATCTTGAGATGGGCGAGCGAGTAGAGCATAGTTCTAGGAGGTTGTTATCTGTCATGGATACTTACGATGCTCGACTGACATAGTTGGAGCAGCGACGTCCTCCTGGTCTGCCTGCATCGACTCCTGCATCGAGTTTTATGACGCTTACACAGGAGCAGTTTGACGCGCTATTATCTCATATTCGACACGGCTCCTCCTCATATTAGGAAATCCTATTATGACCTAAAATAGGATTTCTCATCCTATAAATATAGGAGGGGGGTGGAGGCACAAAGCATGTACAAAGGTGGAGATTCGAGGTGCACGTCCAAAAGAAAATCTAAGAGAAAGTCCGTACTTTGCTCTTAGGACTTCGTCATCAAAGACAGAAGGAAGAAAAGATAGAGTCGTCAACTTCGTTTAAAAAAATTGCTATGGTTTGGTGAGTGATTTCAATTGTAATATTTGTCGTTACTTCTTGAGTGTGGTGAGGAGGTTGAACCTACTAGGGCAAAGAGTTTCAACATTAGTTTTTTGTAATCTTATAATTTTATCTGAGTTATAAATGTTGAAATTTATCTAAATGGCATAGTTACCGTCATATACTTGTTTTCATCTGTGCTTGATATTTGTAGATTGGTTGATTATTTCTCATGTATTGACAAACATTTTTAGGACGCACCCAACATCAATTAGGAATAATAGAGCAACGTGACTTTCATCATACATCTTGCAAGGAATTATGCCAGTCATCTTGTGAAAAGTATCTACCAGGAAGAAAGAAAATAGAATCAACGATCCATGTTGAATTCTATATGGAGCATCGACTAATAGGAAGAGGGAAGTTGTCGATAGGGTCTAGCAAAGAAAAAAAATGTGGAAGGTAATACGACCTATTATACGCTATGCATACTGATTTATGATTCACTATCTTTCTATGGAATGAATTGATCCCCCAACAAAAAAAATTAACAAAAGAAAGACGATCGTTAGGTCTTAGTGACAAATTCACTTTCGCGAACCTTTTTTTTAGTGTAAAGACTACATTCCTTAGCCAAGTCTTTGTCCACAGATGACGTGATTTCGTGCCGACGCCTTTCCTTCAGCGGTTGGTGTGTCATCCAAAGAAAAGCATCTATTGGTCAAGCATATATATTTCATGAAATGAAAGCGTCTCATTTATGCTGTCCTGCGTCGTGTTCGTGTGTGTTTATCAAGCTTTCTTTACTCCAACGCCATGGACATGACATATTTGGCATCAGCAACCTTTCTTTAACTGCACGAGTAATATCGCTCACCAAGTAATGCAATTGCTTATGTGGTCCAAAGAGACCTTCAATATATATCTCTATCTTGTAATTCTCAAATGAAATGCTCTGTAGCATAGTCTTTGGAATTCAGAGTGGGTTTCCACATTCAGAAACCCCTCCTGGAAAGCCATTTATATCTCAGGTCAATTATACCCCAATTTTCTTGGGAGCCCTACTACTACTAAAATTGGGAAGTCAAAACTGTTGTAGTAGATAGCTTAACGACAAACTAGGTTCAACTTGTAATCAACTTGGCCATTCTTTTACGTTTCATATGACTGCTGAAATTTTTGATGAGTGGCGGACAAAGGGTAGACCATGGAAGCTTGTGACTCGAATACCACTCTCTTATAACCCAAAATTCTCGTCATCCTCATGCCCTCGTGCTGAGGTAGAAGCCCAAAAAATTCAAAAGTTATTTAGTTTTGGAATTTCGTATAATATATAAAAAAAAAAAATTATGTTTAAGTCTTCGTACTGTCCAGACGAGAGTTTGAATCTCATCCTAACGGTTGACTTAGACTGATCGCAAAATAGAGACCTAAATGTAAATATTGAAAATTATACGAGACTCTAAAACTAAACGAAAATATGTAAGGATTATGTGACTTGTATTATTTAGTTTTGTCATGACAAACCGAGAATGAGACTTGCGACATGATAAAAAAAAATTAAGATTGACCTCTCAAAGAGCTTGTAATTCAAGTGAGTGAGTTTTGGAGATATAAAGACCGGTTATGCAGTGTCGGAATTTATTGAAATTATTCTTTAGAAATGGTCTAACTTCCATGTGGTAATTCCAAGTGTGTATTTCAATATAAGATTCATCTCTTATTGTCTTGAATACATGGGTAGTGATAGCCCATGTTCCAAAAAACATATTTACATTTTTGTCACCCATTTCTTAAAAAAAAATTCTTTGGAGATAGGCCCACTAATGCACACTTTGAACTTAGGACACAAACTCGGACGAGGGCTAAAGGTGTAAAATGGTACTTTGATGACGTACGTTATATTTAGTGTGGGGTTAATATTATAACTGTCCACTTATATAGGGAGTACTTTCTGAATTTACTTTCCATTATGGATGGTGGGCTAGTAGGAAGTTGGCTCCCTATATAATATCAAATCTTTTACTTTTGGAGTTGACTTAGATATTATAAGCTACGAGAGGAGAGTTAGTTACAATTTTTTTTGAAGTAATGTGGTTTTGTTCGTGCAATGGTAGCGAAAGAGTGTTCTATATTTTTATCTCTTCGAACTTGGTGGTTCTTAGGAGTAAATTGACACAAAGGATCAAATCATGCTTTGAGCAACAATGGTTTCTTTCTCCTAACGAGATTTTGTCTTGTTCTTTCTCTTTTATTTTATGTTGTAGCAACTATGTTGCAAGTTTTAAAGCCTTGTTTTTCAGCACCATGTAATCTTCTTTTATTAGTTGTTGTACTTTGTATTTTATGTACTTTTTATACGATCTTTGTAATATAGGCATAACAACGTCAAAGCAAGATCCGAGCACAAATGATAGAAAATCATGCAAATTCCATCAATACAAGTTTTCACAAATTTGAAAAATTCTATAGAGAGCATTACAACAACTGAAAGTGGAAGATTAGTCTCAATCTTTAACTTATCAATATGGATTACTTGTTGACGGATCAAGAACCTATTGTTCTAAAGATAGATGATTTTCAAGCTCTTGCCATGGTTATCTCACAACATAATTGGAAGTGATATAACAACTTGTGCAAGTTGTTAATTCTCAACTTCTTGAATTATTCTATGACAGAGTCGTACAACAAGAAAGTATTTGCAAGAGACGTCTTATACTCTCTTGAAAATAGTACAAATATTACGAGAAGATCTCCAAGATTTATCTTGTCGATAACTTCATGAAAATGGAATTTGAAGATGACAATACCATGTTGCAACAATTCAAAGACCTACTAAAGTTACAGCAAAAACTTGAGGAGAAGAATATGCCTCAAGCTGATATGTTCATGGAGGGGGGTCATTATCTCCAAGCTTCCTCCTGGCTGGAATCGATTAACAACTGACATATACTGCACCAAAATGTTGATCATGTTAGAAGAGCTTCTATGCTTTATTTGTATTGAAGATGAAGTGATGAGCCAAATCAAAGTAGATATTCTATCCAAACAGTTTGTTAAAACAAACATGGAACATTATAGAGACTCCAAGGGAAAGCAGAAGGCTTCCTATAACAATAAAAAGGACTTTAATCATTTGAAGGTGAATTCGGCTTCTTTCTAGTCCTAAGTTCAACAATAACGTGGCTTGCTTTAACTGTGGAAAGAAGGCAACCTCAAGAAGGATAACATGCTTAAACCAAAGATAAATAAGCAAGGTGATCTTAACTTGGTTGTTATGATTGTGCAGATTGACTCATCTGGTGTACACACAAATTAGTGGGTGGAAACAGGTATATCTGTGTTCAAAGAAGGAATTGTTCACCACTTACGAACCTACTTTTGAGAAGGATTCGATGGTTAACAAATCTCAAGCTATAGTTCTGGAAATCGGGTCTGTGGTTCTAAAACGGACATTAAAAAAGACACTTACCCTGGAGAATGTGAAGCATGTACCGGTTATTGCTAAGAACATGATATCTAGGAGTTTGCTATGCAACACATGCTTAAGGATGGACATCAATACTGACCAAATAGTGATGTCTTGAAAAGAAGCATACTTCGTGAAAGTTTTTTTTATATACAGAAGGAATGTTCAAATTATAAGTTGTGACTTCATTTAAACGTATTAATATAGTATCAATTTTTGGCACTCCCTTGAGTTATGGCATAATAGAACATGATATGTTCATTGAAAAAGAATTAACAAAGTGTTTAGAATATGCCTTATCTCCAAATGTGGGGACAAGGAGGTGGAAAAATGTGAAGTATGTAACTGGACTAAAATTGGAAGAAAAATGTTCAGGTGGGTGAACTTAAGTATATATCTTATAGAGTTGGTGCACTCATATATCTATAATTTCAAGCACTTCTCCACAATGGTTGGAATGAAGTATTTTATTACCTTCATCTACGACTTCTCAAAGTACATATTTATTTATCTTCTCAAATTGAAAGATGAATCATTCGAAAAGTTCAAAGACTTCAAGGCTTAAGTTGAATGTCAAATAGGACGACAACTCAAGATACTCAGCAGCGACATAGGTGGTGAGTATCGTTATTCTCTTGAATTTGCATCAATCTAAAAATAATATTAAATTATCAATAAAACAACTTCTCCATATTTCTCCCAATCCAATGGAGCAGCAGAAAGAAAGAACTGTATCTTAGTAGTGATGATGAACTCTATGTTGTTGACATTCGATCTTCCAAACTATTTTTGGGAAGAAGTTGTACTAACAGCCACTTTTATTCTCAATAGTGGTTTTCGCTTAATAAGACATCACTCCTCGTGAACTCTGGTTCATGGTCAGACCCAACTTGAATGTCATTCGAGTGTATGAATCTTTGGCATATATGAAACTTCCTGAAATAAAGATTTAGAAGCTGGGAACAAGGATTGCGAAGAATATGCTCTTGGATTATGGCGAGAAGAGTGATGCTCCTAAGTTCCTTAATTTTGAATCAAATTAGATCATTGAATCCCACGAAGCTGAATTCTTTGAGAATAAGTTTGACAGGCACAAGAATATTATTCTTGTGGATCTTCCAGAGAATACTATAAGCACTGAAGAAGCTAGCACTTTCAAATAAGATCTAGTCCATGAAGAAGTTACAATCAAAGATGCAATGCTTGAATTAATACTCGTTGAGCCGTCATCAAAGCGAATGTGGAGGTTTAAAGACTTCGAAAAAGACTTCGTCACCTATCATGTGGAAGTAGATCTGCTTACCTATGATTAGTTGATGAAGACTAGAAAAGATGAACTTGCTTTATCATAAGCTTACTACATAGAAAAGATGCCTACGCGCTATGGATATCAAGATCTTCCTTAGACTAATAATTCGTATAAGTGTGACAAGAAGCTGAAGTCAAATCCAGGAAAAAGTGACCAGCAGTTGGAGTACCCAAACATAATTAGAATTTTAATATATGTTACGAGGGCCACCAAACCTGACATTGCTTTCATCATAGGGATGTTGAATTGGTTGACGAACAATCCAATTCTAGAATACTGCAAAGCTGTGAGAATGGTGATGAGATATCTTAAGAGAACTCAGAAGTTTGTATTTTACTACAACGATTATCTGACAGTGGTGGAAGGCTTCAGTGATACTAGTTGGTGCTCAAAAGAAGAAAGCGAATGGTCCATAGGAGGATATGTCTTCTTCATGGGTGGAGTTGCTATACCATGGAAGTTAAAGAAGAAAACTTTGCTCTCTCACTTATTTATGTAGTCTGAGTTCTATGTTATAGTAGCTGCAACAGATGAAACAGAATGGCTTTAGGAGCTCATGTATGATCATTCTCTGATTGTGAAGATTTTGGCTATTCCAATATATTACGATAATCAGACGACTATAGTAGTGTCATCCAATAATCTCTTCAATGTTAATAAGAGGATTGTGATATTTTGTCACACAACACTGAATGAGAAAATCAAGTATAACATTATTGTAGTGGTTGATGCTCAGAGTCATGGGAATCTAGTAAATTCATTCACCAAAGACCTCAAGCACCAGCTAGTCGAGGACACAACAAAGAAAATAGGCTTGAATTTTGTTTGACATTATGTCTTTGTAATTCTACCATAAAATATTATTCTTTTAGTTTAAAGATAAATCTATTAAGCATCTTGTTTTTGGTTCAAGGAATGATCATTGACAAAAAAATATCATGTATAGTGGTTAGTCCTTAGGGATATTATTAGGATTTTATCCCAAAATCTCTGTGGTCTACTGCTTGTTTTTTTTATCAAACAAGTCTCGTAAGAGGATAATTTTATACCTTAATGAGTTTTTGAGCAATTCAAATGCTCGGTGTTCTTAACAGGAATTATGGGTTCCTCAACAATATAAAAGGTTTAGTACTCCCAAGCTATAGTGGCGTGACTCCACATGATGGGGGCCTCAGCTACGGGCTATATCCCAATGGCGTATCACCACATATGGATATGTGCCTCATGCTAGAAGATAAATAGTGGTAGTTCAATACTACAAAGAGGCTAGGATCTCATGCAACAAAGGTATGACACCACCAAGAGGTTGGACCTCGGCTTCAGACGGTCATAGCGACGTAGCATCGAAAGGAGGCAAAAGGTTTCATGTGGGAAAATTTAAACTCTCTAAGAACTCTGAACAAAGATGTAGGCCATCTCTTGAGCATAAACTTGCAGACACCCAAGATACTCTTATAGATACCAGATCATCACATGGCCATTAATGTACGACAAGAGACATAATTGATGTCATTATATGAGTAAGAAAGATAGCAGTTATGGTACTGAATTCACGGCATAGTCTATTATGTATCGTACTGTTATTTGACCCATGAAGAAAGGTTCAATTCATAAGCGACATATATCCTAATACATGATGTACAATCACTGTAGGGAATGCTAAGCCCATATATTAAAATATATGAGGAATTATTAGGGTAGGGGATTCTTAGGGCACTACCAAAATATGGCATATTAGTGACATTTTTAGCGGCGTCATATGTAAACATCACAAACTTATATTAATTTAGCGACGAATTAAACTTACGTCGCTAAACGTTGCATTCTACGACGAATTACTACAATTAGCGACTACGATTAGGTATTTAAAAGAAAACGTCGCTATGAGTCGTTAGACGTCGTTACTATTTTTTATTTTGTGACGTATAGCGACAAAGAAAATTTAGACGTCGCTAATTTCCTTTCTATTTGCGACGTTTAGCGACATTAGTATAAGACGTCGCTAACATTTTACATACGGCCTAATCGTTTTCACTTTTCCCCATTTCAAACTTTTCCCAAATCAAAAATTCCCCCCTCCTATCCCCTCCTCCACTCCGGCGATTGACCCTCACGCGACCCCTCCTCTCCTCGCCTCTAGTGACCCTCGTGCGGCTCCTATCCTCCGTCGTGTATGCTCCCCTCCTCAGCCTCTCCTCCCTCCGGCGTAGTCCTCCTTCCCTCTTCCCTTCGGCACATCTCTTCCCCTCCGGCGTGACTGTTCCCCTTCGACGGGTCCCTTTCATCGACCCCTCCCTCAAGCGCTCCTCCTCCCCGTTCGGTAAACCCTAACCCTGACCGGGACCCAGCTAGGACATACACACAGAGGACACAACCAGGACACATGGATAGACACACACACAGGACACAACCCTAACCCTAACACATGATACAACCCTAACCCTGACACATATGGTACATGGACAGACACATACACACATGACACAACCCTAATCCTGACACATGGATAAACACACACACATGACACAACAATTTTAATTAGTAAAATTAGATAAGAATATAACTCTGACACAGCTGAGCAGCCCTTAGCTCATCGTCATTCAAATATCTTTCCTTCATTTTTTCCGAAGGCTTTCCGGACGCATTGAATACTTTGAGTATTGCATCATTAGATTCCTGATATGCGTCGTCGTTTCTCGGAGCTTTCGTTCTATTAGTAGCAACATGCGGTTTGAAATACGTCGAGCAAAAGTTTGTAATCTCCTCGAGAACATAAGCTTCACAAATAGAGCCCTCAACCCGTGCCTTGTGTAATCACCTGAAATTTTTAGAATTTTAAAACTTAATTTTCAGAATTTATTTAGCATTTTCTGTAATGTTTAACAAAATTTAACTAAGGTAATCTAATTTTAAATGATTTTTAAAAGATATTAATTAATATTAAAATATTATAAAAATTATACTTTCTAGTGTAAAATGAAAAACTGGACATAGGATAATTTTTCGGGAATTTATTGGACCCCGAAAGTATTTTTAAAGCCCTAAAAACTATTGTAAATATTAACCCAATTAAACCTGAACCCGGTTTATTGGACCAAAATAAACCAAACCGAGTGATCCGAACCGGCCGGTCTGCCCGAACCGACCCAACCCAAACTTTGCGGGTCGAATCCGGGTCTGACCCGACCCGCTTGAGACCCAACCCGACCCGCTTGGAACCCTAAGCCCCAAATTATTCATCTTCCCGACTCTTCACCTGCCGGCGGCCGTTTCAGCCGCCGTGGCCGCCGGCTACCTTCCCCCTTCACCTCCCCCCAACGCCGGCCGCCTCCTCTTCCACTTCCGGCCAACTCTCGACCTCTCCACCTCCCCTATCCCTCTATAAAACCCGCAGCCGGCCACCGAAATCCTCCCTTTTTCCTTTCTTCTCCGGCGAGAACCCTACAAACTCCGGCCACCCTCCAGCTTTGAGAAACCCGGCGCAGTCTCCGTCCAGACCCGCAGAGCCCAGCTCCTCCGCCACTGACGAGCCCGAGCCCTCAGCCCTCCAGCACCCGCAGAACAACCCCGAGCCCCCATCTCCTCCGATCATTCCCCTCCGTCCCAGCCGACCACCGGCGCCGCCCTCCAGTACCTCGGCCGTCTGCCCAGCGCCCTCCGCCGCGAGCTTCCAGCAGCTCCACCCTCGCCCTCGACTTCGCCACCCCGCAGATCCCGACTCTGCTGCTCCCCATCGAACACCCCACAACCTAGCCGCCTTCCACCGGAGCACCCGACCTCGACTCCGGCCAGCACCCGCAGCACGGTGAGCCCGATGACTCCGGCGACACCCATCCCCGTCCAGCACAGCCTCCGGTAATCTCGGACACAGAGGAGCCCTAGCCCTATCCAGGATACAGTGTCCGGACACGGTAGACTCGAACTCGGACATGCGTAATTCGCTTTTTGGAGCCCTGTTCAGGTACCCATTTCTCTCTCCTCACTATCCCGATTTCTGTTTCGTCAGTTATGACGCATAGGCTGTGTGACCCCCTCGTTGTCTGTACAAACCACTCGGTGCATCGCGTCCTGTGGCGAAGGTGAACCGCGGTCCAAAAACTAGAAAATTAACGTCGTATTTTACCCCGGAACTGAGTACGTTCCGCCAAACGGGACGACTTGGTCGTGTGTGGTCTTTACCGATACATGCACGTCATTGATACGGACGTGCTGGATTTTGCAGAAGTTGATTTGGATGTGCGTGCACACCGGAATCAACGCGTATCCGCCGACAACATCCCGTATCCGTCCATTCTGGAACGCATTGTAACTTTGTGTACACACATCGGATCGAAACAAAACTTGTGCCATCAGACTCGTAGCAATACGCTGGTCCTGTGACCCAAGTTTGGTTCGATTCTGAGAACGTTGACAAAATCGCGTATCGTGGGCTCTACGGCTCCACTTGACGGGCGATTTTGAGATCGTCTCATCGAAATCCAATTCTGGAAGTTCCGTTGGGTTCGTATCATCGTTCCTGACTTGTTGACACTAAGTTGGACGAATTTGGAGACCTTTGACCCTGACACAATTTTTGGTGCAAAGCGGCCCACATGTGGACCCCGCTTTGACCAGGAAATATCATTTTGCCCTTGTGTCCAAATTGGACTTAAGGATAGGCGTTTCTAAGTATTTCATATTTTTTGAGACTATTGGTAATGTTAATTTCAGCTTTTGGAGGAGTACTTACAGGACCCACTGATACAGGGACAACTGTTGGTATTCCAACTCCAGGCAAGTGTACCTTGCCAACTTGCAGTTCTGTTATTTATTACTTTGACTTAATTATAAAATTGTTGTACATGCTTAAACCTAGGGCTGTGTGACTTGCTTAGCATCCGATTAATAGTCGGGTGCCAACCCCGTACGCGGAGTTGTGTACGTCATCTAGAGATGGACATTCGTGACCCTTTACATTCCCGTACTTGTTTTATCAAGTGCATTATACCCCAGGACACTTGACACCATACATATGACCGAATCTTCCTGAGATATTCATGATGATTCTGTATAGGATACAGGATTGACAAAGACATTATATTCTTATGTTATATGACTTGTTGCATTAGCTATGATCTCACGTGACATGGACATGAGATGTGTGGTTACATTGGGTGGGGAGAGACACACAGGCTACATGCTGTTCTATATATATCTACTACTATTGTGAGGTTGTAGACTCTCGAGCAGAGCTAGACCCATTACTTGTTATTACTGCTACCGGCTCCCCGACACAGAGCTTGTAGCGGTCTCAGCCTGAGTACTAGTGATGCTCTCAGTTGTATTTTCACATAGATGGTTATGTAGTTACCCTACTTGTTTCATTTACTATTTCACTGCATTTATTTTGGCTTGTATTATTTGTACCTTGCTATGTCCCCTGAGGACCTGGATCCGGATGATGTCCCCAGGTTTAGCAGAAGAGCATTATCCCGAGGTTTACGGGACATGAGCAGAAGCTGTACCGGAACCTGTTACTGGAGCTGAACCAATCCCAGAAGAAGAGGTGATGGCTGTAGACTTTTCCTGAGTATATGTTATTTGTACTCATCAGATACTTTATTTTGGACTCTTTTGTTCTGGTCTGTTGAACCAGTGTTTTAGACTATTATCGGGTTGTTCCCCGAAATACTTTGTTGAGACTGGATGTTGGTTTACTTTTCTTATTATTGTTGATTTTTCTTCTGTGGATGAGATTAGTTATGATATGATGTATTAGACCTGATTTTACAGCTTAAGTACAACCTGGTGGATCCATTAAATTGGGTTGTCCATCAGAGTGTACTGCTGGCCATTGCCACGTGTCTAGTCCCTTGATATTTTGGGACTGGGGCGTGACATGATTTTTGTGGTGGCCCATGCAGGTCGTACGACTAAATTGTTTGGTTTCAACTTAGGGACCGAACAAGCCTATAACAAGGATATGATAGGTTATAGGATCTCATCCATTGGTTGAATCATTTTTGAACTCTATATCGAATTCGAAATTAAGTACTTGATTTGCATCATGCTTTGATTCTACTAAACGTTCTCATAAAGTTTATTTTGAATGCAGAATAATGGACCCAAGAATTGGAGATGAGAATCCCTTGAGTACCCCACAAGATGCTGTGGTTACCTATGGAGACGGAGTGACTCCAGAGAATAGAGGGCAATCCTCTCAAAGCGATCAAGCTGAACAGCATAATACAAGGTTCCGGCGTGACGACATCCCACCTCCGCCACAGTTCACTCCACAGATGCTTGTCTTTCCACCAGGGCAAGCCATGGACGGGCAGCAGATGTTTCAGATATTTTACGCCATGATGCAAGCCCAACAGCAGGTTCAACAGGAGGCGCAGTGTCATGAGGCAGAGTATTTGAGAACCAGCCTAGTAACCGCATTGGAGCAGGCGAACCCACAAGCTAGGCGACCAGCGACGGGATCTATCTCTGATTTCTGTCAACTCAAGCCCTGTACCTTTTCGGGCAAAGAAGGACCAACTGAAGTGCACGAGTGGCTCATGAACACACAACACCAGTTGGAAGCAGCTGAACTTCCGAGGGAGAGATGGATGATTGCTGTCAGGATGCAGTTGACTGACAATGCACATCATTGGTGGTTATCAGAAGAGAAGAGGCTCGGACTAGACCGAGTCACTTGGGAAGAGTTCTCCAGACTCTTCTAAGAGATGTATATCCCAGCTGTTGCTCGGCCAGAACTTCGAGACAAGTTCAATCGCCTTATCCAAGGCAATATGTCGGTGGAAGAGTACAATGCCGAATTCATTCACCTGAGTCGCTTTGCCCCTTCTCTAATTCCTACCAAAGAAGAGAAGGCGGAGAAGTTCTTCGACGGACTCAGGTTCGAGCTCCAGAGGTTGATCGGATCTGTTGCACCTACCTCATACACCGACGTCCTTGCTGCAGCATGACGCATGGAGCGCGTTACCAGGAGGGAGTCAAGTCTGAAGCGGTCATTCACATCAGTACCATCCAGGGCATCACAAGGGGATTCTACAAAGCGACCCCAGAAGAATCAACCTCAAAGAGCAGCACCAAGAACCCTACCTACTTGTCATTACTGCGGCAAGTTAGGTCACATTGAAAAGGAGTGTAGACGCAAGTTGGGACTATGCCTGGTTTACGGATCCAACCAGCATCTATCCTGGGACTGCTCTGAACGCAGAGAGGGAGCCCCAAGACTAGCTTTACCTGCACCAATGCCAGCTTATCCAGCAGTGGAAGTACCGCAGACGGGAGTTGGAGGAGTCAGACCACCAGCCCCAGGAGGATATCAGCAGAGACCACCATTGCCACCACAGGCAGCACTATTCCAGCAGGCTCGATAGCAGAGGGGTCCAGCTCAGGGACGAGGACAGGCATTTGCATTGGCTGTTGAGGCGGAAGCTACTGCTGGAGAGGTTATAGCAGGTACTATTTTAGTAGCTTCATTACCTATTGTAGCTTTATTTGATTCTGGAGCATCGCATTCATTCATAGCTGCTAGCTTCGTAGCCACCCATAGAGTAGCTACTGCACCCCTTCCGAAGACTAAGAGAATTCTTATGGGAGGTGGAATTATCCCGGTTAGTGATATCTGTCACTACCACATTTCCAGATAAGGACATTTGTGTAATTTCACTATTTAAAATAATTATGTATTTAATTAATCTGCTGAGTTTTATAAACTATTTATATGTTGTTAATTTGTGTTGGTTTAGGTCAAACCCTAGAATCTTCCATTAGGAAAAACCCTAGAGTGAAACCCAAATTCATGACCTAGCTTTAGTGAAACCCTAAGATTCCAATTTGAGTTTAGGATAAAACCCTAGAGGAGACTAAACCCTAGTTAACTAATTCTCCATGACTTAACATAAAGGATTAGCCTAACCCTTGCAGTAGAGAAACCCTAAAACCTAGTCTGATATAAAAATGAGCCTCCCTCAAAACCATTCTTCATGTAGAAAGAAGAAACCCTAGCCTCCATCAAGAAAACCATTTCCCCACCTCCAGATTTCGGAATCTAACCCTAGGGATTCCATCTTCCTCCTCCAAAGCAAGAGAAACAAGGAGCTTGGGTCAAGAAGCCTTGGAGAAGAAGAACCTCCATTGAAGAAGCCATCTCCCTAGGTAAAACCCTATTTTTTATTCAGTTATATTCTATTTTCTGTGGATTATTGCCCATTAGGAAACCCCTTTTGTGTAGATCTCGATTTCTAGGGATCCTACTTAAAGCCCTAGGAGAAATTAGGGTTTAAGTGTCCCCAATATTGGTTTTCCCCAATTTTTGTGAACCCTAACCCTAAGGGTTTGCATGTAGACTGATTTTATCCTCCAATGTGAAGATTCAGATCTTGTTTTAGGGGTTTCATTTAGGTTTTCAGGAGTTTTGTGTATTGGTTCGATTTCAGCACACTAAGTGCTCGACGAAATGTTCATGTAGAATTTATCCATCTAAGGTATTCGAATTTATACATGTTTTGATTTATAGACCTAGATACATAATAAATTGCCTACGTTTTAGCTAATTGTTGGTTTTCCTGTGCATTAGGGGAGAAATACTGTGTTAGCTGTGTCTACCCGTGTCTCAGAATGTCTAGGCAGGTTGTGTACAGTTGGGGAAACTGTGCAGTCGGGTTTTTGGGGATAGTTCTGCGCACAGTTGGATTTTCTGTACTGTGCAGTCGGGTTTGAGGAGAATTCTGTGCAGTTTACCTATGTGTGTCTGTGTGTGTTCCTACCAGTGTAGTGTATCAGCATCTAAGCAGTATTGGGAGAGAAGGGGGGATTATATATCAGTAAACTTTCAGTGTGTGTGTAGGAGTTTTATGTCACTGTGTGTATATGGCTGTGTGTAATTCTGAGAGAAAATGCACATGTGTGCTGTGGGTGTGAGCAGTCGGGTTTTACAGGGCAAATCAGTGAGTGTGCAGTGAATTGGGGTTGGGTGTTTAAGTGTAAAATTCTGAGAGAAGGAAGAGAGAGCAGTGAACTCAAATCTATGTTGTGTATCAGTTTAGAAATCCTGTGTCAGTGTTTTATGACTGTGAGTATCTATATATATATCCCTTAGTACCAGTTAGAACACTGTGTGAGTGTTTTTCTGTGTGAGTATAGGTAATTACTATGTAAACTTGTGTGTCTCAGTTAGTGTATCAGTGAACCTGTGTCCATGTGTAATCAGTATATGTGTGTGTGAGTGAGCTGTAGGTGAATGACCCAGTGTGTGTCTTTGTGTCAGTGAGTGTATGAGAGTGCAGGGTATTTTGTGTTCTGTGAATCCCTATGTATATGTGTATGGCAGTGTGTTAATTCCTAACATGTGTATGTATGAGTAGTGTGTTGTGTATCAGTTCATATATCTGTGTATGTGTCTGTAGGAGAGTGTGTGTGTAAATGCTGTGTGTGACAGGTAGGTTATAGCATAGGTAGCAGGGGATTTGGGGTTATCATGAGGAAGTAGTTGTATTGAAGGGGTATGTGTGTGCTGTGTCAGTTTTCAGTGAACTATGAGTGTGTACATGTGGCTGGGTGTATCAGTGAGTGTAGGGTGAAACTGTGTTGGTTCAGTCAAGCTCAGTTGTTAAGTTTTAGTATAGTGCCTGAGAGTGATGTGTAGGATTGTAGGTTTAATATATCAGTGTGATTTGGGAGTGGTGAACAGGGTGTATTGTTTAGCTGATACTGTGTATCAGTAAGTTTAGTGAATTAGAGTGTGTGAAATCTGTATATGTGCCAGTATGTAAATACCTGAATGTATATCAGTTATAACTGGGTGTAGATCAGTGTGGGGGTGAGTGTGAGTGATAATTTACCTAAGGTTAATATCACAGTGTGTCTTGTAATCAGTAGCTGTGACTATGAGAGTGTTTCTCAGTGTATAGTGAGTGTACCTAGGCAAATCTGAGTGAGAATGAACACTAGTGTGTGTGTGTTTATCTCACAACCTGTGTGAATGCTGTGTGTGTGTTCAGTGGTGATCCTGTGAGAGTCCCTATTTCCAGTGAGTTGGGAATTTATGTTCAACATTGTGAGTGTGTATCAGTATAAGGTGTAGGTCTCAGTGTCTATGTATTAGGTGTTACTCTTCAGTCATATAATAGTGTCCAGTACATGGTTGTTGGGAACTCAAGTAGCAGTTAAGGTAATATATAAGTATGTCTATGACAGTTAAGACATAAGTGTTAGTTATTATAGACCAATGTGTATAGAGTATCATATTACTTATATTATTTTCATTAGTTAGTGACCTTATAGACTAATTAACTAGTTTTGGACCTAAACCTTAGTGTGGACCTAGTTTATCTAGGATAACCTAGTACTGAACAGTAAACCACAGAATTGACCTAGAGGCCTCGCTTTTAATTAATTAAGCATGTTATTTCCTTTAAATTCAGTATCTGATAATTATATTCCACAAATAGGTCATTGTGATCCCACTTTGGACACCGATCCTCACACCTTGCTCAGAACCACAGGCGAGTACATTCTCTGACAGTTTTTATTTTGTTGATTACTTCTATAATCTAGTTGTATTACATACTTGATTCCGACACTATGGATACACGAGTTAGCACCCTAGATCCCTGTCATGAGGAGTCGTGATTGGAATCCATCGTGCTAGCTGGGGGATGGGGAACTATTAGTAGATTATGTGATCATATCCAAACATTTACATGCATCATAGCTCACCCCACTTCTCACGTCGGGTGCGACCTGACCACTTACATGCTTCATAGCTGTTATATATGATTAGCCTGACCACTACATGCATCATAGTTAACCATATTGTTAGCCTGACCTACATGAATCATAGTTAATCATATATAACCAGCCTGATCTAGTCCCAAGCCGATCACATAATATACTGATAATTCAAACACTTAGCTAGATGTCTATTCTTTATTTCAGATTCACTTGTTCTAGCATTCACTGTTTATTGTTCATTGCTAGATGCTCTATTGCCTATTTCATTTCTCCAGTACTTCACATTTTTAGCATATATTCTCATCTTGTATTTCTTACACTGTTTATAGTTTTTGTCAATTTAATGAAACTGCTGTTAGTGCTTGTGCTTCGCTCCAATCCTGACTGGATAACATTTTTCAGAGGACCTGGAGAACTTGTGCCCCACTCATTACGGCCCAGGATTAGAGGAAGATTTCACTCCGAAAATCCCAGAGGAGTTACCTATCCTAGAGGAGATCTTACCTGCCAATACTTAGATTACTTTTGCTGTATTTATTGTTTTCGACTGAGACTGAGTTGTATTTATTATTTTGTGACTTTGTGAGGTCATCTAGACCCAGGATTGAGTTAGACTTATTGTGGTTGGTTTATTATAGAAATTTTTCCATTCTCTTCGTGCCATTATTCTTATAGCTTGTGATTGAGTATATTTATAGAACTGTGAATTATTATCATTGTCCTCCGTGCGAAGTTGAGACTATTGACAGGATATATATGTTATGTTGAGACCTAGACAGCATTCTACCGCCGATGCTGCGGCGTAGGCTGGACGTACCCACGACTCATGCCCAATTTTCGGGTGCGGGTCGTGACACGTTTTAGTGGTGGCCCATGCAGGTCGAGTTCTAGATTCGCATTAGAGCGATATCGTAGTGGTGCTCGCTTATAGTATTACTACGAGCCTATTTTAGGAAATAGGAATTAGGCCGAGGATATGCTCAATCATAATTAGGAATTTTTGATTCTTATAATACTACTCTTAATGATTTTTCCTTTAGAAATTATTGTCCTTCCTTGATGATATCGTATCTATTACCTTAATCGATTCCTTTCGCGCTATCCTCAGGATGCCGTCGAGGACCAGATCGCAGGATCAGCAGCAGCCTCCGAGGCAGATCCAGCAGGCTTGTCACTTCTGTAAGAAGCCAAGTCACCTTTGGAAGAGCTGTAGGATGAGGCAAGGACTTTGTTTGTACTGTGGCACTGCGGGACATCAAGTGAGGGGTTGTCTTCGAGCTCCTTATCTTCCCGACCAGTGCGCAGATCCAAATCAAAGAAGTCCAGTTAAGCCACATGTGGGACCGCAGATGGCTCATCATCAGCAGCACCAGACACCAGTTCGAGGACACATCCAGCAGCAACAGCCACAGAGACAGACTCGGCCCACTATCCAGTGTGTGTATTGCAGGAAGATGGGATATACCAGAGACATCTGCAGGAAGAGGTTGGGCACATGTCTGTCCTGCGGATCGATGACACATCAGCTGAGGGATTGCCCTACCATTCGCCCAGGTCAGGGTGGAGCAGCCGCCCAGAGAGGACCAGACAGGGTACCTGCCGTACCAGGAGGCCAACAACAGAGAGGACCTCCACTTCCACCGCAGCAGCAGATGTTTGCTCAGCACCGGCAGCAAAGAGGTGCACCCCAGGGGCGAGCATATGCCATGGCAGTCGAGGAGATCGAGCCAGCAGGAGATTTGATCACAGGTTCAGTTCTTCTCGATTGTATTCCCGCATTTACCTTATTCGACTCTGGCGCTTCCCATAGTCTTGTGTCTGTATCTTATGCACTTCGATATCATTTAGACACAGAACCATTAGCTAGGACTTGCAAGATCACGACTGGTGGAGGTATTATCCTAGTCCGTGATCACTGCAATGACCAAAGGGTGTCAGTAGGAGGCCGAGAGTTGAGCGTAAGCTTACTCGTCGTGCCACTTCCGGGGTACGATATTATACTCGGAATGGACTGGTTGAGTAGGCATCATGCTACTATAGATTGTTATAGAGGCAGAGTATTATTTTGACCACCAGGAGAGCCAGAATTTAAGGTCGCCAGAGAAGCAACGGAGCAGAGCAGGATGCTCAATCACAATTATTGAGAGATTCCTGGGACGACCCTTGAGAATCTCATCATGAATTCCAATTTAATTCCTTTTCCCTTGTTTTCGTCTGTTCTCGCTTGTTGATATTGAGTTTGATCCTTGTTGATCAGTTGTTAAATTTAATTCTTGGTATCGTTGTTGAGTGGATTTTTATATCAAGATAAATTTTTACGGGCTAAATTTATGGTATCATCTGATGACATATATTGATGAGGACAGTGAGAAAGGTAAAACGTCTACTTTGATTATGGAACCTAGAGTTTATCGCAGCCATACTAGTTGTTGTGACGAGAACGTAGGAACCTGACTAGGATGTACATACTGTAGTTATGAAACTTAGAATCTTTTGCAGTCATATCGGTTGGCGTGGCGAGGATTCTAGATGACATGATTATAGGGTTGCATACCTTAGTTACGGAACCTGTCGTTTATCGCACCTATGCTTACTGGCGTTGCGAGAATTCTGAGTGTCATGATTTCTAACAGACGTGTATGATTATCAGGTTGTATCTTAAATTGGTTCTTAAAGTATCATCTCGGTTAACCCACAGAAGATTGAGGCAGTAGAGTCGTGGGCTACCCCCAGTTCGGTAGCTGAGATCAGAAGTTTTCTCGGGCTAGCAGGATACTACAGGAGGTTTGTACAAGATTTCTCCAGGATTGCAGCGCCGATGACTAGACTTACTGGGAAGGATGTGGATTTTATCTGGACGGAGGATTGCCAGGCCGCATTTGATGAGCTGAAGAAGAGGTTGACGACAGCTCCCATTTTGACGTTGCCAGCAGGGACAGGTGGTTTCACCATCTACAGTGATGCTTCAGGGAAGGGTCTGGGATGTGTTCTCCAGCAGCACGGAAAGGTAATTGCCTATGCTTCCAGGCAGTTACGCCCTCATGAAAAGAACTACCCCACCTACGATTTGGAGTTGGCAGCAGTTATCTTCGCTCTAAAGCTGTGGAAACATTACCTGTACGGAGAGCGTGTGGAGATCTTCACAGACCACAAGAGCTTGAAGTACGTGTTCACACAGAAGGAGATGAACATGAGGCAGAGGAAGTAGTTGGAGTTGATGAAGGACTTCGACATCTCATTACAGTACCACCCAGGGAAGGCCAACGTAGTCGCCGATGCCTTAAGCAGGTATCCGATGGCGATGTACTTGACGACAGATAGACATTTGTTGGCTGATCTGGAAAGCTTGGAGATTGAGGTATTAGTTCCCGGTACTGAGATTCAGATGTGGGGATTGCAGATATAGTCCGAGCTGATGGACAAGATCAGAGCTGCGCAGTATGATGATGAGGCTCTGAGGAGTATCAGAGCACAGGTTCAGACAGGATTGTCGGACGACTTTACTATCGCAGAGGATGGTTCCTTACGACACGGCACGAGGATATGTGTGCCAAGCGGGGAGCTGCGCGAGGAGGTTTTGCAGGAGGCACACCTCTCTCAGTACTCGATGCATCCCGGTGCCAACAAGATGTATCGAGACTTGAGGGAGCACGTATGGTGGTATGGAATGAAGCGCGAGGTAGCACGCTACGTATCCCGGTGTCTAGTATGCCAGTAGGTAAAGGCAGACCGGCAAAGGCCAGGTGGTTTGCTTCAACCTTTACCGATCCCAGAGTGGAAATGGGAGCACGTGACCATGGATTTCGTTTCAGGGCTTCCACGTTCTCCAGGAAGGAAGGACGCGATTTGGGTCATCGTGGACAGGTTGACTAAATCAGCCCATTTCTTACCTTTCAAGGTGGGCACGTCGACAGAGAGGCTAGCAGAGATGTACGTGCGACAGATCGTTAGACTTCATAGAGTTCCTGTAAGCATCGTCTCGGATCGAGATAGTCGTTTCACTTCCCACTTCTGGAGGAGTCTGCAGGCTAGCTTGGGCACTCAGCTCAAGTTCAGTACCGCATACCACCCCCAGACAGACGGACAGTCGGAAAGGACTATTCAGACTCTCGAGGATATGCTACGCACTTGTGTTCTAGATCTCGAAGGTTCTTGGGAGGATCATCTGCACCTGGTAGATTTTGCTTACAACAACAGCTATCAGGCTAGCATCGAGATGTCACCATTTGAGGCTCTTTATGGACGGAGGTGTCGTACACCGTTATCTTGGGACGACATTGGAGAGAGAGCCTTGCTAGGACCAGAAATGGTTGTGGAGGCAGCAGAAAAGGTGAAACTCATCAGAGACAGACTGCGAGTGGCACAGGACAGACAGCGGCATTGGGCCGACAGCCACCGTAGACCCCTTGAGTTTCAGGTATAGATCGTTATTTTTCTGGCTTATGTTGTTTGTTTAGATTACGTGTTGAGACTGTTTTGTTTTAGGTTGGCGATCTAGTATTCCTACGGATTTCTCCGACGCATGGCACGATTCATTTTGGTCGAGACGGGAAGCTTAGCCCATGCTACATCGGACCCTTTGGTATTCTTGCGAGGGTAGGTGCAGTGGCGTATAGACTAGACTTGCCGCCTGCATTAGAGGGAGTGCATGATGTGTTCCACGTGTCGCAGCTGAGACGGTACGTGGCAGACCCTAGTCACGTACTTGATCACTCGGAGATTGAGGTTGGTCCGACGTTCAGCTACCCCGAGCAGCCCGTAGAGATCTTGGACCGCAAAGAGAAGGTGTTGTAGAACCAAACTATTCCTTTGGTTCGTGTTGCATGGAGACATCACTCTCCAGGGGAGTCGACCTGAGAGAGAGAGGACGAAATGCGCGAGCAATACCCGTATCTCTTCTAGACTTGAGGTATATTTCCTTTCCTGATTTCATTCTTGTTCTAGTTCAGTCAAATTTCGAGGACGAAATTTCTTTTAGGAGGGTAGACTTGTCACTACCACATTTCCAGATAAGGGCATTTGTGTAATTTCATTATTTGGAATAATTATGTATTTAATTAATCTGCTGAGTTTTATAAACTATTTATATGTTGTTAATTTGTGTTGGTTTAGGTCAAACCCTAGAATCTTCCATTAGGAAAAACCCTAGAGTGAAACCCAAATTCATGACCTAGCTTTAGTGAAACCCTAAGATTCCAATTTGAGTTTAGGATAAAACCCTAGAGGAGACTAAACCCTAGTTAACTAATTCTCCATGACTTAACATAAAGGATTAGCCTAACCCTTGCAGTAGAGAAATCCTAAAACCTAGTCTGATATAAAAAGGAGCCTCCCTCAAAACCATTCTTCATGTAGAAAGAAGAAACTCTAGCCTCCATCAAGAAAACCATTTCCCCACCTCCAGATTTCGGAATCTAACCCTAGGGATTCCATCTTCCTCCTCCAAAGCAAGGAAAACAAGGAGCTTGGGTCAAGAAGCCTTGGAGAAGAAGAACCTCCATTGAAGAAGCGATCTCCCTAGGTAAAACCCTATTTTTTATTCAGTTATATTCTATTTTCTGTGGATTATTGCCCATTAGGAAACCCCTTTTGTGTAGATCTCAATTTTTAGGGATCCTACTTAAAGCCCTAGGAGAAATTAGGGTTTAAGTGTCCCCAACATTGGTTTTCCCCAATTTTCGTGAACCCTAACCCTAAGGGTTTGCATGTAGACTGATTTCATCCTACAATGTGAAGATTCAGATCTCGTTTTAGGGGTTTCATTTGGGTTTTCAGGAGTTTTGTGTATTGGTTCAATTTCAGCACACTAAGTGCTCGACGAAATGTTCATGTAGAATTTATCCATCTAAGGTACTCGAATTTATACATGTTTTGATTTATAGACCTAGATACATAATGAATTGCCTGCGTTTTAGCTAATTGTTGGTTTTCCTGTGCATTAGGGGAGAAATACTGTGTTAGCTGTGTCTACCCGTGTCTCAGAATGTCTAGGCAGGTTGTGTACCGTTGGGGAAACTGTGCAGTCGGGTTTTTGGGGATAGTTCTGCGCACAGTTGGATTTTCTGTACTGTGCAGTCGGGTTTGAGGAGAATTCTATGCAGTTTACCTATGTGTGTCTGTGTGTGTTCCTACCAGTGTAGTGTATCAGCATCTAAGCAGTATTGGGAGAGAAGGGGGGATTATGTATCAGTAAACTTTCAGTGTGTGTGTAGGAGTTTTATGTCACTGTGTGTATATGGCTGTGTGTAATTCTGAGAGGAAATGCACATGTGTGCTGTGGGTGTGAGCAGTCAGGTTTTAGAGGGCAAATCAGTGAGTGTGCAGTGAATTGGGGTTGGGTGTTTGAGTGTAAAATTCTGAGAGAAGGGAGAGAGAGCAGTGAACTCAAATCTATGTTGTGTATCAGTTTAGAAATCCTGTGTCAGTGTTTTATGACTGTGAGTATCTATATATATATCCCTTAGTACCAGTTAGAACACTGTGTGAGTGTTTTTCTGTGTGAGTATAGGTAATTACTATGTAAACCTGTGTGTCTCAGTTAGTGTATCAGTGAACCTGTGTCCATGTGTAATCAGTATATGTGTGTGTGAGTGAGCTGTAGGTGAATGACCCAGTGTGTGTCTTTGTGTCAGTGAGTGTATGAGAGTGCAGGGTGTTTTGTGTTCTGTGAATCCCTATATATATGTGTATGGCAGTGTGTTAATTCCTAACATGTGTATGTATGAGTAGTGTGTTGTGTATCAGTTCATATATCTGTGTATGTGTCTGTAGGAGAGTGTGTATGTAAATGCTGTGTGTGACAGGTAGGTTATAGCATAGGTAGCAGGGGATTTGGGGTTATCATGAGGAAGTAGTTGTATTGAAGGGGTGTGTGTGTGCTATGTCAGTTTTTAGTGAACTATGAGTGTGTACATGTGGCTGGGTGTATCAGTGAGTGTAGGGTAAAACTGTGTTGGTTCAGTCAAGCTCAGTTGTTAAGTTTTAGTATAGTGCCTGAGAGTGATGTGTAGGATTATAGGTTTAATATATCAGTATGATTTGGGAGTGGTGAACAGGGTGTATAGTTTAGCTGATACTGTGTATCAGTAAGTTTAGTGAATTAGAGTGTGTGAAATATGTGTATGTGCCAGTATGTAAATACCTGAATGTGTATCAGTTATAACTGGGTGTAGATCAGTGTGGGGGTGAGTGTGAGTGATAATTTACCTAAGGTTAATATCACAATGTGTCTTGTAATCAGTAGCTGTGACTATGAGAGTGTTTCTCAGTGTACAGTGAGTGTACCTAGGTAAATCTGAGTGAGAGTGAACACTAGTGTGTGTGTGTTTATCTCATAACCTGTGTGTGAATGCTGTGTGTGTGTTCAGTGGTGATCCTGTGAGAGTCCCCATTTCCAGTGAGTTGGGAATTTATGTTCAATATTGTGAGTGTGTATCAGTATAAGGTGTAGGTCTCAGTGTCTATGTATTAAATGTTACTCTTCAGTCATATAACAGTGTCCAGTACATGGTTGTTGGGAACTCAAGTAGCAGTTAAGGTAATATATAAGTATGTCTATGACAGTTAAGACATAAGTGTTAGTTATTATAGACCAATGTGTATAGAGTATCATATTACTTATATTATTTTCATTAGTTAGTGACCTTATAGACTAATTAACTAGTTTTGGACCTAAACCTTAGTGTGGACCTAGTTTATCTAGGATAACCTAGTACTGAACAGTAAACCACATAATTGACCTAGAGGCCTCGCTTTTAATTAATTAAGCATGTTATTTCCTTTAAATTTAGTATCTGACAATTATATTCCACAAATAGGTCATTGTGATCCCACTTTGGACACCGATCCTCATACCTTGCTCAGGACCACAGGCGAGTACATTCTCTGACAGTTTTCATTTTGTTGATTACTTCTATAATCTAGTTGTATTACATACTTGATTCCGACACTATGGATACACGAGTTAGCACCCTAGATCCCTGTCATGAGGAGTCGTGATTGGAATCCATCGTGCTAGCTGGGGGATGGGGAACTATTAGTAGATTATGTGATCATATCCAAATATTTACATGCATCATAGCTCACCCCACTTCTCACGTCGGGTGCGGCCTGACCATTTACATGCTTCATAGCTATTATATATTATTAGCCTGACCACTACATGCATCATAGTTAACCATATGGTTAGCCTGACCTACATGAATCATAGTTAATCATATATAACCAGCCTGATCTAGTCCCAAGCCGATCACATAATATACTGATAATTCAAACACTTAGCTAGATGTCTATTCTTTATTTCATATTCACTTGTTCTAGCATTCACTGTTTATTGTTCTTTGCTAGATGCTCTATTGCCTATTTCATTTCTCTAGTACTTCACATTTTCAGCATATATTCTCATCTTGTATTTCTTACACTGTTTATAGTTTTTGTCAATTTAATGAAACTGCTGTTAGTGCTTGTGCTTCGCTCCAATTCTGACTGGATAACATTTTTCAGAGGACCTGGAGAACTTGTGCCCCACTCATTACGACCCGGGATTATAGGGAGATTTCACTCCGGAAATTCCAGAGGAGTTACCTATCCTAGAGGAGATCTTACCTGCCAATACTTAGATTACTTTTGCTGTATTTATTGTTTTCGACTGAGACTGAGTTGTATTTATTATTTTGTGACTTTGTGAGGTCATTTAGACCCAGGATTGAGTTGGGCTTATTATGGTTGGTTTATTATAGAACTTTTTCCATTCTCTTCGTGCCATTATTCTTATAGCTTGTGATTGAGTATATTTATGAAACTGTGGATTATTATCATTGTCCTCCGTGCGGAGTTGAGACTATTGACAGGATATATATGTTATGTTGAGACCTAGACAGCGTTCTACCGCCGATGCTGCGGCGTAGGCTGGACGTACCCACGACTCATGCCCAATTTTTGGGTGCGGGTCGTGACAATATCTGTAGATCTTGTTCGGTAGTAGTCTGTGGAAGAGAGATGCGAGCCCAATTTCTGATCTTTTCCATGCTTGATTATGATGTTGTACTTGGTATGGACTGGTTAAGTCAGTATCAAGCGTCTCTTGATTGTCGGCTTGGAAAGGTTATATTTAGACCACCTGGGCATTCAGAGTTTGAATTTCTTCGGGGAGCCATAGAGCAAGGTGTTCAGCCAACTCTTAGGGTATTATCTGTAGAAGGGGAGTCAGGTTACCCAAGAGACATATCAGAGTTTGTGGATGTATTTCCTGATGATCTTCCAGGTTTACCACCTGACCGGGAAATAGAATTCATAATAGACTTAACTCTAGGAGCAGAACCTATCACATTATCAGTATATCGGCTAGCACCTAAGGAGTTAGTGGAGTTGAAGGAGCAAGTTGATGATCTTCTGGAGAAGGGTTTTTATCCTGCCCAGTGTTTCACCTTGGGGAGCACCCATACTTTTTTTACCGAAGAAGGATGGAACAGTTCGCCTGTGTATTGATTACAGGGCACTAAATGCTATAACCATTAAGAACCGGTATCCCTTGCCACACATTGATGACTTATTTGATCAATTGAGTGGAGCTAGGGTATTCTCAAAGATTGACCTTAGATCCGGTTATCACCAGATTAGAGTGAGGAAGGAGGATATACCGAAGACAGCCTTCAGGACCAAGTATGCACACTATGAGTTCTTAGTAATGCCGTTTGGTTTAACCAACGCGCCAGCAGTGTTCATGAGTTTGATGAACAGAGTTTTCCATCAGTACTTGGACAAATTTGTGGTTGTATTTATTGATGATATTCTAGTATATTCTAAGAGCCATGAAGAGCACGAGGAGCATCTCAGAATCGTGTTAGAGACGTTGAGGCAGGAGAAGTTATATGCCAAACTCAGTAAATATGAGTTTTGTATGGATAAGGTGCCTTTCTTGGGACATATCATCTCAGGAGAAGGACTTTCAGTTGATCCAAAGAAGGTTGCTGCCATAGAGACTTGGCCTACACCAACATCAGTTGCTGAAGTGAGAAGTTTTCTAGGACTTGCTGGATATTACCGAAGGTTTGTAGAAAATTTTTTAAGGATTGCGGAGCCCATGACGAAGTTGACACGCAAGGACCAGGAGTTTGCATGGACGGAAGAATGCCATAAGGCCTTTGGAGAATTGAAGAGGCGTCTAACAACAGCACCAGTCTTGACTCTTCCTTCAGGGTCAGGAGGTTTTATTGTTTATAGTGATGCGTCAGGTAGTGGACTAGGATGTGTTTTGATGCAACATGACAAAGTTATCGCTTATGCATCAAGACAGTTGAAGGTCCATGAGAAGAACTACCCAACGCATGATCTTGAGCTAGCTGCAGTAATATTTGCACTAAAGATTTGGAGGTACTATCTTTATGGATAGAAGGTGGAAATTTTCACTGATCACAAGAGTCTGAAGTATGTATATACTCAGAAGGAGCTCAACATGAGATAAAGACGTTAGCTTGATTTGATGGTGGACTTTGATATAGATCTGCAGTACCACCCGGGGAAGGCGAATGTAGTAGCAGAGGTACTCAGCAGGAAACCTACGACTTATTTCTTGACAATGCAGCCTGAGCTATTGAGAGATCTACAGGAGCTCCATATAGAGGTTATTTTACCAGGACAGAGTGGCTTGCTGGCTAATCTGGAAGTTAAGTCATCGCTTGTGGAGAGGATTAAAGAAGCTTTGCCTACCGATGCTAGATTTCGAAGACTTAAAGAGAGGACAGAAGCAGGCATGCAGACGGGACTTCGCATATATGAGGATGGGACATTAAGGTACGGGAATCGCCTATATGTTCCAAATGGAGAATTGAGACAGGAGTTAATAACTGAAGCACATAGCTCTATGTACTCTGTTCATCCAGGAGGAACAAAGATGTACCGAGATTTAAGGCAGTATTATTGGTGGCAAGGAATGAAGATGGAGATTGCAAGATTTGTGGCTAAATGTTGTCTGCCAACAAGTAAAGGCCGAGCATCAAAGGACTGCGGGTATGTTGCAGCCGCTTCCTATACTAGAATGGAAGTGGGAACATATCACCATGGATTTCGTCACAGGATTTCCAGGGAGCCCCAGAGGAAGAGATGCGGTATGGGTTATCGTGGATCGACTCACTAAATCGACACATTTCTTGCCGTTTAGAGTTGGACAGTCCACAGAGGTACTAGCCGACATGTATATGCGACAAATCGTAAGATTACATGGAGTGCCGGTTAGTATTGTATCGGATCGAGACTCGAGATTTATATCTCATTTCTGGCGAAGCATGCAAGAGAGTCTTGGCACCCGACTCAAATTCAGTACTGCCTACCATCCACAGACAGATGGCCAATCAGAACGTACAATCCAGATCTTGGAGGATATGCTGCGATCATGTATGTTAGACTTTGGAGGGTCTTGGGAAGATCATTTGCATTTGGTGGAGTTCTCATACAACAACAATTATCAGGCAAGCATTCAGATGGCACCTTTTGAGGCGTTGTACGGTAGAAAGTACAGATCACCGATATGCTGGAGTGACGTTGGAGAGCGTCAAATATTGGGTCCAGAGTTGGTAATGCAGACAATTGAAAAGGTGAAACAAATTCAGAATCATCTTCGTGCAGCTCAGGACAGACAGAAGCATTAGGCTGATACACACAGACGTCCCCTGGAGTTCAAAGAAGGAGAGCACGTATTCTTGAGGATTTCTCCCACTCGAGGTACTATTAGATTTGGGAGCAGAGGCAAGTTGAGCCCAAGGTATATTGAGCCATTTGATATTCTGGAGCGCATTGGTGAGGTAGCTTATCGTCTTGCATTACCACCATCCTTAGAGGGAGTGCATGATGTATTCCATGTCTCACAGCTGAGAAGGTACGTGACTGACCCAAGTCACGTAGTTGATCATTCTGAGATCACAGTAGGCCCAAGCCTGAGATATGAAGAACAACCAGTGGGTATACTCGGCACCAGTGAGAAGACACTGCGAGGACAGACAATTAAACTGGTTCGTGTGGCTTGGAAGCAACACTCTCCTGGTGAATCTACCTGGGAGCGGGAGGATATCATGCGCCAGCGTTATCCCCACTTATTCGAGGATGCAGGTATAACCTAAGCAATTCTTGTAAATCCCATAGTTCTATTCTTTAGTAGCTTATTCTTTGATTGCGAGGACGCAATCTTCTTAAGGGGGGTAGATTGTAATCACCTAAAATTTTTAGAATTTTAAAACTTAATTTTCAGAATTTATTTAGCATTTTTCTGTAATGTTTAACAAAATTTAACTAAGGTAATTTGATTTTAAATGATTTTTAAAAGATATTAACTAACATTAAAATTTTATAAAAATTATATTTTCTAGTGTAAAATAAAAAACTGGACATAGGATAATTTTTCGAGAATTTATTGGACCCCGGAAGTATTTTTAAAGCCCTAAAAACTATTGTAGATATTAACCCAATTAAACCTGAACCCGGTTCATTGAACCAAAATAAACCAAACCGAGTGACCCGAACCGGCCGGTCTGCCCGAACCGACCCAACCCAAACTTTGTGGGTCGGATCCGGGTCTGACCCGACCCGCTTGAGACCCAACCCGACCCGCCTGGAACCCTAATCCCCAAATTATTCATCTTCCCGACTCTTCACCTGCCGGCGGCCGTTTCAGCCGCCGTGGCCGCCGGCGACCATCCCCCTTCACCTCCCTCCAACGCCGGCCGCCTCCTCTTCCACTTCCGGCCAACTCCCGACCTCTCCACCTCCCCTATCCCTCTATAAAACCCGCAGCCGGCCACCGAAATCCTCCATTTTCCCTTTCTTCTCCGGCGAGAACCCTACAAACTCCGGCCGCCCTCCAGCTTCGAGAAACCTGGCGTAGTCTCCGTCCAGACCCGCAGAGCCCAGCTCCGCCGCCGCTGATGAGCCTGACCCCTCAGCCCTCCAGCACCCGCAGAACAACCCCGAGCCCCCATCTCCTCCGGCCATTCCCCTCCGTCCCAGCCGACCACCGGCGCCGCCCTCCAGCACCTCGGCCGTCTGCCCAGCGCCCTCCGCCGCGAGCTTCCAGCAGCTCCACCCTTGCCCTCGACTTCGCCACCCCGCAGAGCCTGACTCCGCTGCTCCCCATCGAACACCCCACAACATAGCCGCCTTCCACCGGGGCACCCGACCTCGACTCCGGCCAGCACCCGCAGCACCGATGCCGCCTCCACCAGTGAGCCCGACGACTCCGACGACACCCATCCCCGTCCAGCACAGCCTCCGGCAAGCTCGGATACAGAGGATCCCTAGCCCTAGCCAGGACACAGTGTCCGGACACGGTAGACTCGAACTCGGACACGCGCAATTCAGTTTTTGGAGCCCTGTTCAGGTACCCATTTCTCTCTCCTCACTGCCCCAATTTCTGTTCCGTCAGTTGTGACGCGTAGGCTGTATGACCCCCTCGGTGTTCGTGCAAACCGCTCGGTGCATCGCGTTCGGTGGCGATCGCGAACCGCGATCCAAAAATAGGAAAATCAACGCCCTGTTTCACCCCGGAACTGAGTGCGCCCCGCCAAACGGGACGACTTGGTCGCGTGCGGTCTTTACCGATACGTGCGCATCATTGATACGAATGTGCAAGATTTCACAGAAGTTGATTTGGATGTGCGTGCACACCGGAATCAACGCGTATCAGCCAACAACGTCCCGTATTTGCCCATTCTGGAACGCGTTATAACTTTGTGTACACATGTCGAATCGAAACGAAACTTGTGCCATCGGACTCGTAGCAATACGCTGGTCCTGTGACCCAAGTTTGGTTCGATTCTGAGAACGTTGACAAAATCGCTTAATATGGGCCCCACGGCTCCACTTGACGGACGATTTTGAGATCGGCTCATCGGAATCTAATTCTGGAAGTTTCGTAGGGTTCGTATCATCGTTCCTGACTTGTTGACACTAAGTTAGACGAATTTGGAGACCTTTGACCCTGACCCGATTTTTGGTTCAAAGCGGCCCACATGTGGACCCCGCTTTGACCAGGAAATATTATTTTGCCCTTGTGTCCAAATTGGACTTAAGGACAGGCGTTTCTAGCTATTTCATATTTTCTGAGACTGTTGGTAATGTTCATTTCTGCTTTTGGAGGAGTACTTACAGGACCCACTAATACAGGGACAAGTGTTGGTATTCCAACTCCAGGAAACTGTACCTTGCCAACTTGCAGTTCTGTTATTTATTACTTTGACTTAATTATAAAATTATTGTACATGCTTAAACCTAGGGCCGTGTGAATTACTTAGCGTCTGATTAATAGTCGGATGCCAACCCTGTACGCGGAGTTATGTACGTCATCTAGAGATGGACATTCGTGACCCTTTACATTCTCGTACTTGTTTTATCAAGTACATTATATCCCAGGACACTTGACACCATACATATGACCGAATCTTCCTGAGATATTCATGGTGATTCTGTGTAGGATACAGGTTTGACATAGACATTATATTCTTAAAGATTATATGACTTTTTGTATTAGCTATGATCTCACGTGACATGGACATGAGACGTTATGGACATGAGACGTGTGGTTACATTGGGTGGGGAGAGATACACAGGCTACAGGCTGTTCTATATATATCTACTGCTATTGTGAGGTTGTAGACTATCGAGCAGAGCTAGACCCATTACTTGTTATTACTGCTACCGGCTTCCCGACACAGAGCTTGTAGCGGTCTCAGCCTGAGTACTAGTGATGCTCTCAGTTGCATTTTTATATAGATGGTTATGTAGTTACCCTACTTGTTTCATTTACTATTTCACTGCATTTATTTTGGCTTGTATTATTTGTACCTTGCTATGTCCCCTGAAGACCTGGATCCGGATGATGTCCCCAGGTTTAGCAGAAGAGCATTATCCCGAGGTTTACGGGACAGGAGCAGAAGCTGTACCAGAACCTGTTACTGGAGCTGAACCAATCCCAGAAGAAGAGGTGATGGATGAAGACTTTTCTTGAGTATATGTTATTTGTACTCATCAGATACTTTATTTTGGACTCTTTTGTTCTGGTCTGTTGAACCAGTATTTTAGACTATTATCGGGTTGTTTCCCGAAATACTTTGTTGAGACTGGATGTTGGTTTACTTTTTTTATTGTTGTTGATTTTTCTTCTGTGGATGAGATTAGTTATGACATGATGTATTAGACCTGATTTTAAAGCTTTAGTACACCCTGGTGGATCCATTAAATTGGGTTGTCCATCAGAGTGTACTGTTGGCCATTGCCACGTGTCTAGTCCCTTGATATTTTAGGACTGAAGCGTGACACCTTATTTTTTACCTTTCTCTTTAGGTGATTCAGATGCCGCTCGAAGGGGGTACATCCACAGATAACCGACAGAACCACCAACACGTGCCTCATAGGAAAGATGAATTGGCAAATGCTCCATAGAGTCGAAGAATCCAGGAGAATACACCTTCTCGAGTTTACATAGTATTACCACATGTCCTTCTCTTGCTTTTCTAGACGATTGACGAGCAACTTAGTACAACAAAGATCTCTGAAGAATATGCTCAGCTCTGTCAATGGATCCCAAACGACCTGCGGTAAAAATTCTCAAAATACAATCGAAATTAACCTCTCCATGAATACGTGACAATCATGGCTCTTCATACCCGCCAGTTTGTTCTTCTTGAGGTCGACGCATCTTCTCAAGTTCGACACGTACCCGTCTGGAAACTTTAGACCCTGAATCCACCTTCAAAGTCTCCCTTTATCCTCTTTTTCCAGTGAGAAAACTGACTTAGGTTGCTTTAACTTTCCATTCCCATCCTCTATCAAATGCAATACAGGACGTCTAAATATTTCTTCTAAGTCCAACCTGGCCTTCAGATTATCTTTCGTCTTCTCCTTTACCTCCATTATAGTATTAATTATGTTATCAAACACATTCTTCTCGATATGTATGACATCAAGGTTATGTCTGATCAGATTGGTGCTCCAATATGGCAGATCCTAGAATATACTCCTCTTCGTCCAGTTATGGGTGCGACCAAATCCGTCACACTTGTACCCGTTAGCAGGCTCTTCGATAGCACTTGGTAAATCTTTTACCTTTTCTCATATCGTGTATCCGGGCCACCTTGGCGGTGGATTAGCCCCACAACTCCCTCACGAAAAGCATTTCGGTTCCTCCGGTACGGATGATCCTTCGACAAAAATTGTCGATGACAATCGAAGAAGCACGGTTTGCCTCTGTGTTTCAAACGGAAAGCCTTAGTACGGTCCATGCAATACGGACATGAGAGACGACCATGGGTGCTCCATCCCGATAACATTCCATAGGCCAAAAAAGTCGTTGATGGTCCACATAAGTGCTGCCCTCATCTGAAAATTCTGCTTTCAAGAAATATTGTACGTGTTGGCACCTACTTCCCACAGCTGATTCAACTCATCTATCAAAGGTTGTAAATACACATCGATGTTCCTCTTCGGATTGTTCGGACCCGGGATAATAACTGTTAGGAACATATACGGAGTCTTCATGCACATCTAAGGCGGTAGATTGTACGGAGTGACGATCATAGGCCAACACGAATACTGGGAGCCCGAAAGTCTGAATGGGATAAAACCGTCAGAGGAGAGCCCCAATCTGACATTACGCAGATCTTCGGCAAAATATGGATATTCTCGATCAAAGTGCTTCCATGCTTCTCCAACAAATGGATGATCCAATACTCCTTCGATCTGTTTTTGCCTGTGCCAACTCATGTTTTCTGCAGTCTCCTTAACCATAAACAACCGCTGCAACCGCGACGCCAAAGGCAAGTAGTGCATCGAATCGGTAGGCTTCCTTGCACCGACTGACTTTCCTCTAACAGTGGCCTTGTAGCGATCAGCACCACAGAATCTGCACGCATCTTCATCCTTATCTTCTTTGCAGTACAACATGCACCCGTTGCGACATGCATCTATTTTCTCGTATCCCATCCAAAGCGATCTCACCATCCTCTTAGATCGATAGAAGTCTTTAGGCAACTTTGCACCCTCGGGCAAGATCTCTATAATCAAATCGATCAGTCGATTATAGCATTCTTGCGACATGTTAAAATCAGACTTGATGCTCAATAATCTTGTAACCACCTCCAACGGTGAATGATCCTCACAACCAAGATATAGTGGAGTCCTTGTATTCTCCAGCAACTCTATAAACTTTGCAGCATCGGCAATCGGTGCCTCCTCAGCTGCATCATAATTGTCCGGATTGAAACTAGGTCCCGCCGTATCATAATTATCCATATTGAAACTAGGCCCCGCCGCATCATAAACCATGTTCACCAACCCGTCGTCGTAAGCATCGTGGTCGTGGACATCCATATACGGCTCCACATAGGGCTCCGACTCCGATGCTAGAGATACAAGTTCTCCGTGCTCGGTCCACTGATAGTAATTCGGCGTGATGCCCTTCGAGTACAAAGGATATGTGACTTCCACTTCTGGATGATATTTCCTGTTGCGACATCTCACACACGGACACTTAATTTTGGTACCGTCCATGTACTGAGGGAACGCCTTGGCGAACTGCATGAACTGTTGTACACCCTCAATGAATTCATCCTGCACACTGCACATGTCATCAGGATGACCATTGTACATCTATGAACGATGATGCAGATAGTAATTCATATCCATTTCTAGATACTTCTGCAAAAATGACAGTATGTATCATATAAATCATTACATACAGTGTGATTCTCTAAAGAAGAAGCTGACAATTCTCTAAACCAAGGCTCACAGTGTCGATAGGTATCGGAAGCGATACGCAAAAGTGTAGTTTGGCCATTTTGTCCGCACATGCCAAGGAAAGAAGGCACCACGAAGTAACCTCCACAGAAAATGGTTTGATATTTAATTACTAGCTTTGCTTGCTCAAGAGAGAAAAATATCCGTGAGCCTTGTTCTTGCATCCGAAATATTCTTGCGTCCAAAATATTCCATAGCAGCTTTGTCATGCTAACTTTCATATAAAGAAAAGTTGTTTAATCTCATCATATTTCATATCTCATCATATTTCATATCTCATCACATTTCATATCTCCCTCGTATACTCTCGTTCTTATATCTCCATATTTGTTAATAAGCAACTTGACAACCTAGGTCACTAGTCGTGTACTCTTTTTCTTCATTCCTTAGGTCTCAGTCTCATTCCTCCCTCTTATCCAATAATATGGAGGTTCTTAAGATAAATTATTAACTTCATTATATTTCTCTGCAATATCATATCGCCAATAATCTTACATATTATATGAAAGTTGGCATGTCCAAGATGACCTGGAATATGCTATTACAAGAGTCATTTTCATACCTATTTTTCACCCTAAGAGCGACCCGTTTCCGGAGCCCCGCAAAAGCCCCGCGCCCCGACGCCATATACGCACTACACACCTTACTCAAGAACACATATACGCACTGTTAACACAAGGTCCCAGGTCAAAAAACCTAACCCTAACCCTAGGTCCTGATCAGTGTCTGTGTCAGTGTGTATTTGTGTGTCATGTCTGTGTCTGTGTCTGTGTGTGTGTCGTATCTATGTTAGTGTCACATGTGTGTCCTGTGTGTGTGTGTGAAAGAGAGAGAGAGAGAGAGAGAGAGAGAGAGAGAGAGAGAGAGTTAGGATTTACCTAGAAGAGGAGGAGGAGGAGGAGGAGGAGAAGGGGGGAGGACGCGGCTGGAGGGGGGTCGCCTGGAGGGAGGAGGGGGCGCCAGAGGGAGGAGGGGAGCCGGAGGGGGAGGATGCAGCCGAGGGGGGTCGCCGGAGGGAGGAGGGTTCGCTGGAGGGAGGAAGGAGGTCTGAAATTTGGGAGAGGGAGAAGGAGAGATCGAAGAAAATGAGGGGAATCAGACCTAAGTAAAAAATTTAGCGACGTTTTAGCGACGCCAATAATGACGTCGCTAATTTGAATTTAGCGACGTTTTAGCGACGCCATTACGAAGTCGCTAATTTAGCGACGTCTTATACGTCGCTAATGACGTCGCTAAATGTCCAAAATATATATGTCGCTAAATAACATCGCTAAACGTCGCTAAATGAAACATATTAGCGACGTTTAGCGACCTAAATTGAACTTATAGCGACTAATCTTTTATAAACTGAATAAAAGTCGGTAAACGTCGCTAAATATCGTCAATTAGCGACGTCTAGCGACGTTTTCATAGGGAGTCACTAAATTAGCGACGTTTTACATGGAGTCGCTAAAAACGTCGCTAACCCCGCTTATTCTAGTAGTGCAAGGAGTCGCAAGGAGCCCAGGAGAGAGTTGACCTTCATATCGCATATCTACATGATGAGTTGATGCAGAGGATTACGGTGCATCCGCAGACGCAAACGGACGATTAGATGCTCATAGCACGTTTTGAATCGCTAGAGCTTAGCATCATGGAGCTGAGGGATCTGGCCACATCGACAGAGCAAACATAACCTCGCTGCAGGAGTCGCAATTGACCGTAGGCGCTACACTATCTCGGATCCAGTCGTCACATGTTGAGATGAGCGAGCGAGTGGAGACCTTGGGCGCTACACTATCGAGAATGCAGGCATCACATCTAGAGATGAGCGAGCGAGTGAAGCATAGTACTAGGGGGTTATTATCTATCATGGATACTTGCAACACTCGACTGACAGAGTTGGAGCAGCGACGTCCTCCTGATCCGCTTGCATCGTCATCTATATCGACTCCTGCATCGGGTTCTGTGACGCTTACACAGGAGAAGTTTGACGCGTTATTATCTTTGATTCGACGCGGTTCCTCCTCCTGATCAGTAGTAGTTTTTTTTGACATGTGTGTATTGGCCCATTCATGGGAGTTTGTACTTATTATTTGTACACTTTTATTATGTGACTTATTTGTACACTTTTATTGTGTGACTAGATATTGTGTGACTATATTCGGGTCGTAGAGTTGTCTTTTTATTAATTTATTTTATCATCGTTGTTGTGTGATTGTACCGGTGTTAAGTGATCCACCAAAGGGGTCGGCAAACCCAAAGAATTCAAGGGAGGGTTGCTCCGGGTTTGTCTATTTATTTGAAATATGATAATGCAAGCATGTTATTTGTGATATTGCAAGCATTCATTTATTTTAGTTTTTTATTTTTTAATATTAGCGACGTTTAGTGATATTCAGTGATGTACTTAAGCGTCGCTATGACGTCGCTAAACTGTTTCATGGCGTCGCTGATCGTCACTGCACGTCGCTAAATATTGTTGACATGACAATTTTGGCCATGTCGGCTATTCGTCGCTGATTCTGTCGCAGGTAGTCCCTAAATTTAACGATAATTATCGACCAAATTTCAACGTCACAAATTTGGCGACACTCAACGCTAAGAGTCGTCATTTTTGCGACTTTGTAACGCCGCTAAATTACGTCGCTAGAGCGACGTTTTCCGGCGTTGTTTTGATCAGCGACTAGCTTTTTCACGACTAAGTCCAAACGTCGCTAAATACGTCGCTACTCGGTATTAGCGACATATTTTTGATATTTGGCAACGCTTTTCTGCGTCGCTAATTTGCCTTATTTTGGTAGTGGGGTATATTGAAATTATTCTTTAGAATTGATCCCACATCCATGTGGCCAATGCCAAGTGTATATTTCAATATAAGATTCATCTTTTATTGACTTGCGCACATGGGAAGTGATAGCCCATATGGTTGTTATGGTTGGATGTTTTACTAGATAGCAAGGTTCAAGATCTCCAAGAAATATTAATTTTTTTGTCACCAATTTCTTGAAAAAATTTCTTTGCAACTACACCCAAACTCAAAATCAGACGAGGGTGTGGACGAATGATGCAAAGTGACATACTTTGCATGTATACATCGAATGCAAGAAAATACTTTTGAGCATCATTGCATCATTCTGTGCTCGTTTTTTGCGCGAGTTCTTATATGAATTTTTGCATGGGCGTCACCGGTGCAGTTATAAGGCATGGCGTGAAAGGCGTAGCTGGACTACAATTTTGCAGGGAGACAACTCCCTTGGAACTTTGGTTCATGTGGGAATGTATCTCATAGGTAATATTGGTTCAGAAGGAAAGGTGCATGGTATTGTGGTTCCACAGGGAGACTACTCTCACGGAAATTTGGTTCATGCAAAAATACAGCTCCCACGGAACTTCAGTTCACTCTGAAATGTTGCTCCCGCTGAACTTGCGGTTCGCACAGGACTATTATTTTTGCGAAACTATAGTTCACACGGAATGACTCTTGGTATGCTTCATGAACTTAATTGTCTACATAGTGGAGGGTACTGGTGTAACCGTCCACTTAATAGGGAATTATTCTTCGAATTTACTGTCCATTATGTGTAGTGGGATATTGAGATTTAGCTTCCCTATATAATCTCAAGTCTTTCTCTTTTGGAGATTAGACTTAGTGATTAACTATAATCTACAATAGGAGAGTTAGCTACAGCATTTTGAAGCAATGAGGTATTGTCTGTGTTGTATGACTTCTGTCCATGCGAGGGTGACAAAGGAGCATTTTAGAAGTTCATATCTTCAAGCTTGCTAGTTCTTGAGAACATATCGACAAAAAATGTTGAATCTTTCTTTGAGCGATGATCTTCATCACCCTAGCAATTTTTTTTGTCTAGTTCTTTCTCTTTTGTTTCATGTTGTAGCAACTGCATGTCAAGTTTTTAATGATCTAATTTTCAACACGTTATAATCTTCTTTCATTAGTTGTTATACTTCATATTTTACGTACTTTCTGTAAAAAAATTAATCCGAAAATAACTTGCAGGACACGGTTCGAGGTCAATGCGGAGCACTAACTTATTACTGACAACACTTTACCTATTTAAAAAAAAACAAAATATATGTTCACTCCCCACTTTTACTGTATATTAGTAACATGCATATGCGTTGTATGTGCGTAAACAATTTTATTGAAAAAGTTAATTAATATAAATTTATTATAAATAATGTCGATGCTAGGAATTGAACTCCAACAACCACTACAACCACTTGGGTTAAAATTGTTTAGTTATAAACAAATTATATTAGATAGTTAAATAATTAGTTTCTAATAATTAATAGAATATTTACAAACGGCATAAACGGTTTAATTTTGAGTTATTTTTAAGTCAACTTATATTAATACTAGTCAATTCTAGATGTTTTATGACATTGTTAAAAAATAGTTCAATTATTCAAATATATTGGAATTAAGATTTGTCAAAATAATTTAAATATTTCTAATATTTTTCTCTTTAAATTAAGTTTTTGAACAGTTTTAAATTTATTATTTTAATATATATTTGTGGAAAAGAAAAAAAGAGAATGTTTGTTTTTTGTCGTAATTTTTTTTTTAAATAAACGATGGAGAATTTACAAACGACTTTGACGGCTCAATTTTGTATCGTTTTCAAGCCTCATTATTAGAGTAGTGATAAAGAATTCTCTTAATAAACAGACAATCAAATTATAGTTTGAGCAAGGGCGCATCCCGGGGAGGAGTTAGCAACTACCCAAAACTCAATAAATAGTTCTTAAATTGTTTTTTACGGTTTGGTGTTGCCATGGGCCAGCACAATTCGGATTTCAACCAAAGAGGGGGAGGAAAATGCCAATTCATTATTTGATTTTAATAAACTTTAGGATTACTATATAGACTTGTTGGTTGCTAAAAATAAAAAGAAATACATAAATAAATAAAAATATTGTAAATAATAAAAAATTATGAAAACAAATAATAAAGCACGACTACTGATTATGTTGGAAATATCACGACATTAAACATCCTTGATATGATCATTTTTAGCACAGATTCAAATTTAGTGCAAAGGAAGATTTTACTACGCCGACGCTAGTCGATAATTTGTCAACGGCTTGGTTTAAAAGATTCCCTCCCTCTGGAAGAGGAAAAACTTGACTCCCAATGTCATATCGTTATTTCAAACTATCAAATTCATAAGATTATTCTGAATTATGGAAGCGTCATTGAAAGACAAAATCTTATGTTCGAGAATCATAAAATTTTCCTTCAATATGCTATTAACGGTTATCCATTATAAGTCTTTTGATTATTGTATAATTTTTTTTTTTTTTTTTCTGACGTACAAAATACAAACTTTTGCTCTATTTTTTCCCTAGTCTAGGAAATTAGACCAATAGCAAACAACTTTGAATAGCTTAATGTCAAGAAGAGGAAAAAAATAGTAAAGATTCCCTAACACAGACCAAACTTGCTGAGAAGCAGCAGTAAAGACGAACCCAGACTCATTTTGCATGAATCTCCAACTGGCTACTATCCACTATTAGACGAATATACCAGCTAAAATCAAGAAGCAATAGATCTACCATCTACTTGTATTAATTTTGTCTCCATGACACCTTGCCAAACTTGTCCTATCTGCCCGTGGAACATCTGTGCACGTGTGAGAAACCAGTGGTAAGTAAGCAGTGGCTTAAAAGCTTTGTGGAATCCCAAAAGAGACCCATCATTGACCCCCACACCCTTGTGAGATGGCGTCGGCACGTGCTCATGAAACCGGCCATTGCAGGTCAACATGAAGAAGAAGAGGACATTGAGTCGAACGGATGTGGCAGAATTAAAATAGCATATAAATAACTGGGGTTTCTCTTCTTCTGGTCCTCATCGGACCCGTGCTACCGGACAAGACTGCTTACCAACCTTATAGAACGCTGAATTTTGGACGTTGGAATTTTATGTATGACAAGGACTGTTAGGTTCGGAGTAAAAAAAAAATCTAAAAAATTTAATATTTTGTATATGTATTGTAATGGAGTTAAATGAAGTAGGAGGAGGAAGAAAAAAAAAAAAAATGGTTGTGTGCTTTAAAAGCGCATGAAGTAGGAATGTAAATTTTTTACTTTCGTGATTCAGTTTGGAAAAAAAAAAAAAAAAATTATGTCAAAATTTTGATTTCTTGACAAATAAAATTTATTTTTCGTGTCAAATTACAGTAAATCTTGTCTGTAAATATTCCAACCAAATACGTAAAGTGATTTCAAATTCAAATTTTGACCACTTCGATAATCCAAATCCACGAATTTCCTAAATGTTAGAACAAGTACCAAGTAGGTTAATAGTTTTAGCCATATGACTTAAATGACTACCTTAACAATATAAATAACTCCAACCATATTATAACTTCGAACTTTGTCAAGCAGTTTCCAATTTGTAGAACATACAAATTTTAATGGCGCTTATACTCGGAAGACACTCAAGCTAATTGAATGCCTCGTTTGGCTCGTGGAAAGGAAAGAAAAGGAAATCATTTTTTTGATATTTCACTAGCAAAATATGATGAAATAACGACGTTTTTAACGACGTCGTCATAAAATGTCGCTAATGTTAAAGATTTTAGCGACTCCAAAAAATTGTTGCCATACGTCGTTGTTGACGACACATAGCGACGTTTACCGAATGTACTTGAATTTTTTAAAGAATAGTCGATATACGCTTCTTTAACGTCGCTAAATGTCACTGATTTTTTGTATTTAGCGACGTTTGACGACGTTTTTACCGACGTTGCTTATTTTTTAATTAGCGACATGTTAACGACGTCTTTAACGTCAAATACTTTCAATTACTGACGTTCAATTTAGACGTCGTTAAAAAGTTAATATAGGATTTTGAGTTTTTTATTTCCCCTCATTCTCTCGATCCCACCCACCCCCCCCCCCCCCCCCCCTCTTCCTCCTGCACCCCTTGGGTGACTTTCTTCCGTAATTTTTTTTTTACTTAAATGTGGAAAAATGAATCCTTAGGTGACTTTCTTCCATATTTTTTTTTTTCATTAGGAATCACTTTTTTTTTTCCTTCTCTATTACTTTGAAAATCAAACATAAAAAATTAAAAATTAAAAAAAATTTTAAAATTCCATGATTTCGTGAATCCAACGAGACGAAGTATCTGTCAATACTATTAGGAAGACAACTTGCAAAAGTCTGAGGAGAAAGAAACAAATTACAAACAATCCTATAAGTAAACTATCTGAAGATTTTGTTCATGTTCATGCTCACGCTCACGATGCTTTCTCAGTAGGTCATGCTCATGCTCATGCTCATGCTCATGATCATGATGCTTTCTCAGTAGGTCAAACATCAATTAAAGAGCCCGGCCAACCATGTATCGCTTACATCAACATAAAGGCAGTCTTCATTGTTGACGACAATAACACCCTAACAAAGCTCAATTATATCCAGAAGAAGATGATAGCGACTACGACTTCGAATCGTAATCCCATCCCATCCGTGCCGGTGAGAGGACAGGTACGTGCAACCTTAACGTCTATCTAGCAAAAGAACTTACATTGATTGAACCAAATGATTGCATGCATCGATTTCTTTTGATTAAAGGACACGGGTACGGTCACTTTCTATCCCTTGGGACCGAGTCCTTCCACTACCAAAATGGTTAACCCGTCAGTGTTAGTTCTTAGTCGTGAACCAGCCAATATATTCTAATTTCCCCAACTAATCTGATATTGTATTAAGGTTCCCAAATGTACCAAAGAAATTAGGGTCTTCTTAATTTGTGTCCTAAAAACATATGTTAAGGACAATTAATAGAATATATATTTTTTATTTTTAAAAGTGTCATCTAGACTAAGTAAATAATTAATTATTCAATATATTATTTTGTTTTCAAAATAATTTTACCTTAAAAATAAGAAGTAATTGGTCCCAAGTTATCAGGGTGTCTATCGATCCGGGCCGGATCGGGATCGACCAAGTAAAACAAAATCCAAATCCAGTCTGGACCTGTAAACCCCTGATTATTAGATTTAAATTTTATTTTATTATTATTGGTATTATGCAATTAATGAGATTAAGGGAGAATTTTTATTAATTTTAGCTAATTAGAAAAATTATAAATTAATGGACAGATAATTATGTATGTTTAATTAATTGCAAATATTACACAGAAAATATATTTTTAGGTATACAACTATTATTAAAGTATTGTAGATTTTTTCTGAAAATTATTCGGAGTTCAAACCTATTTATAATGGCTATATATATATATATATATATATATATATATATATATATATATACACATACATATATGATTATTATATAAGAAATAAAAAAATAAAACCAACCCGCACCCAAACCCAAAATCGGAAAACAAAAACACACACTCGAAACCAACCCAGACCAGCACCCCCGTTCGGCTACAGTAACTTTCCCCCGACCCCTTCGGCTATTGTAACAGCCGCGACTCCTCTTTTTCCCTTCTGAAACCCCCCCTTCACCCTATATAAACACCATCAGAGCAAACAACCACCACCAGCATCTCCCTTGCGTCCAGACGACCACCGTCGACCGCGGCTGATCGCCGCCGCCGACCGCCGCACTCCGCCACGAGCAGACCACCCAAAATCGTAATCAGCAGACTAACCGAGGTACCCTTCTTCCCACCTCTGTTTCTCCCTACACAGTTAACCAAATAACAAACCGTTGAATCCTATGCGAAGACCATATGACCCCCATGAATCTTGTCTAATTAGTTTAGCTTATCGTGTCCTGTGTAGATCATAAATCGTGACACAAAACCAGAAAAAATGAGCAGTTGGCCAGAAACAGAAACTGTTCCAAGTACGCGTGTTTGAGTCCCGTTATTTCCAAAATGGCACGCGATGTTAAAATTTTACTTAAACAGACTTCTGGACAACATAACCTAGTTTTAATCCCTTTAAACACTTTCTTTTAATTCGATTTATTCTGTGATTTATTTACTGCTGAAATATGTCAAAAACTTGTTTTCGTAAAACTAAATTTTCTCGATGCTGGGTGCGTCCCGCTAAACAAGACAACTTTGTCGTGTGAGGATTTTATCGAAAGGTGCATATCGTCAACATGGACGTATAAAATTTTGCGGAACTTTATTTGGATGTGCGTGCATACCAGAATCAAAGCGTATCCGTCGGAAATTACCGTACCGTCCTATTTCGACACTTGTCATAACTCTGTGTGCTTGCCGTTTCGCAATGAAACTTGTGCCATCGGATTTGCAGCGTTACGTTGGTCTTGTGACCCAAGTTTGGTTCAAATCTTAGAACATTGACGAAACACCATTTTGTGGGTCCCACGGTTCTACTTGACGGTTGGTTTCTTGACCGGCTCATCGAAATTTAATTCTGGTAAGTTTCGTTGGGTTTGTATCCTCGTTCTGGACTCGTAGACACTAAGTTTGCTAAATTTGAAGAACTTTATATCTGACACATTTTTCAGTACGAAGTGAGCCACATGTGGACCCCGCTTTGACCCAAAACTGTTAATTCTGTCCCTGTGTCCAAATTAGACTTATGGGTAGTCAATCCTAGCTATTTCAAGTATTCTGAAAATAATGGTGATTTTTGTTTCAGCATCCGGAGGCGTACTTAGAGATTCCACTTTTACAGGAGCAAATGACGGAGTTCAGAACCCATGCAAGTGTACCTTGCCAAACTTGTAGAGATCATGTTATATTATTTGTTTGTGTTCTTTCTATATATATAATTCTATGATGTACCTATTCAACCTAGGACCGTGAGACGTTGCTTAGCGTCCGAAAAAGATTCGGGTTTCGACGCCTTACGCAGAGTCGTGTAACATCATTTAGGGAGGTGATTCCACGATCCTATTTTTGCGTGCTTGCTTTGCTAGTACGCCATACCATAGGACACTTGACACTATTTCATGTAACATAATCTTTCTTTAGTTATTCATGGTGATTCTATATAGGCATACAGGATTTGTGATATGAGACTTGCATATATAGAGATATCATTATGACTCGTTGTACTAGCTAGAGGTCATAGGGTGGGAAGAGACACACATGCTACAGGCTGATTATATATATACTATACTATTGGAGGTGCATTAGTCTCTATATCAGAGCTTGACACATTTACTGGCACTACGTGATCTTACTTGCTGTTATGGGCTCCCCGACACAGAGCCTGTAGTGGTCTCATCTTGACTACTAGTGATGCTCTCATTTATATTTTACTTAGCTGGTTACTTAGTTTGCCCTGAGGATCTGTTTTTATTTACTGCATTTTATTTGGCTTGAGTGTTTCTTGTACCTTGCTATGTCTCCTGAGGACCTGGATCCAGATTATGTCCCCAGGTACAACAGAGGAGGATTACACTGAGATTTACGGGACATGAGTTGACGTTGGAGCAGTATTGGCAGCAGAGGCCTATTAATCCTATACGAGGATGTTAAGTACAAAATTTAATCTGGATAAATATTGTTATAGGAGTCTGATCTGCGGTCGATCACTTTGTTCCTTGGACCACACGATGATGAAGAAGTGCTGTAGAAGAAGGAATAGCTTCAAAGATTGCAAGAAAGAGTGGATGCTTGATGCCAAGATCATCGCTTACTACTCTCTGTCTGTGCTCCTCTCTCTTCGATTTTACGACTTCTATTCTCCAAGTCCTTCCCCCTCTGTTTCGACCTTGGACCTCCGTGGACGGAGGTCTCTATTTATAGGGTTTTAGTGACAGTAATCGTCCAGTCGGCGTAGAAGCCGGACAGTGGAGAGTGTGGCACTTTTTACGCGGCGGTTATAATAACTGCCACCCATGTATAAATGATCTTCTGAATTCGTGTGTGACGTGTGTCCCATGATGAGGTAACGCGTATGACCATTGCGAAGATCACGACATGCAAGCCACGTAGGTAACTGCCCTTCGCGTAGAAAAGGTTGGCGTAGAAGCCAATGACTGTCACCATGGCGTAGAAGCCAAATAGTTGTCAAACTGGCGTAGAAGCCAGGTAGGCATAGAAGCCCAGTAGCTGTCAGGTTGGCGTAGAAGCCAAGTAGGCGTAGAAGCCTGATGCTGCATGGATAGGTGGCTAGCGTAAAAGTTAGCCGATCTTTCTTCTTTGACTGAGGTCTTGAGCGTATTCTAGAGCAAATAGCCTTATCACGCACCAATACAAATATATCTTGAGTTGGCGTATTCCGAGGAGATAGCATACGGCGTACTCCTATAGTTGAAAATAGCTAGTTTGGCGTATTTCAAGGAGATAGCGTACAGCGTGCTCCTATAGCTGAAAATAGCCTGATGGCGTAACTTGCAGAGGTGATAATGTGGACATATTAGTCATAATTATGGTTCACCCAGTCTTTGGAAGTAGAACCAAATCTCGTGCATTAAATGCAGAGATCTGCCCCCATCACGCGCATTAACTGCAGAGACGTGCCTCGAGCTCTGTACGAAGAGCAGCTTTTGACGTGGCGGTTCGTTTCGTCTTCTGCTGAGTGTAAAAGCTCACATCTGCCTGTATAAAACTAGGCAGCGTATTTCCTTGAATGCGTAAAAGCAATTTGTATCAAGGAAATGTCACTAAACGACGGTCTGGATCTCTGTGCCGAACCATCATTACAGCCGTCGTCTGGGTAGTCGTGCAGTACTCTTTGTCAGGAGTCAGGTTCACTACATGACCTGACAGGTTCATTTGAGAAATACGAAGAGTTCCTCGTACACTCCCATGCTGCATTAAAAGCAGATGGGTTTTACGCCATAAAGGCGAGATAGCAACCTTTTTACGCTGAAGCAGTCTGAAATACTGTATTACGCAGATTGTTCAGGAGCTATATTTTACGCTGTACTAGCGATGAAGCTCTGCTGTACGCCGATAGCTCTGAAGTCATATCTTATGCCACACAGCACTGAAAACTCTGCTTTACGTAGATTTTATGCATACTGCGTATAATTCTGTAGCTTATTTTTCATGCTTCTACAAGACCCCCTTCAAAGTTTTCAAATTCCTCATTATTTGAAACACTTTGAATGAAGCATAAAACGGTCAAGTTTGACTCGTTCTTCGAGGCTGATTTCTTGGCTAATATTTAGGGATTTGTTGGGATTTGGTGTGTTCTTCTATGCCTATAAAAAGGCGATTGAGTTAACCTATTTTTCCCACACTTCCTTCACCACATAGAAATGGTTGCCGAGTTCTGTCATGCTGACTTGAGGAAGAAGAAGAAGATCATGTTCTTCCCGTTCATAAGGAGCCAAAAAAGAAGGCATCTTCGAGCAAATATCCTTTGCAACGTTGGATCATGGAAGGATATCATAGCTTCCTTTGCTCGGGATGATCAGCAATTTCATATGACGATTCATCCGGGAGAGAGGAAGGGTCGTATTAGACCACACAGCTTGCAAGCTGTATTTTTTTCCATCATGACGGTGGACGAGGGCAGACAAACTGACCCTGTCTTCCAGTATTGAGTTGGGTCTAAATCCTAACTCAATCTGTCATGGCGTACGGAGGGTGGGCTCTTGAATAATTTAGACAAGCCCAATTTTGTATCCTCCTGCCATTAATCATTTTTTTGTTAATCGGCCACGAAAATCGACTATCTGCTGAAGAAGACGGAAAAGATCTCCACCAATACGAGAACCTGGCAGAACAGACTCTTGGCGTGATCCTAAGTGAAAATGAGAAACCCTTGGTAGAACAAGGATTTCCATCATGTGTAATCATGAAGATGAAAAACCCTGTGTAGATTGGATTTCCATCATATGTAATCATGATTAATAAAATTGTCTTCTTTTACGCATCTAATGATTTGCCATATTTTGCTGTGATGAAGTCTGAATATGTGCAGCTTTGACAAGTCTGAATAACTTTACGCCGACTCTGATAAAAAGAGTATCTGGTCTCGTCCCGTCTTTTACGCGTAACTAAAGACGAGTAGAAAGCTGCCTAGCATTTAAGTCGAATATCCGAATTGTTGTGCTATTTTGAACGATGAGTAGCGTAGAGTTCTGAACTGTCACTTTTCTGATAAGAAGAATTCTTGTTCAGACCATCGTCTTCAAGAATGATTTTCCAAAAATCCCTTGAACTAGGGCGAGAAATGGCTGTCAAAACTGGCCATGCTTGAACTGTAGAGAAAGATTCTGACTGGATTTTGGATGAACTTCCAATCGACCCAAGAAGGAGCGTCATTTTCAATGTTGAACTCTGTATGTTTTGGGTACTTGGGATGTTTTGAGGCCAAGAAGGAGCATATTCTGCGTGAACCCTTGTAATTGACCGTCTTTGAGAATTGTTCAGATATACGCATACTCTGGCCTGCGTATTTTAAGATATGCAAAATGTCATAGATCCGTAGTGTAGATGGGCATAAAATTATAGGTTTGTAGCCTCTCGAGCGTAAAAGCTGATGAGCATAAGAGCATCTGGGCGTAAAACCGTAGATTTTTAAGCCTCTAAAAAGAAAACTTCCGAGCGTGAAGTCGTAGATTTGTCGCCTCTGAGCGAAAAAAGCTTCTGAGCGAAAAAAGCTTCTGAGCGTGAAATCATAGATTTGTAGCTTCCGAGCGTGAAGTCGTAGGTTTGTAGCCTCTCAAGCATAAAAGCTACCGAGCATAAAAGCATCCGGGCGTAAAACCATAGACTTATAGCCTCTGAGTATAAAACCGTAGATTTGTAGCCTCTCGAGCGTAAAAGCTCCTTAGCGTAAAATCATGAATCTGCTCTGCACGAAAAACTTTTTGAATTCGCTGACTGTCCGTCTTCCCTAAATGATAGGCTGACGTAGTCCCCAATCATAAAAGAATATTAAATATCGGATTTGGTTAGGAATTCGAAGAGTTTATCTGAACTCTATAAATACTCCAAGCCTTCAGAGAAGAAAATCTTCATCTACCTTTTGCAAAAACTTTCGTCTCTTTGAGAACTCTTCTTCGTTTCTTTCTCTGAGCACTCTGAGTTTTAGCAATAGCACCAAAACAACCTTTCACCACTAAGGGAAAGAAAGCTGCCTCCTCATCTCGCTCAAATGCTCAAGCACGAGCGACTCCCATTGGGCTGAACGAACCTCGCTCTGAACGAAGTGTCCCACCGTTAAGCTGTGCACCGGGCGTTATAGGTAAAGCTTTTGGGACGAAAAAAATGAAAACTCTTCGCACACGTTGTACGTGAACGCGCTAGGTCATCTTCTGTGCTGAGAGCCTCTTTGAGGAAGATGATGCACAGAGATGTTTTATCATTTACGCCCACATTCCTAATGTGTCAGCGTAAAAACTCTATATTTTCGCAGTCTGGTGTAAAAGCTTTGACTGTCGAAAATCTGGCGTATACTACAAATTTTGGGTGTTACGCTATGGATGAAAATTTTGGCGTAAAATCCTCAAATTTTGGCAGTCTGGCGTAAAACACAGACTGTCAGATTTTTTGTGTATACTGCCAATCTTGAATTTTACGCCTAGGAAATAGGTTCTAGCGTAAAAACTCAAGTTTTTACAGTCTTGGCGTAAAAGCACAGACTGTTGATCTTTGGCATAAGCTACAAGACTGTAATGTCTAGTATAGAAACTGACATGTTCTTCTTGCATTTTGTAGTTAACTTACAAATACCTCCGTTGGCTGAGGTGATGAGTTCCGCTGCTGGGATGCTGAACTCCAATTACCTGGAGGATTTGTCCTATGTGACATTCCCTATTTCTGGAACCCAGTATCCTGAAGGAAGAGGAATTCTGATATCGTCCCAGGGAGAACGGATGCTGTTGAGTATGATCAACGGGGAGCCCCTGACGTATATAGATGGGGACAAATATATAAAACCAGCTTTCCTATTCGGGGATATGATTGATAAACAATCCCAGACGAAGCCCAAGAAGGAAACCTGGATTTTTACTGCTGGGGGCATGGTTATGTACCTGCCCAGGATGCCGAGAAATTATCTCATCTCGTCATTCTTCCATGCCACGCATCCCAGGAGGATGTCGTGGACCCTGACTCCTAATCTTCACGGCCAGCCGGGGAAGATATTTTATCAGAAAGGATCAGACCAAGGATTATTTGTGAGCCGCCATTCAGGCCCTGTAATGCCTTTCAGGGGATTATTTTTGGGCAGTGTCCCGAGTGAAGACACTTCACTGCTCCAACCAGTCCAATTATCAACTTTTTGCAATGACTTCATGGGGCATGGAGGAGTATACCCCAAGGTTAATCCTCGGACCAATGGGTGGCTTACCCCTTCAAATCTTCGATTGGCTCATTTATCTGCCTGGATCCTGAAGCATTTTCAGATGGAGCTGGAGAGCATTGGTCTGTTCGCCGCTGTGAGTGCTACCAGTGTTGGACTGCCTCCCAACCCCAATATGTTTTTGGCTTTGATGGAGCGGTATATCTCGCTCACTGGAACTTTCGCCACTCCGCTAGGGGAGTTAGGATTGGCCCTTCACGAGATGGCAGAGATTTCAAGACTGCCAATGAGGGATACTCCTTATGAAGAGTATGTTCCCACAAACAGGGAGTTGAGAGATACAAACCCTCGGGTAGTGGCAGTGTACCAGGAGCTAATGAGCCATTATTTAGCGTGCACCGTATTCTATAATGAGCCCTCTGATTTGGCTCATACCAACAAATGGGCGTCCTATCTCTTCTTTTATCATGCCCGAGATGCTAAGCCAGACAAAGTCGTGGATGGCAGGGATAGGACTTTGAGCCTTCTGAGCGTGCTTAATGCTCAAGTAGTCGTTGATCTTATTAAAGACGCCGGGGCTTCAGATCAGGTTCTTGATGAGGGGATAGAGAATTATCCTGCAGGCACTAAAGCCTACAGTTATATGAGGCATTATCGTAGACCTCTATCAAAGGAAGCTCAACTGGCTGGCTTCCTCTCTGTATGGCTACGTCGATTGGTAGTACCTGGCATTGCATCTTCGGATCGCATTCACCGTAACACCTTATGGCCTGCAGTGTGTTTGGTATTTGGGGCAAGACTGGGCCTGCTGCCTGCCATGGTATGCCGGATAAAAGCTGGCCTGAGGGCCATTACTGATGGGCTGCTTGCCGACGAAACAAGACGTGACAGCTTTCCCAGGGTAGAATTACCGTTCCTGTATCTGATGGGATGGTTAATTCTTCATAACCCCAGGGTGATGTCTCCCGGCTCTGCCAGTAGTTCGGAGAATAATTTTTTGTTGAATTACAAGAATTCCACTTGGAACGTGACCACTGTCGTAGACTGTCGACGAGCATTAAATTTTGCTCATAATTGGAAACTCTTCTGTATCGTCCCCACTTTACATATCAATCAACAGGGGACGAGACTTCAAGATTCAGGTGAAAGGAAGACATTTCTTTCTCCTGAAGCTTTTTATTGGTTGGTCTGCATTAGACCTTCCTATTTGTTATACAAAAGTGAAGACCACTGTTTCTTGGAGTTATATCTGCCTCGTCGGTTCGCTAGGCAGTTTGGGTATGACCAATTGCATGTGGGAAATACCATCACCAGCTTCAAGTCCAGAGGTGGACTTATTGATGGCACGAGAGGATGGCGGTACTTCATAATGGGTTATACTAGAGCAGCTTTTACTGTGCCCGCGACTTCTCTCTCCATGGAGTTGCGCATCCTCCATTCGTACGCCCAATTTTATGTGGCCACCAATACCTTCCATCGCAATTTTGATATGCGTGTAAGTTTTAGAATGCCCTCTCATAAGTCCGCTGGAAGAGAGAAAGTCCCATCAGTTTCCTCTGACGAGGGTGAAGACTCTATCAATCCAGATAAGTTTTTGCTGACAGTACCGAGAGGTATAATACCTCCGCCTGTAGAGCCCCTTGTTATCCCTAGTAAGCGAAGGGCTCCTGTTCTGAAGGGGACTTCCCCTCGCAAGAAGAAGAAGACTGTTAGTGGTCCTGTCAGGACTTTCGACCAAGAGGCTCCTAGGAGTGAGCCTGTTGTTTTCCCGGGCGGGGATGATTTTTTGACTAGAGGTCCTTCGCCTATTAGAGAGGGAACCTCCACAGTTCTGGCCGACAGTGCCGGAGTTTCTTTGCTCGAGACTGCTGCCGCTGCTACCGCTTCAGGTAGTGTTATGGGATTGCCTTCAAGGCCGAGCAAAATAAGAATATCTTTATCCAAACCAAGAATGGGTCCAGCTCATTCTTCATCTGTAAGTATCCCCAGCGAGATTCTACCTGATGAACCTTGATTGGATCTGGGTGAAGACTTGGATGACTACCCTCAGTCGTCATTCGGTGCACCCTCCTCTCCAGGTATGACAGCTTGCTTAACATCATTAAGAAATGATTTAGCTGTACTGGCTGCAGGTGCGACATATACACCATCGGCCATGGGTAAATGTCGTCTTTATGCCTCTTTTTAGAAAAATTAATATCAGGTTGATATTAACTTTCTTTTGTCTTCTTTTCAGGGGAAGACATCTATGGGGAGGGCAGCGTTGACGCAACTTTTGGCTTTGTTGCCGCTCTTGCTGATGACACGGAGGTGCCCGACTTTGAAGAGGAAATATTTTCGGGTGCCGGCTCACCCAATACAGTTCCAATATATTCAGAGGAGGATGAGCCTTTCATCACGACGATGCCTCCTTCGAGTACGCCAGCCACTTCGGCCGTTGTTGGCGCCTCTACTTTTGTCGCGCTATCTGCTGAAGCGATGACTGTGACGACACCCTCTGCAGTCGTTCCTGGAAGGGGATTCACCGATATTGCAGCCACTCCCAGCGTCCATTCGGATCTCGCCATGCTGATTGAGCAGTATACTAGTAATTTCTATACCACTTTGAGAATGCTGATATCAATGGTGCTAGAGAAGAATCTAGGCTTTGAGGCTCTGAGGAGGTCCTCCCAGTTTGCGATAGCGCCGATCAGAGATTTCAACGACGCTAGGAGAGCTGATACACTGGAGTAGATAGTTAATGGTTTGGAATAACCCATTAACAATTATTTACAACTATCCCAGGGCAGCATTGATGACCTGATTCAGGCTGAATATGACTCTTTGACTGCGAGGCTTGTTGGGGAGGTAGAAACTCTAAACAAGTCCATCGAGGCTCAACAGAAAGAGATGATTGAAGAGCATACCATATTGGAGTATGTCATTCCCCAGCTGGCTACGTGCGAGGCCGAATATAAGAAAGATGCAGTGAGGGTCCGCAAGTTGAAAGTTGAACTCGCTCAGGCAGAGGAGAGGGTTCTCGCTTCATCGGTAGCTAGAGATGTGTTGAAGAACCGACTGGAAGCGGCTCAGCAGAACCTGACACGTGTGGGTATCATCCACGCAGATTTTATACGTGTTCGGTCTGAAATGTCTGCCTTGAACAATAAGGAGGCAAGGTTGGAGCGGGCTCGCGCTACAGTTTTGAACTCTTGGAACGAGAGAATGGCCTCTCTGGTGCAGCAGATCCGTGATTTAACTGCTCCTCCCAAATGATGTACCTTTTGCTTTTATATGTAATTTGTTCTTTCTGAAGATAATAAAGAGACTTTATCTGACTTTGGTGGACCCATCATTTTTGAATATAAATGACAGGCTAGGGTAAAAGTGATATCATAGGTAATATGGACGTGATATACTTTCGGTAAGCTTCAGCTAGATCTATCTATTCAGAGGTTATATGGACATGATAGAATATGATCCAACTAAATTTGTATACAAAACACTATCAGAGATAATATGGACGTGATAGGTTTTGATGTTCCAAATTAGTTAAACATATCTATTCAGAGGTTATATGGACATGATAGAATATGATCCAACTAGTTCTTTGGAGGTAGTATTGTCAGAACGAGATCTTCACCATACTCCGTTGAGCAAAGGAGATTAAGCATAGTACCTCTTCAGGAATTTGTCGTTAATAGGAGCCATTAACAAGTCTTCATTAGGCTTGGCTAATCTGTAAGCGCCGTTTGAGAATGTCGTCTCCATCACATAAGGGCCTTCCCATTTGGGCTGGAATTTACCCTTACTTTTGTGAGTAATGATCATTGGCCTTTTTACAGCTAAAACTAGCTCGCCAACTTTGAACACCCTTTCCTTCACTTTATGATTAAAAGCTTTGGAAATACGTGCCTGGTAGAACGCAATACGTTGTTGAGCTAGGAGGCATTTCTCGTCTAATCCTTCCAGCTCTTTAAGCCGTAATAGGTCATTCTTTTTCTGAGTCAACTCATTAGCCACCGCTATTCTGAGTGATGGTATATGGATTTCAATGGGGAGAACTGCTTCACTCCCGTAAACCAATGAGAATGGGGTATAACCTATCGGTAATCGTACCGTTGTGCGGTATGCCCAGAGGCATTCTCCGAGCTTCTCATTCCAATCTCTATTATTCGAAGAGACGAACTTTTTCAAGAGTTTGATAATGGTTTTGTTGAAGGCTTTTGCCAAACCATTAGCAGCAGGATTATATGCCGTAGAGGCCATATTTTGTATCCGATTTTTATCACAAAATCGGTGAAACACTTGGCTGATGAATTGAGGCCCGTTGTCATGAATTATCCTTCGGGGTATCCCAAAGCGATAAATGACATGGTGCTTGATAAAGCTGATCACATTGGATGTCTTTACCTCGGCAAGGGGGATTGCCTCCGCCTATTTAGAGAAATAATCCTTGATGGCCAATATGAACCGATGACCTCTGGAAGAAGACGGGTGAATAGGACCAATGATATCCATACCCCATGCTTCAAAAGGCCAGGATGCAACCGTAGGATATAAATGTTCAGAAGGTTGATGTATAAAATCTGCATAAACCTGACAAGCTTTGCATTGTCTTGCATATTTTATTGCATCTGTGATCATAGTAGGCCAGTAATAGCCCATCCTCCTGATACGATACTGTAGCTTAGGACGGGGTTGATGTTCTCTGCATACGCCGTTGTGAGCCTCACGGATAATCTGCTGTGCTTCATCACCGGAGAGACATCGTAATAGCAGTCCGTCATAAGTTCGACGATATAGACATTATGAAGACGCATCAAAATAGAAGCATAATGATCGTCTTTTGATGGATACTGCTTCTTTAGGATCTTCCGGCAAGATTCTGTATGCTACAAAATCTATAAAGGGACTTCTCCAGTCTCTCTTGGGAAGATCTGTGTTCACAGCGTAGCTGCGTTCTATGTGAAAGTTGTTTTTCACACAGAATAAATCTTTGTTAAGAAGGATCACCGAGTTCTGCCTTCTTATAGGAATAGCTAAATCTGCAGCTAGACTGGCCAGGGCATTGTGTTTGATAATAAACGGAAGAAATAAAACTAGGTTTATTCGAAATCCTTTCTTAGGTTTACAAACAAGAAGTACTATTAATGCTATACGAGGATGTTAAGTACAAAATTTAATCTGTATAAATATTGCTATAGGAGTCTGATCTGCGGTCGATCACTTTGTCCCTTGGACCACAGATGATGAAGAAGTGCTTGTAGAAGAAGGAGATACTTCAAAGATTGCAAGAGGGAGTGGATGCTCGATGTCAAAATTGTCGATCACTACTCTCTGTCTGTGCTCCTCTCTCTCAAGAATAGATTTCTGACCTTTCGACCTTTTGACTTCTGTTCTCCAAGTTTTTGACCTTTTTCCCGACCTTGGACCTCTGTGGACGGAGGTCTCTATTTATAGAGTTTTAGTGACAGTAACCGTCCAGTCGGCGTAGAAGTCGGACATTGGAGAGTGTGGCACTTTTTACGCGGCGGTTAGAATAACCGCCACCCACGTATGAATGATCTTATGAATCCGCGTGTGACGTGTGTCCCATTATGAGGTAACGCGTATAACTGCTGCAAAGATTACGGCATGCAAGCCACGTAGGTAACTGCCCCTCGCGTAGAAAAGGTTGGCGTAAAAGCCAATGACTGTCACCATGGCGTAGAAGCCAAATAGTTGTCAAACTGGCATAGAAGCCAGGTAGACGTAGAAGCCAGGTGCTGCATGGATAGGTAGCTAGCGTAAAAGATAGCCGCTCCTCCTTCTTTGACTGAGGTCTTGAACGTAGTTTGAACCAAATAGCCTTATCACGCACCAATACAAATATGGCCTGGGTTGGCGTATTCCGAGGAGATAGCATACAACGTGCTCCTGTAGCTGAAAATGGCCAGGACGGCGTATTACAAGGAGATAGCGTACAGCGTGCTCCTATAGCTGAAAATAGCCTGATGGCGTAATATGTAGAAGTAATGATGTGGACATATTAGCCGTAATTATGGCTCACCCAGTCTTTGAAAATAGAACCAAATCTCGTGCATTAATGCAGAGATCTGCCCATATCACGCGCATTAACTGCAGAGACGTGCCTCGAGCTCTGTACGAAGAGCAACTTTTGACGTGGCAGTTCATTTTATCTTCTGCTGAGCGTAAAAGATCACATCTGCCTGTATAAAACTAGGCAGCATATTTCCTTGAATGCGTGAAAGCAATTTGTATCAAAGAAATATCGCTAAACGACGGTTTGGGTCTCTATGTCGAATCATCATTACAGCCATCGTTTGGATAGTCGTGCAGTACTCTTTGTCAGGAGTCAGGTTTACTGCATGATCTGACAGGTTTATTCGAGGAATGCGAAGAGTTCCTCGTACATTCCCATACTACATTAAAAGCAGATGGATTTTACGCCATAAAGGCGAGGTAGCAACCTTTTTACGCTGAAGCAGTCTAAATACTGCATTACGCGGGTTGTTCTGGAGCTATGTTTTACGCTGTACTAGCGATGAAGCTCTGCTGTACGCCGATAGCTCTGAAGTCATATCTTACGCCACATAGCACTGAAAACTCTGCTTTACGCGGATTTTATGCATACTACGTATAATTCTGTAGCGTATTTTTCATGCTTCTACAAGACCCCCTTCAAAGTTTTCAAATTCCTCGTAATTTGAAACACTTTGAATGAAGCATGAAACGGTCAATGTTTGACTCGTTCTTCGAGGCTGATTTCTTGGCAAATATTTAGGGATTTGTTAGGATTTGGTGTGTTCTCCTCTGCCTATAAAAGGGTGATTGAGTTAACCTATTTTTACCATACTTCCTTCACCACACAGAGATGGTTGGCGAGTTCTGTCATGCTGACTTGAGGAAGAAGAAGAAGGTCATGTTCTTCCCGTTCATAAGGAGCCGTAAAAAGAGACGTCTTCGAGCAAATGTCCTCTGCAGCGATGGATCATGGAAGGATATTATAGCTTTCTTTGCTCGGGATGATCAGCAATTTCATATGGCGATTCGTCCGGGAGAGAGGAAGGGTCATATTAGACCACACAACTTGCAAGCTGTATTTTCTCCCATCATGACAGTAGACGAGGGCAGACAAACTGACCTTGTGTTCCAATATTGAGTTGGGTCTGAATCCCAACTCAATCTATCATGGCGTACGGAGGGTGGCCTCTTGAATAATTTATATAGGCACAGTTTTGTATCCTCCCGCCATTAATCATTTTCTTGTTAATCGGCCATGAAAATCGACTAATTGCTGAAGAAGACGAAAAAAGATCTCCACCAATACGAGAACCTGACAGAACAGACTCTTGGTGTGATCCTAAGTGAAAATGAGAAACCCTTGGTAGAACAAGGATTTCCGTCATATATAATTATGAAGATGAAAAACCCTTTGTTGATTGGATTTCTATCATATGTAATCATGATTAATAGAATTCTCTTCTTTTATGCATCTGATGATTTGCCATATTTTGCTGTGATGGAGTCGGAATATGTGTAGCTTCGACATGTCTGAATAACTTTACGCCAACTCTGATAAAAAGAGTATATGGTCTCGTCCCGTCTTTTACGCGTAACTGAAGACACGTAAAAAACTGCTTAGCATTTAAGTCAAATATCCGAACTGTCATGCTGTTTTGAACGAGGAATTGTGTAGAATTCTGAACTGTCACTTCTCCGATAAGAAGAATTCTTGTTCAGACCATCATCTTCAAGAATGATTTCCCAAAAATTCTTTGAAAATAGGGCGAGAAATGGCTGTCAAAACTGACCATACTTGAACTGTAGAGAAAATATTCTGACTGGATTTTGGATGAACTTTCAATCAACCCAAGAAGGAGAGTCATTTTCAATGATGAACTCTATATATTTTGGGCACGTGGGATGTTTTGAAGCCAAGAAGGAGCATCTTCTGCGTGAACCCTTGTAATTGATCGTCTTGAGAATTGTTCAGATATACGCATACTCTGGCCTGCGTATTTTGAGATATGCGGAAAGTCATAGATCCGTACTGTAGATGAGCGTAAAATCATAAGTTTGTAGCTTCTCGAGCGTAAAAGCTGATGAGCATAAGAGCATCCGGGCGTAACTGTAGATTTATAGCCTCTAAAAAGAAAACTTTTGAGCGTATAGTCGTAGATTTGTACCCTCTGAGCGTAAAAAGCTTTTGAGCGTGAAATCATAGATTTGTAGCCTCTGAGCGTGAAGTCGTAGGTTTGTAGCCTCTCGAGCGTAAAAGCTACCGAGCGTAAAAGCATCCGGGCATAAAACCATAGACTTATAGCCTCTGAGCGTAAAATCGTGGATTCGTAGCCTCTCGAGCGTAAAAGCTCCTTAGCATAAAATCACGAATCTGCTCTACACGAAAAAACTTTTTGAATTCGCTGACTGTCCGTCTCCCCTAAATGATAGGTTGACGTGGTCCCCAATCATAACTGAATATTAAATATCAGATTTGGTTAGGGATTTGAAGAGTTTATCTGAACTCTATAAATACCCCAAAGCTTTGAGAGAAAAAACTCTTCATCTGTCTTTTTTACAAAACCCTAGCTTTCCAAGAACCTTTCCTCTTCGTTTCTTTCTCGAGAACTCTGAGTTTTAGCAATGGCACTGAAACAACCTTCCACCACTAAGGGAAAGAAAGCTGCCTCCTCTTCTCGCTCCTCTGCTCAAGCACGAGCGACTCCCGTTGGGCTGACCGAACCCCGCTCTGAACGAATTGTCCCATCGTCAAGCTGTGCACCGGGCGTCATAGGTAAAGTTATTGGGACGAAGAAAAACGAAAAAAACCCTTCGCACATGTTGTACGTGAACGCGCTAGGTCATCTTCTGTGCTGAGGGTCTCTTTGAGGAAGATGATGCACAGAGATATTTTATCATTTACGCCCACATTTCTAATGTGTCAGCGTAAGAACTCCATATTTTTGCAGTCTGGCGTAAAAGCTTTGACTGTCGAAATTTGGCGTATATTACAAATTTTTGGGTGTTACGCTCTGGATGAAAATTTCGGCGTAAAAATCCTTAAATTTTGGCAGTCTAGCGTAAAACTGAAACTGTCAGATTTTTTGTGTATACTGCCAATCTTGAATTTTACGCCTAGGAAATAGGTTCCAGCGTAAAAACTCAAGTTTTTATAGTCTTGGCGTAAAAGCACAGACTGTTGATCTTTGGCATAAACTGCAAGAATGTAATGTCTAGTATAGAAACTGACATGTTCTTCTTGCATTTTGTAGTTAACTTGCAGATCCCTCCGTTGGCTGAGGTAATGGGTTCTGTTGCTGGGATGCTGAACTCCAATTACCTGGAGGATTTGTCCCATGTGACATTCCCTATTTCTGGACCCTAGAGCGAATGCTATTGAGCATGATCAACGGAGAGCCCTTGACATATATAGACGGGGCCAAATATATAAAACCAGCTTTCCTCTTCGAGGATATGATTGATAAACAATCCCAGACGAAGCCCAAGATGGAAAACTGAATTTTTACTGCTGGGGGCATGGTCATGTACCTGCCCAGGATGCCGAGAGATTATCCTATCTCGGCATTCTACCATGCCACGCATCCCAGGAGGATGTCGTGGCTCTGACCCCTAATCTTCACGGCCAGCCGGGGAAGATATTTTATCAGAAAGGATCAGACCAAGGATTATTTGTGAGCCGCCCTTCAGGCCCTGTAATGCCTTTAAGGAGATTATTTCCGGGCAGTGTCCCGAGTGAAGACACTTCACTGCTCCAACCAGTCCAATTACCGACTTTTTGCAATGACTTTATGGGGCATGGAGGAGTATACCCCAAGGTTAATCCTCGGACCAATGGGTGGCTTACCCCTTCAAACCTTTGATGGGTTCGTTTATCTGCCTGGGCCCTGAAGAACTTTCAGACGGAGCTGGAGAGCATTGGTCTGTTCGCGGCTGTGAGTGCTACCAGTGTTGGGTTACCTCTCAACCCCAACCTATTTTTGGCTTTGATGGAGCGGTATATCTCGCTTACTGGGACTTTTGTCACTCCGCTAGGGGAGTTGGGATTGTCACTTCACGAGATGGCAGAGATTTAGAGACTGCCAATGGGGGATACTCCTTATGAAGAGTATGTTCCCACAAACAGGGAACTGGAGATACAAACCCTCGGGTAGTGGCAGTGTACCAGGAGTTAATGAGCCATTACCTTGCGTGCACCGCCTTCTATAATGAGCCCTCTGATTTGGCTCATACCAACAAATGGGCGTCCTATTTCTTCTTTCATCAGGCCAGAGATGCTAAGCCCGACAAAGTTGTGGATAGCAGGGATAAGCCTTTGAGCCTTCTGAGCATGCTTAATGCTCAAGTAGTCGATGTTCTTATTGAAGATGTCGGGGCTTCAGATCAGGTTCTTGATGAGGGGATAAGGAAATATCCTGCAGGCACTAAAATCTATAGTTATATGAGGCATTGCCGCAGGCCTCTGTCCAGGGAAGCTCAACTGACTGGCTTTCTCTCTATATGGCTACACCGATTGGTAGTACCTGGCATTGCATCTTCGGATCGTATTCACCGTAACACCTTATGGCCTGCGGTGCATTTGGTGTTTGGGGCAAGACTGGGCCTTCTCTCTGCCATGGTATGCCGGATATAAGCTGGCCTGAGGGCCATTACTGATGGGCTGCTTGCTGACGAAACACGGCGTGACAGCTTTCCCAGGATAGAATTACCGTTCCTGTATCTGATGGGATGGTTAATTCTTCATAACCCCAAAGTGATGTCTCTCGGCTCTGCCAGTAGTTCGGGAAATAATTTCTTATTGAATTACAAGAATTCTACCTGGAACGTGACCACCGTCGTAGACTGTCGACGAGCATTGAATTTTGCTCATAGCTGGAAGCTCTTCTATATCGTCCCCACTGTACATCTCAATCAACAGGGGACGAGACTTCAGGACTTAGGCGAAGGGAAGACCGTTCTTTCTCCTGAAGCTTTCTATTGGTTGGTCTACATTAGTCCTTCCCATCTGTTGTATAGAAGTGAAGACCATTGCTTCTTGGAGCCCTACCTACCTAGTCGGTTCGCCAGACAGTTTGGGTATGACCAATTGCACGTGGGAAATGCTATCACCAGCTTCAGGTCCAGAGGTGGACTTATTGATAGTTATCCCTAGTAAGCGAAGGGCTCCTGTTCTGAAGGAGACTTTCCCTCGCAAGAAAAAGAAAACTGTTAGAGGTTCTGTCGGGATTTCCAGCCCTGAGGCTCCTAGGAGTGAACCTGCTATTTCCCCTGTTGGGGATAAACTTTTGACTAGAGGTCCTTCGCCTATTAGAGAGGGAACCTCCACAGTTTTGGCTGGCAGTGCCGGAGATTCTTTGCTCGAGGTTGCTGTCGCTGCTTCCGCTTCAGGTAGTGCTACGAGATCGCCTTCGAGGCTGATAAGAATATCTTTATCCAGACCAAGAATGGGTCCAGCTCCTTCTTCATCTGTAAGTATCCCCAGCAAGATTCTACCTGATGAACCTTGATTGGATCTGGGTGAAGACTTGGATGACTATCCTCAGTCGTCATTCGGTGCACCCTTTTCTCCAGATATGATAGCTTGCTTAACATCATTAAGAAATGATTTAGCTGTACTGGCTGCAGACGCGACATATACACCATCGGCCATGGGTAAATGTCGTCTTTATGCCTCTTTTTAGAAAAATTAACATCAGGTTGATATTAACTTTCTCTTGTCTTCTTTTCAGGAGAAGACGTCTATGTGGAGGGCAGCGTCGACGCAACTTTTGGCTTTGTTGCAGCTCCTGTCGATGAGACGGCGGTGCTCGACCTTGAAGAGGAAATATTTTTGGGTGCTGGCTCACCCAATATAGTTCCAATATATTCAGAGGAGGATGAGCCTGTCATCACGACGATGCCTCCTTCGAGTATGCCAGCCACTTCGACCGTTGTTGGCGCCTCTACTTTTGTCGCGCCATCTGCTGAAGCGATGACTGTGACGACACCCAGCATCCATTCGGATCTCGCCATGCTGATTGAGCAATATACTAGTATTTTCTATACCACTTTGAGAACGCTGATATCAATGGTGCTGGAGAAGAATCTAGGCTTTGAGGCTCTGAGGAGGTCCTCCCAGTTTGCGATAGCGTCGATCAGAGACTTCAACGACGCTGGGAGAGCTGATGCGCTGGAGCAGATAGTTAATGGTTTGGAACAACCCCTTAATAATTATTTGTAACTATCCCAGGGCAGCATTGATGATCTGATTCAGGCTGAATATGACTCTTTGACTGCGAGGCTTGTTGGGGAGATGGAAACTCTGAGCAAGTCCATCGAGGCTCAGCAGAAAGAGATGAATGAAGAGCATATCGTATTGGAGTATGTCATTTACCAGCTGGCTAAGTGCGAGGCCGAATATGAGAAGGAGGCAGCGAAGGTCCGCAAATTGGAAGATGACCTTGCTAAGGCCAAGGAGCGGGCTCTCTCTTTGTCGACAGCTCGAGATGTGTTGAATGACCGAAGGGAAGTGGCTCAGCAGAACCTGGCACGTGCGGGTGTCACCCACGCAGATTTTGTACGTACTCGGTCTGAAAAGTCTGCCTTGAACAATGAGGAGGCAAGGTTTGAGCAGGCTCGCGCTACAGTTTTGAACTCCAGGAACGAGAGAATGGCCTCTCTGGCGCAGCAGATCCGTAATTTGACTGCTCCTCCAAAATGATGTACCTTTTGCTTTTATATGTAATTTGCTCTTTCTGGAGATAATAAAGAGACTTTATCTGACTTTGGTGGACCAATCATTTTTGAATATACATGACAGGCTAGGGTGAAAGTGATATCAGAGGTAATATGGACGTGATATACTTTCGGTAAGCTTCAGCTGGACATATCTATTCAGAGATTATATGGACATGATAGAATATGATCCAACTAAAATTTGTACACAAAATACTATCAGAGGTAATATGGACATGATAGGTTTTGAAGTTTCAAATTAGTTAAACATATCTATTCAGAGGTTATATGGACATGATAGAATATGGTCCAACTAGTTCTTTGGAGGTAGTGTTGTCAGAACGAGATCTTCACCATAATCCATTGAGCAAAGGAGATTAAGCATAGTACCTCTTCAGGAATTTGCCGTTGATATGAGCCATTAACAAGTCTCTATTAGGCTTGGCTAATCTGTAAGCGCCATTTGAGAACGTCATCTTGATCACATAAGGGCCTTCCCATTTGGGCTGGAATTTACCCTTACTCTTGTGAGTAATGATCATTGGCCTTTTCACAGCTAGAACTAGCTCGCCAACTTTAAATACCATTTTCTTTACTTTTTGATTAAAAGCTTTGGAAATGCGTGCCTGGTAGAACGCAATGCGTTATTGAGCTTGGAGGCGTTTCTCGTCTAATCCTTCCAGCTCTTGAAGCCGTAATAGGTTATTCTTTTCCTGAGTCAACTCATTAGCCGCGGCTATTCTGAATGATGCTATTTGGATTTCAATAGGGAGAACTGTTTCACTCCCGTAAACCAATGAGAATGGGTTACAACCTGTCGATGTTTGTACCATTGTGCGGTATACCCATAGGCATTCTCCGAGCTTCTCATTCCAATCTCTTTTGTTCGAAGAGACGAACTTCTTTAAGAATTTGATATTGGTTTTGTTGAAGGCTTCTGCCAAACCATTAGCAACAAGATTATATGCCGTAGAGGCCATATTTTGTATCCGATTTTTATCGCAAAATCGGTGAAACGCTTGGCTGATGAATTGAGGCCCGTTGTCATGAATTATCTTTCGGGGTATCCCGAAACGATAAATGACATGGTGCTTGATGAAGCTGATCACATTGGACGTCTTTACCTCGACAATGGGGATTGCTCTGCCCATTTGGAGAAATAATCCGTGATGGCCAATATGAACCGATGACCTCTGGAAGAAGACGGATGAATAGGACCAATGATATCCATACCCCATGCTTCAAAAGGCCAGGATGCCACCGTAGGATGTAAATGTTCAGAAGGTTGATGTATAAAATCTGCATGAACCTGACAGGCTTTGCATTATCTTGCATATTTTATTGCATCTGTGATCATAGTAGGCCAGTAATAGCCCATCCTTCTGATACGATACTGTAGCTTAGGACCGGATTGATGTGCTCTGCATACGCTATTGTGAGCCTCACGGATAATCCGCTGCGCTTCATCACGGGAGAGACATCGTAATAGCAGTCCGTCATAAGTTCGGCGATATAGATATTGTGAAGACGCATCAAAATAGAAGCGTAATGATCGTGTTTTGATGGATACTGCTTCTTTAGGATCTTCCGGTAAGATTCCGTATGCTACGAAATCTATAAAGGGACTTCTCCAGTCTCTCTTGGGAGGATCTGTGTTTACAGCGTAGCTGCATTCTATGTGAAAGTTATTTTTCACACAGAATAAATCTCTGTTAAGAAGGATCACCGAGTTCTGCCTTCTTATAAGAATAGCTAAATCTGCAGCTAGACTGGCCAGGGCATCAACTTCCAGATTGTGAGATCGTGGCACATGCTCTAGGTAGAACCCTTTGAAAGTCATTGTTATCTCGATCGTTGCTTGGTGATAAGGAATGAGGTCTGGATTACGGACTTCATATATTCCTCTGACTTGATTGACGATCAGTAGAGAATCACCGAAAGCTTCCAGATATTCGACGTCCAATTCTTTAGCGACTTGGAGTCCGATGAGTAGGGCATTATATTCTGCCACATTATTAGAGCATGGTTCGCTAAGAGAATATGCTCGATAGATGACGAGTTTATCAGGAGTGACCAGGACAATTCCTACTCCTGAAACCACGTTTCCTCTAGGACCAGTCCTGGAGGCACCATCGAAGAATAGCTGCCATATATCACTTTCTATCGCAGAATTACATTCTGCAACTTCGTCGGGAATATCCTCGTATAATCTGGAGGTTTTCGGAATCGGATGAGCAGCTAAGAAATCAGCCAATGCTTGGCCTTTGATGGACTTCTGAGGGACGTACACCATATCATACGGTGTTAATAACATCGCCCAAGTCGCGAGTCGGGAATTAAGAACGCTTGGCTTGTTCATCAATACCCGAAGAGGATTGATCCTGGAGATGATATGAATATTCTGGCCTGTGATATAGTGTCGCATTTTCTAAATGGCGAACATTAGGGCCAAACATTCTTTTTCTACTGGAGTGTATCGGTGTTCAGCTCCGACCATCATCCTGCTTAAATAGTAGATAGTCTGTTCATTACCCTCATCATTCTTCTGTGAGAGGAGAGCTCCCAGAGAATGATCCATTGCTCGAATATACAGCAAAAATGGTCTTCCTATGACGGGAGGCACCAGAACTGGAGGTTTAGTGAGGTAGCATTTGATATCATTAAACGCTTGCTGACAGGCTTTGTCCCATACGAAGGATACACCTTTCTTCATTAGACGAGAAAAAGGCTGACATCTCCCCGAGAGGTTGGATATGAATCTCCGGATATAAGCCAGACGACCTTGAAATCCCCTGAGTTCCCTCAGATTACGGGGTGGTCGCATTTCTAAGATGGCCTTGACTTTATCAGGGTTCACTTGAATACCTTTGGCGGTAATGACAAATCCCAGGAATTTGCCACTGGATACACCAAGTAAGGACTTTGTAGGATACATTTTGAGTTGATATTGGCGCATCAACTCAAACACTGTCTTTAAGTCTTAGATGTGATTATCCTTGATGCGGCTTTTGACAGCGATATCATCCATGTAACATTCTACTGTTTTGCGTAGGTGTTCATGGAATATGTTACTCATAGCTCATTGGTACGTAGCCCCGATATTTTTTAGTCCGAAAGGCATGACTGTGTAGCAATATATCCCCAATGGTGTCCGGAAGGCAGTATGCTTCTCGTCTTTAGGATGCATCTTGATTTGGTTGTATCCTGGAAATCTGTCCATGAAAGACATGCGTTCAAAACCGCATGTATTATTGATCATGACGTCTGTGATAGGAAGAGGAAATTCATCCTTGGGGCAGACTGTATTCAGATCTCGGTAATCTATGCAGACACGTACTTTTCCACTTTTCTTCATGACCGGGACAACATTAGCGACCCAGTTAGGATGTTGTTCTTTTCGAATGAAGCCACAGGCTATCAACTTCTTGATTTCTGCTTCGATGGCGTCCATCATATCCGGACAAAACCGGCGTTGATGTTGCTTCACAGGCTTCAAATTGGGTAATATGTTGAGTTTATGAGTAGCCACTTTTGGATCAAGACCTGGCATATCCTCATAATTCCACAAAGACGCCGATATATTCTCTTATCAGTTGGATTATTTCTTCCCTTTCTTTTTTGAAAAGATTGTTACTGATAAATATCGGCTTTGGCGAAAGTTCATCCCCAACGTCGATTTGGATAACTTTATCTTCAGTGGGAGGTTCTCTCTGCTCGAATCGGAGTTCCCATTGCTTATCCATTTGCTGAGCCCAAGAGTCATTCTCAAACGGTTCAGATTCTTGTTCGTCTGCTTCGAGGGAATCTGTTAATACCATATTTACTGATAATGCTCGTTCGAGATTATCAGATGAGCCGGAGGACGACGAGCTATCTTGAGAAGAGGAAAAAATATCCTCATTTGACTCAGAAGTTGCAAGGGAGGTGGTATACCCTAACCCAAAACGAGTTCGTTGACAGTAGGGATCACCGTGCAACGGCATTCGCCTGTCTTTTCCGTAGTTGAGGCCTGGTTCCAGCTTCAAGTCATAACCCATACTTTGCATAATCTTTAAAGCTTGTGGGCTATATCTGTGAACCTATATTTTTCCAACATCGTCATTGAAAGAATCTTCTTGCATAGTCGGTTCACTGCGCATGCGATTGAAGACCATTAGTTAGTTGTGATTCTTTAGTTCTGTTCTGTGTTTTTCTGGGGGTAGTTTTCGTCTTTGAATTTCGAGGACGAAATTATTTTAAGGAGGGTAGACTTGTCACTACCACATTTTAGGAAAAAAGGTATTTTAGTAATTTTCTATTTAAATAAATATTGTGCATGATAAATAATTTTTGTTGTATTATTTAATTGTTTTTGGATGTTATTTAATTATTTTAAACTTATTTTAGTGGACCCAACTAGTATAGTTTGGACCCATGGACCAACATGAATTAAATAGTTAGATTTGGCCCATTTAGAAAGCCCATAGTTAAGAAGATGGATTAAATTAATTAAGTGATTAGACTAGAAGTTTTCTTCCTTAATTATTTCTTCATGAGAGGCCCCAAGGGGTACATTGGACATTTTACAATTGCTTTGGAGAGGGGCAAGGCCGGCCTATTAAAAGAGGGGAGAAATTTCTCTCTTCTCTCATTCTCATTCCAAATCTAGATCTAGAATTTCCCACTCCCAAATTTCCTCCATTCCCATTCCAATTTCCTACCAAATTCATTCCAAATTCTTTCCAATTCACCATTAGAGAAGGAGGAAGCAAGGATCTAGAAGGAGGAAGCAAGGATCTACAAAGAGGAGCAAGGATCTACAATTTGGAAGCAAGTTCATCTCAATTGGAGGTTTCATTGGGAATCCATCTCCCAATAGGTATAATTCAGATTTTCCCATTTAAATAGCTTCTAAATCTGAGATTTAATCATGTAAAATCAACCTATATGTATGTACTACCCATAGGACTTTGTTTTGTGTTCATAGGAGACCCATGAAGAAAGTTATGGTACTTTTTGTGTTAATTTTGTTGGAATTCTGAATTTATATTTTGTTGTGTGTATCAATTCATCCTATAGATCAATTGGACATGAGCTTATGTGTTTGGGGCTAGTGTCATGTCCATAATTTGGTACATGTGGTTCGTATCCCAACTATTTGGTGATACGTGTTATTTTGGGGGTTTTTCCTCCGACACGGGGCTTTGAACATGTCGTATTTTGACACGGACACATAGATCTACTTTTGACACTTTGATCTATTCATAAATATTATTTGTGATTTGTTTGTATCCTTCGGGATGCAATTGGTTGTGTGTTGGACTCGTGTCACATGCGTATCCTAGATCTAGTGGGATACGGTGTGATACTCTCAAATTGTGTGGATTTTTGAATAGATCTAATTATGTATGGTTTAAATTCTTCAATTATAATTAGTAAATATATATAGATATTATATATTATTTTAGTATATTTATTATAGTAATTATTGTAGCATAGATCTATATATTTTTGTGTGTGCTAATATGATGTACAAATATAATATGTAGCTTTCTTGCATGTAATTATATATGTACTTATGTTAATAGTATAAATTATACATAAATGTTTTATAAAATATATTTATGTGTTTAATTGTGTAATTATATTATTTATAATTATTATGTAATTATTTGTATATTAATGTATATATTTTAGGTGTGCTTCTAGCCATGTAAAATATGAACATTAATATGTGCATGTGTTATAACTATTAATATTTAATTATAAGTTTATATGTGCATATATATATAAGTATATAATTATTTATTTATATATATGTATTGTGATTATTATTGCATATATATATTTATATATATATATATATTTCTGTGTTTTAGTGACAATGGGTTTGTGGCAGTGAAACTGTCGCTAAATAGGCGGGTCAGCAGCAGCCGCTGTAGCCCACTGTGCATTAATGACAGTTCTGTCATTAATGTTGCGGACGGGATCTTAGCAGCAGTGGCGACAGTTTTCGGTGATAGTTGATTAACTGTCACCAATGCAGCAGCAGTGGGTTTTATTACACAGTGGCTTTTGTGACATTTTCTGTGACAGTTGAGACTGTCACTATAAGCTGTTTTAATTAAATTATATTTTTAACTCCCTGTTTTCAGTGACGCTTTGGCAGTTTTAAATTATATTTTATATATTATTATTGTATATATATATGTGTTTTGTGAGGTATAATATTTGTAATAATATATTATTTTATTTGTATAAATATTGGTTGTTTATATATTATATTAGAGTATGTATTATTTGTATTATTAGTATACTTTGTGTGAGTATCTTTTGGGATCTAATTTTTATTCCTAAATTGTTGTATTTTATTTCTATATTATTTATATAGATTTCTTGTGAGGTTGACCTTGGTTTGACCATGTTTGACTTTAGTTGACTTTAGAGTTGACCATAGTTGACTTTTGACTTAGAATTTATTTATTGACCTAGGAGTTGACTAGTTTGACTTGTTCTCTTTCCGGGACCTTGTATTAATGTGGTATTCCATATCTAGGTCTTCGAGGTACCGAGTCAGACATCTGTGAGACTGTTCATTGGACTTCAGGCGAATACATTCTCTGATAGTTTCTCATTTATGATATCCTCTATGTTCGTTGTATCTAGTGTAGATTTACATGTTTCTCTCGACACTATGGTTACACGGATTGGTATATCCGGATCTCGTCATGAGATGTTATTCCTTAGTATATGGTGTATATGGTGCAAGTATTGTTTCATTGGTTATCTTGTACATGTACAGACACCGATTCTCGGGGAGACTAGCTATCTTCTTGGGGAATCTAGTGCCATAGCATACCGTGGTTGGATCTATTATACTAGTTGGGGGTGAAGAGTATTAGTATAGATATGTGATCAAATCCCTATTGAATAAAGTATTGGTAAGCGAATAGTGTTGATCATGCACCCCACGTATGATTAGCCAGGCCGTATTGTATCTTGCCCAAGCCGATCATATGTTAAGCTAGTACTCACACACTTAGTCATTAGTATTATTGTTTCATTGGCATATTGTTCATTATTATATTTCTTTCCAGTATTTCCTTATTGTCTATATATCTCTTGTATCTATTTTGTGCATCTTGTTTATCCACAGCTATTTACTGTTACATAGTTTTTATCATGGATTAGAACTACTGTTAGAGATATACTCTGCTCCTTTCCTGACTGGATATATTTTTCCAGATGACACTGAGGAGTACCCTACCTATTATGGACCCCAGGATGTTGTGGGTTTAGATTCGGAGACCCTGGCTCAAGAGGGACTTATCCCAACTGAGACAGTTGACCCTGGAGTGTAGCTTGTAGTATGATAGTATTCTTTTGTACTGGATTTGTCTCCAGCTTATTTTTGTTACTCTTCAGACTCATTGATGTATTATTTTAAACTCATGAGTTGATGACTATTCTATTCTTATCTGATCCGTGTTCATTCTATCTTAGTTCTGTGATTGAGTACACTATCTTTTGGTGGTTTATTATATTAGATAGACTTTCTAGACAGCGTTCTACCGCCGATTCTGCAGCGTAGGCTGGGCGTTGTTTCCGACTACTACCCTTACCCCGGGTGCGGGTCGTGACACGTTTTTGGTGGTGGCCCATGCAGGTCTAGCTTCACAAGTATGTGATGTCGTGGTAGTGCGACAACTTAGTTGTACTACTGCGAGCCTGCAATAGGATATAGGATATAGGCTGTGATACTCAATCACATCTAGGAAATTGTTTTTGATTCAACTATTCTCCTTTGATATTGATACTTGATCTCTTAAACTGTCCTTTCCTTGATGTCTTACATCTTGTGCCATATTGATTCTTTCTTTCGCTTTGTCTCAGGATGCCGCCTAAGACTAGATCACAGCAGGGGAGAGCAGCTTCTGAGAGGTCTGCGACATCCCGAGGGCCTGCACCAGTCACTTCTCCGGTGATTGGAGTGTCAGCTGCTTTCGGAGGTTCACCACCTACTCAGAGGACTGTGCCAGCTGTATCTGAGGGGCTTCCACCTCCACCTCCTGTGCCAGCAGAGGCGTCACAGATGTTTATACTGTTTTGTGAGATGCTCGAGGCACAGAGGGCTCAGTCAGAGGCACATCAGAGGCAGACCGACGTTCTACGGCAGGGCATCGAGAGTGCTCATCAGCTTGCTCGTGCTGTAGTTGAGAGAGGAGTTCCGATCCAGCAGCAGGTTGTTCCTCAAGTTGCTTAGCTTCGGCCAGGCAATATTCAGGACTTCAAGAAACTGGAGCCTAGGGTTTTCAAAGGGACGGAGGGCATCGTCTATGCTGATGATTGGCTCGAGGACATTGAGCATCTTATGAGGGTGTCTCGTCTTTCTGAAGATCTGAAGGTTGAGGCGGTAGGACTTCAACTGTTCGACGTCGCTCGCACTTGGTTCAGGAATGAGCCGGTTCTAGTTGACGCAGGACAATCTTGGGAGGTATTCAAGGACCTTTTCAAGAAGAAGTTTTTCGCTCGGATGGACATGCTTGACTTGGGGAGACAATTTGAGAGTCTCATTCAGGGAAGTATGTCTGTGGAGGAATACGCTGCGGAGTTCGGTAGGTTGAGCCGATTTGCAGAGTACTTGGTGAGGGAGCTGGAGGTTCGAGCTATTCGTTTCCGAGAGGGTCTAAACTGGGAGGTGAAGATTCTCATTCCGTCTTTTTATGAGACATACTTGGAGATACTTGCGGAGGCACGCAAGGTTGAGCGGGATCTGGGTTTGAAGACCAAGAGAGACCGTAATTCTTTTCTGGGGGCCAACGGCAGTGCAGTATCTGTCAAACGTCCTCATTTCCAGTCCAGACCTTTCCAGCAGCTACAACAGAACCAGACTCCAGCTAGAGCGCCTTTTCACTAGGCACCTCAGCAGCAGAGGCAGTTACAGCAGGCCCCATGCAACTTCTGCAAGAAGCCCGGCCACATCTGGGAAGTTTGCAGTAGGAGGCTAGGAGTTTGTTTGTATTGTGGTACTGAAGGGCATCAATCGAGGGAGTATCCTCGTCGTGCAGTTCAAGGAGCAGCTCCAGCTCCGAGGACACAGACGAGACCACCTGCAGCACAGCCGAGGGGACCGCTTCCGACACAGCAGCAGCGTTTTGTCCAGCATCAATAGCAGGGAGGTGCTTGGCAGGGACGAGCGTTTGCTATGACCGTCGAAGAGGAGGAACCCACAAGAGATGTCATCGCAGGTTCTATTCTTCTTGATTCCATTCCAGCCTTAGCTTTGTTTGATAGTGGTGCTTCCCATAGTTTTGTATCTGTTTCTTTTGCTCTGAAGCATGGTTTGGTAGCTGAGTCTTTGCTTAGGACTTGCAAGATCATGACCGGGGGAGGCATTATCCTGGTTAATGATATTTGCAAGGATCGAAGAGCTACTCTGGGAGGCCGGGAGTTGAGTGCGTGTCTACTTATAATGCCACTTCCAAGCTATGACATTGTACTTGGGATGGATTGGTTGAGTAGGCACCATGCTGCATAGACTGTAGAGGAGGTAGAGTTTTGTTTGGTCCGCCAGGAGAGCCAGAGTTCGAGTTTACTAGAGGAGCTGCGGAGCAGAGAGAAGGCATTATTTGTGGAGCTATGGTAGAAGACAAGGAGTTGCCACATCCGTTGATAGCAGAATTCTTGGATGTGTTTCCTGAGGAATTGCTAGGATTGCCACCAGATCGAGATATTGAATTTTCTATAGACTTGGTGCCAGGTACAGAACCAATTTCGTAACATGTCTATAGAGTAAACAACAGCGAGCTGGTCGAGTTGAAGAAGCAGGTGGACGAATTGCAGAATAAGGGGTTTATCAGATCGAGTTCTTCACCATGGGGAGCCCCGGTATTGTTTGTACCGAAGAAGGATGGATCGGTGCGTATGTGCATTGATTACAGGGCTTTGAATAATCTCACTATCAAGAATAAGTATCCTTTGCCACGGATTGATGATCTGTTTGATCAGTTGAGTGGTGCGAAGGTATTTTCTAAGATAGATTTGAGATCAGGCTACCATCAGATGAAGGTGAAGTCGGAGGACATACTGAAGACTGCTTTTAGAACTCGGTATGGTCAGTACGAGTTTATGGTGATGCCGTTTGGTTTGACTAATGCACCGACGGTATTTATGAACTTGATGAACAAGGTGTTCGACCAGTACCTTGACAGGTTCGTAGTGGTGTTCATCGACGACATACTTATATACTCGAGGACACCGGAGCAACATGAGGAGCATTTGAGGATTGTGTTGGATGTGCTGAGGAAGGAGAAGCTGTATGGGAAGTTGTCCAAATGTGAGTTTTTCTTGGACAAAGTAGAATTCTTGGGGCATGTTGTGACTGGTGATGGTATTTCAGTGGATCCGAAGAAGATTTCAGCAGTGGAATCTTGGAAGACTCCGAGTTCGGTAGCAGAGATCAGGAGTTTCTTGGGATTGGCAGGCTACTACAGGAAGTTTGTGCAAAATTTTTTTGAGGATTGCCGAGCCGATGACCAGACTCACAAGGAAGGATGTGGAGTTTGTTTGGACGGAGGATTGCCAGGTTGCTTTTGAAGAGTTGAAGAAGAGGTTGACATCTGCTCCTATTTTGACGTTGCCATCAGGGTCCGAAGGTTTCACTATTTATAGTGATGCATCGGGGAAGGGTTTAGGTTGTGTTCTTCAGCAGCATGGGAAAGTGATTGCCTATGCATCCAGGCAATTGCGTCCTCATGAAAAGAACTATCCTACCCATAATTTGGAGTTAGCAGCTGTCATATTCGCCCTGAAGTTGTGGAAACATTATTTGTACGGAGAGCGTATGGAGATCTTCACAGACCACAAAAGCTTGAAGTACGTTTTCACGCAGAAGGAGTTGAACATGAGGCAGCATCGGTGGTTGGAATTGATGAAGGATTTTGATATCTCTTTGCAATATCATCCTGGGAAAGCCAATATAGTTGCCGATGCTTTGAGCAGGTATCCGGTAGCTATGTTCTTGATGCAGGATCGATATCTGTTGGAGGACTTGGAGAGCTTGGGCATTAAGGTGATTGTTCCTGGGTTACCTATGCAGATATAGGGATTACAGATACACTCAGATTTGATGGACAGGATCAAGGCAGCACAGTATGATGATGTATCTTTGAGGAATATCAGAGCTCAGGTGAGAGCAGGATTGGAGGATGATTTCACTATTGCAGAGGATGGATCCTTGAGACATGGAGTTAGATTGTGTGTGCCTAGTGGGGAGTTGCGCGAGGAGGTATTGCAGGAAGCGCATCGCTCTCAGTATTCCATACATCCAGGTGCTAACAAGATGTATCGGGATATGCGAGAGAGTGTGTGGTGGTATGGCATGAAGAGGAAAGTGGCACAGTTTGTATCCAGATGCTTAGTGTGCCAGCAGGTGAAAGCCGAGAGGCAGAGGCCAGGAGGGTTACTTCAGCCATTACCCATTCCAGAGTGGAAGTGGGAACACATTACTATGGATTTTGTGTCCGGACTTCCACGATCTCCAGGAGGAAAAGACGCGATTTGGGTCATTATTGATAGATTGACCAAGTCGGCCCACTTTTTGCCTTTTAAAGTGGGTTTGTCTACGGAGAAGCTGGCAGAGATGTATGTGAGGCAGATCATTAGGATACACCGAGTTCCCGTCAGCATAGTCTCAGATCGAGATAGTCGTTTCACTTCTTATTTCTGGAGGAGTTTGCAGGAGAGTTTGGGCAATCAGCTCAAGTTCAGTACTGCATATCATCCCCAGACAGAGGGCAGTCAGAGAGGACTATCCAGACTCTCGAGGATATGTTGCGCACTTGTGTACTAGATTTCGGGGGTTCTTGGGAGGACCATCTCCATTTGGTAGAGTTTGCTTACAACAACAGTTACCAGGCCAGTATAGAGATGTCACCTTTTGAAGCTCTATATGGCCGGAGGTGTCGTACTCCTTTGTCTTGGGACGATGTTGGAGAGAGAATTTTGCTTGGGCCAGAGATGGTTGTGGATGCAGCGGAGAAGGTTCATTTGATCAGAGACAGACTTCGAGTGGCGCAGGACAGACAGCGGCATTGGGCCGATAGCCATCGGAGACCTTTGGAGTTTGAGGTATAGTTTAGATTTTGTTTGTGCTTGTTCTTGTTTGTTATAGATTAAGTTCTTAAGATGGTATTTTGTTCTAGGTGGGTGGTTTGGTATTTCTGAGGATTTCTCCGACACGAGGCACGATTCGCTTCGGTGGAGACGGAAAGCTTAGTCCGCGATTCATCGGACCTTTCACTATTCTAGAGAGGGTCGGTGCAGTTGCTTATAGACTAGACTTGCCACCTGCATTGGAGGGAGTGCACAATGTGTTTCATGTGTCGTAGTTGAGATAATACATGGCAGATCCTAGTCATGTATTGGATCACTCGGAGATAGAGGTGGGCCCTACTCTTAGCTATCCAGAGCAGCCAGTTGAGATTCTGGATCGAAGAGAGAAGGTGCTGAGGAACCAGACTATTCTTTTGGTGCGCGTCGCATGGAGGCATCACTCTCCGGGGGAGTCTACCTGGGAGAGAGAGGATGACATGCGAGAGCGTTATCCATATTTGTTTGTACCTTGAGGTATGTTATTTCTAGTTATGTTCTGTTCATTGTTATGTTCTGTTCATTAGTTAGTTGTGATTCTTTAGTTCTGTTCTGTGTTTTTCTGGGGGTAGTTTTCGTCTTTGAATTTCGAGGACAAAATTATTTTAAGGTGGGTAGACTTGTCACTACCACATTTTAGGAAAAAGGGTATTTTAGTAATTTTCTATTTAAATAAATATTGTGCATGGTAAATAATTTTTGTTGTATTATTTAATTATTGTTGGATGTTATTTAATTATTTTGGACTTATTTTAGTGGACCCAACTAGTGTAGTTTGGACCCATGGACCAACATGAATTAAATAGTTAGATTTGGCCCATTTAGAAAGCCCATAGTTAAGAAGATGGATTAAATTAATTAAGTGATTAGACTAGAAGTTTCCTTCCTTAATTATTTCTTCATGAGAGGCCCCAAGGGGTACATTGGATATTTTACAATTGCTTGGGAGAGGGGCAAGGCCGGCCTATTAAAAGAGGGGGGAAATTTCTCTCTTCTCTCATTCTCATTCCAAATCTAGATCTAGAATTTCCCACTCCCAAATTCCCTCCATTCCCATTCCAATTCCCTACCAAATTCATTCCAAATTCTTCCCAATTCACCATTAGAGAAGGAGGAAGCAATGATCTAGAAGGAGGAAGCAAGGATCTACAAAGAGGAGCAAGGATCTACAATTTGGAAGCAAGTTCATCTCAATTGGAGGTTTTATTGGGAATCCATCTCCCAATAGGTATAATTCAGATTTTACCATTTAAATAGCTTCTAAATCTGAGATTTAATCATGTAAAATCAACCTATATGTACGTACTACCCATAGGACTTTGTTTTGTGTTCATAGGAGACCCATGAAGAAAGTTATGGTGCTTTTTGTGTTAATTTTGTTGGAATTCTGAATTTACATTTTGTTGTGTGTATCAATTCATCCTATAGATCAATTGGACATGAGCTTATGTGTTTGGGGCTAGTGTCGTGTCCATAATTTGGTACATGTGGTTCGTATCCCAACTATTTGGTGATACGTGTCATTTTGGGGGTTTTTCCTCCGACACGGGACTTTGAACATGTCGTATTTTGACACCGACACATAGATCTACTTTTGATACTTTGATTTATTCATAAATATTATTTGTGATTTGTTTGTATCCTTCGGGGTGCAATTGGTTGTGTGTTGGACTCGTGTCACATGCGTATCCTAGATCTAGTGGGATACGGTGTGATACTCTCCAATTGTGTGGATTTTTGAATAGATCTAATTATGTATGGTTTAAATTCTTTAATTATAATTAGTAAATATATATAGATATTATATATTATTTTAGTGTATTTATTATAGAAATTATTGTAGCATAGATCTATATATTTTTGTGTGTGCTAATATGATGTACAAATATAATATGTAGCTTTCTTGCATGTAATTATATATGTACTTATGTTAATAGTATAAATTATACATAAATATTTTATAAAATATATTTATGTGTTTAATTGTGTAATTATATTATTTATAATTATTATGTAATTATTTGTATATTAATGTATATATTTTAGGTGTGCTTCTAGCCATGTAAAATATGAACATTAATATGTGCATGTGTTGTAACTATTGGTATTTAATTATAAGTTTATATGTGCATATATATATAAGTATATAATTATTTATTTATATATATGTATTGTGATTATTATTGCATATATTTATATATATATATATATATTTCTGTGTTTTAGTGACAGTGGGTTTGTGGCAGTGAAACTGTCGCTAAATAGGCGGGTCAGCAGCAGCCGTTGTAGCCCACTGTGCATTAATGACAGTTCTGTCATTAATGTTGCGGGCGGGATCTTAGCAGCAGTGGCGACAGTTTTCGGTGACAGTTGATTAACTGTCACCAATGCAGCAGCAGTGGGTTTTATTACACAGTAGCTTTTGCGACGTTTTCTGTGACAGTTGAGACTGTCACTATAAGCTGTTTTAATTAAATTATATTTTTAACTCCCTGTTTTCAGTGACGCTTTGGCAGTTTTAAATTATATTTTATATATTATTATTGTATATATATATATGTGTATATATATGTGTTTTGTGAGGTATAATATTTGTAATAATATATTATTTTATTTGTATAAATATTGGTTGTTTATATATTATATTAGAGTATGTATTATTTGTATTATTAGTATACTTTGTGTGAGTATCTTTTGGGATCTAATTTTTATTCCTAAATTGTTGTATTTTATTTCTATATTATTTATATAGATTTCTTGTGAGGTTGACCTTGGTTTGACCATGTTTGACTTTAGTTGACTTTAGAGTTGACCATAGTTGACTTTTGACTTAGAATTTATTTATTGACCTAGGAGTTGACTAGTTTGACTTGTTCTCTTTCCGGGACCTTGTATTAATGTGGTATTCCATATCTAGGTCTTCGAGGTACCGAGTCAGACATCTGTGAGACTGTTCATTGGACTTCAGGCGAGTACATTCTCTGATAGTTTCTTATTTATGATATCCTCTATGTTCGTTGTATCTAGTGTAGATTTACATGTTTCTCTCGACACTATGGTTACACGGATTGGTATATTCGGATCTCGTCATGAGATGTTATTCCTTGGTATATGGTGTATATGGTGCAAGTATTGTTTCATTGGTTATCTTGTACATGTACAGACACCGATTCTCGGGGAGACTAGCTATCTTCTTGGGGAATCTAGTGCCATAGCATACCGTGGTTGGATCTATTATACTAGTTGGGGGTGGGGAGTATTAGTATAGATATGTGATCAAATCCCTATTGAATAAAATATTGGTAAGTGAATAGTGTTGATCATGCACCGCACGTATGATTAGCTAGGCCGCATTGTATCTTGCCCAAGCCGATCACATGTTAAGCTAGTACTCACACACTTAGTCATTAGTATTATTGTTTCATTGGCATATTGTTCATTATTGTATTTCTTTCCAGTATTTCCTTATTGTCTATATATCTCTTGTATCTATTTTGTGCATCTTGTTTATCCACAGCTATTTACTGTTACATAGTTTTTATCATGGATTAGAACTGCTGTTAGAGATGTACTCTGCTCTTTTCCTGATTGGATATATTTTTCCAGATGACACTGAGGAGTACCCTACCTATTATGGACCCCAGGATGTTGTGGGTTTAGATTCGGAGACCCTGGCTCAAGAGGGACTTATCCCAACTGAGACAGTTGACCCTGGAGTGTAGCTTGTAGTATGATAGTATTCTTTTGTACTGGATTTGTCTCCAGCTTATTTTTGTTACTCTTCAGACTCATTGATGTATTATTTTAAACTCATGAGTTGATGACTATTCTATTCTTATCTGATTCGTATTCATTCTATCTTAGTTCTGTGATTGAGTACACTATCTTTTGGTGGTTCATTATATTAGATAGACTTTCTAGACAGCGTTCTACCGCCGATTCTGCGGCGTAGGCTGGGCGTTGTTTCCGACTAGTACCCTTACCCCGGGTGCGGGTCGTGACAAGGAATGATACTGATCGATGATCCCGGATCTATGTTAATCCGGTCGACCTCCATGGAACCAACATATCCGGTATAATAGAGGGGTCTGTCATGCTTGTTGTGTTTCAACAGCATGTCATCTTGGGTGAAAGTGATATTCGGGACCACCTTCATCACACTATGGCATTGAGGACATGCCACACATTGTTCATCAGGGGACTTGAGCTGGGTCAAGTATGCATCCGCCTGCATTAATGCTTCACTCAGGGCTTGACGAGTGTCTTTAGAAAGCCTGAGTAGTTCAAAAATAGACGATCTGGCTGGTGTATTAGCCAACTGGGCCAGGATGTCGAAGTTATATGGCTTCTCCCAACCTTTATTTTGAATAATCTTTAAAGCTTTGTCAAAGCGCACTTTTTTTTGCTTGCCCTTGTCCGCCGAAGTTGGTCTCGAAGGACCGGCCTCTGGTATGACAGGTTCCGGTTCTGAATGTTTGGCAGCTGAAGCGTCTGCCGATGCATCTTCCTGACTTCCTCCATAGTTCTTGAGGTAGGCTTTCACTGAATAGGTTCCAGTAGCCAAGACCTCTTCTTCTGATGTCGAGGATATTGCAACCATATGACATGGTTTATGCTTTGAGTTCTTTCTAGACTTAGCCTTAGCAGCTTGAGTCTCTTCCTCGATCTCTGACACCAGATCTGGATGAACCCACATAATCTCGCCGTGCTGGGTAGTTAGGGGTACCAGGTCATGAATTTGATACCTGGTTGGAGGGAGATTAACAATGTTCATTATTGTCCGGGAAATAGGTACAACACCATCCGGAACTTCTTGAGGAGGCAGATTGCCAAATTGAAGAGAGATCATCTTGGCTGTGACCGTCTTCTCGCTGTTGCGCAGAGTGATGGCCTTAGCATCGATTAACTCCTGGATTTTCCTCTTTAGTACATAACACGCCTTTGTGGGGTGATGTATGTACTATGGAAAATGCAGTACTTGGGGTTATTGGTACTGCCGACTTCATTAGGCCGCTTTACCTCAGGGAGGGTAATCTTGCCACTTTTGACTAGACACTCGAATATGCTTGGAATATCGTCGTCGTCAAAAGAATATAATTCAATGGGCCTGGAAGTCCCAGGTTTTGTCTGTGCGGTTGTCACAGTCTTTTTCCTGGACGTATTAATCGCCAGAGATTTTTTTCCTTTGGAACCATGAGGATGGTCGCTGTTGGAGGATGACCTTTTGCCTCTATCAGAGGCAGATATCATAATTCCATTATCACGCGTCTTCCGACTGTTGTCTTCAGCGGCCACCGCTGTGATGATGAACGAGGGCCAATTATGGAACTGATATGGTCCTGCGAACACCAAGATTACTGGAAGAAGGTTCTTCCTGCAAATGTCCACCAATGCCGAGTCTGGAACTCCGGGAGGCATTTGCAAAGTGGCTTGACGAAAACGTTCGATGAAAGTGCGAACGTTCTCTTTCTCCTTCTGCTTTACTTCGTTGAGAGAGGAAATAGACATGTCCATCCCTCCTTCGTAGAATCGCGCAAAGAACAAAGTCTTAAAATCTTTAAAGGAAGTAATGTAGTTGTCCGCAAGACTACGGTACCACTGATAAGCCACTCCCGAGATACAGCCTTTGAACACTTGAATAAGAAGGGCGTCATTCCCTTGCAATAACACCGTCATCATACTAAAGTATTTCATGTACTGGCTCGGTGATGTCTTTTCCTCAAACAAAGCCATAGTCTGTGGTTTATATTTAGGAGGAAAAGGGATCTCATCCCAGATAGCTGGGTAAGGCTGGTTGATTCCCAATTTCTTTAGCTGATCCTTATATTTTAAGGCATCAAATTAGGCTTTCAATTCCTGCACCGCCTGTATCGGATCTTCAGCCGGTAGAGGGACCGTGGAGTGGTGAGAGATTGGTTGTATCGTAACTCCAACAGGAGGCAATACATTCTCCAAATTAGGAAGTGGAGGAGCTGCTGACTCCTGATCTAGAGCAGGCTCCTGATTCGCATTGGATGGTGGTAAGTCCACTCCCACACGTATTTGAGTCAGAGGGACCGATGCTTGAACTATAGCAGCTGTGTGTTGAGTCAGCATCATCTGGTGCATATTCTCCATCATGGACTGTATCTCTTTCAGAGATATCTCCAACATAGTGATGCGTTGCTCAGTACTTCCTGACGAGGAAGCCTTTTCGCGTTCATCTTCAATGACATAGACTCCCATTTCTCTGGATGTTATTGAAGGGTTAGTATATGTCACTATAGAGAATGACTCTATACTTTCAGCATCTGATTCGGGAAACTGGCGACCCCCAATGTTGGAATCAGAATAATACGAAGCAGGTTGTCGTAACCTTGAACAGGCCCCAGCTTCAATGTTCTCAAGGATTTTGTTGAATCTCCTTTGGCTTAGATTTCTAGAGGGATGACGTCTTGAATTTGACCTTCCTCTAGGAATGTGTGAAGCCTTGTTCACTGATGCAAATGTAGGCTCTTCTTCCTGTAAAGGCAGAGAGTAGTTCAACCGGTCAAAAATCGACCATTTTGCTTCAGAAAAGCAATAATTAACTACAATTTTATGACTATTACAACAGTGCTCCCTAGGGGGTGTAATAGACATGTTGGAAGATCCTCTATCTTTGCGCTTCTGGATCAGATATTCATGCAAGTCGGGAGGATTAACAGAAGAAGAAGAAGAAGGCTTGTTCTTCCTGTTTACATCAGTTGGAATACGAATATTGGGAACCCCAACCCTTGCTCTGCCACCTATATATAGCAGCTCAGCCATATGAGTGGCACATGATCCATGGGGAGCATATCTGTCCAAAAACTGGGCTTTCCTTTCGCTAAGGGGATTGACCTGGCGTAATTTGGAACTATGCTCAGGTTGGCGTACAACTGAGGAAGTCCTCAATCGGCCATCAGCTTCTCGCATAATCTGGAGAGCGAGCATATTCTTCTCTTGTTGGCGTAAAGGCCGAGAGGTTGAGAGATCCGCCACTTATTTTCCCTTGCGTAGATTGTAGAGCCCATCTGCTTTTCCAAGGAGGAAAGATGCATTTTTATGCACGAAGCACATTGGGAATTTCTGAATTGGCGCTGAGGCATTATCAGAAATTTTGTCTGCCACGTCACAGACGGGAGACTGAGTTTTACGCGCAGAGCACAGAGCAGACTTCTGGACTAGTACTGAGGCATAACCAGAAGCTTTGTCTACCATGTCACAGATGGGAGACAGAATTTTACGCGCAGAGCGCGGAGTAGACTTCTGGACTAGCACTGAGGCATGGCTAGAAGTTTTGTCTACCACGTCACATACGAGAGAAAGTATTTTACGCGCGGGGAGCGGAGGTTGCGGAGCTACAACCTTGCTGGTCAGAGAAGCCAGAGAGTCAGCAGGAATGGTAGGGGATGTCCGGGGCATCCACACTGTACGCAGTTTCCTGTTATCTTGGACAGAGAGGGAGTGAGAGCTACCCCCTGCTCAAAGCATGTCTTCGTAGGCAGTTTGGTCGAATTGTACGACCAAGGTCTTCTTCATTGATCCTACTGATACTGCATCGTATTGAGCAATTGTTTTCTCGTCAGATGAGAAAGAGGTCCCCAGTAGAGTTACCATCTTGTGTTTGATAATAAACGGAAGAAATAAAACTAGGTTTATACGAAACCCTTTCTTAGGTTTACAAATAAGAAGTACTATTAATCCTATACGAGGATGTTAAGTACAAAATTTAATCTGGGTAAATATTGTTATAGGAGTCTGATCTAAGGTCGATCACTTTGTCCCTTGGACCACACGTTGATGAAGAAGTGCTTATAGAAGAAGGAGATACTTCAAAGATTGTAAGAGGGAGTGGATGCTCGATGTCAAAATCGTCGATCACTACTCTCTGTCTGTGCTCCTCTCTCTCAAGAATATATTTCTGACCTTTCGACCTTCTGACTTCTGTTCTCCAAGTTTTTGACCTTTTTTTTGACCTTGGACCTCTGTGGACGGAGGTCTCTATTTATAGAGTTTTAGTGACAATAACCGTCCAGTCGGCGTAGAAGTCGGACAGTGGAGAGTGTGGCACTTTTTACGCAGCGGTTAGAATAACTGCCACCCACGTATGAATGATATTCTGAATTCGCGTGTGACGCGTGTCCTATTATGAGGAAACGCGTATAACTGCTGCGAAGATCACGGCATGCAAGCTATGTAGGTAACTGTCCCTCGCGTAGAAAAGGTTGGCGTAAAAGCCAATGACTGTCACCATGGCATAGAAGCCAAATAGTTGTCAAACTGGCGTAGAAGCCAGGTAGGCGTAGAAGCCAGGTTCTGCATGGATAGGTAGCTAGCATAAAAGATAGCCGCTCCTCCTTCTTTGACTGACGTCTTGAACGTAGTTTAAACCAAATAGCCTTATCACGCACCAATACAAATATGGCCTGAGTTGGCGTATTCCGAGAAGATAGCATACGGCGTGCTCCTGTAGCTAAAAATGGCCAGGATGACGTATTTCAAGGAGATAGCGTACATCGTGCTCCTATAGCTGAAAATAGTCCGATGGCGTAATATGCAGAGGTGATGATGTGGACATATTAGCCGTAATTATGGCTCACCCAGTCTTTAAAAATAGAACCAAATTTTGTGCATTAATTGCAGAGATCTGCCCCCATCACGCGCATTAACTGCAGAGACGTGGTTCGAGCTCTGTACGAAGAGCAGCTTTTGACGTTGCAGTTTATTTTTTCTTCTGCTGAGCGTAAAAGCTCACATCTGCCCGTATAAAACTAGGCAGCGTATTCCTTTGAATGTGTAAAAGCAATTTGTATCAAAGAAATGCCGCTAAACGACGGTTTGGGTCTCTATGCCGAATTATCATTACAGCCGTCGTTTGGATAGTCGTACAGTACTCTTTGTCAGGAGTCAGGTTCACTGCATGATCTGACAGGTTTATTCGAGGAATACGAAGAGTTCCTCGTACACTCCCATACTGCATTAAAAGCAGATGGGTTTTACGCCATAAAGGTGAGGTAGCAACCTTTTTACGCTGAAGCAGTTTAAAATACTGCATTACGCGGGTTGTTCTGGAGCTATGTTTTACGCTGTACTAGCGATGAAGCTCTGCTGTACGCCGATAGCTCTGAAGTCATATCTTACGCCACATAGCACTAAAAACTCTGCTTTACCCGGATTTTATGCATACTGCGTATAATTCTGTAGCGTATTTTTTATGCTTCTACAGGCATCAGCATCCAGATTATGAGATCGTGGCACATGCTCTAGGTAGAATCCTTTGAAAGTCATTGCTATCTCGATCGTTGCCTGGTGATAAGGAATGAGGTCTGGATTACGGACTTCATATATTCCTCTGACCTGATTGACGATTAGCAGAGAATCACCAAAAGCTTCCAGATATTCGACGTCCAATTCTTTAGCGACTTGGAGTCCGATGAGTAGGGCATTATATTCTGCCACATTATTATAGCAGGTTTTGCTAAGAGAATATGCTCGATAGATGACGAGTTTATCAGGAGTGACCAGGACAATTCCTACTCCAGAAACTATGTTTTCCTTGGGACCAGTCCTGGAGGCACCATCGAAGAATAGCTGCCTAGTAACACTTTCCATCACTTAATTATATTCTGCAACTTCGTCGGGAATGTCCTCGTATAGTTTAGAGATTTCCGGAATTGGATGAGCAGCTAAGAAATCAGCCAATGCTTGACCTTTTATGGACTTCTGCGGGACGTACACTATATCCTAAGGTGTTAGTAACATCGCCCAAGTCGCCAGTCGAGAATTAAGGACACTTGGCTTGTTCATCAATACCCGAAGAGGATTGATCCTGGAGATGATATGAATATTCTGGCCTGTGACATAGTGTCGCATTTTTTGAATGGCAAACATTAGGACCAAGCATTCTTTTTTCACTAGATTGTACCGGTATTCAGCTCCGACCATCATCCTGATTAAATAGTAGATAGCCTGTTCATGACCCTCATCGTTCCTCTGTGTGAGGAAAGCTCCCAAAGAATGATCCATTGCTCGAACATACAGCAAAAATGGTTTTCCTATGACGGGAGGCACCAGAACTGGAGGATTAGTGAGGTAGCGTTTGATATCATTAAACGCTTGCTGACAGGCTTCGTCCCATACGAAGGATACACCTTTTCTTCATGAGACGAGAAAATGCTGACACCTCCCAGAGAGATTGGATATGAATATCCTGATAATAGCCAGATGACCTTGAAATCTCCTGAGTTCTCTCATATTACGGGGTGGTCGCATTTCTAGGATGGCCTTCACTTTATCAGGGTCCACTTGAATGCCTTTAGCGGTAATGATAAATCCCAGGAATTTGCCACTGGATACACCAAGAAAGGACTTTGTAGGATTCATTTTGAGTTGGTATTGGCGCATCAACTCAAACACTATCTTTAAGTCTTGGATGTGATTATCCTTGATGCGGCTTTTGACCGCTATATTATCCATGTAATATTCCACTATTTTGTATAGGTGCTCATGGAATATGTTACTCATAGCTCGTTGGTACGTAGCCCCGGCATTTTTTAGTCCGAAAGGCATGACCGTGTAGCAATATACCCCCAATGGTGTCCGGAAGGCAGTATGCTTCTCATCTTCAGGATGCATCTTGATTTGGTTGTATCCTGAAAATCCGTCCATGAAAGACATGCGTTCAAAACCGCATGTATTATCGATCATGACGTCTGTAATGGGAAGAAGAAATTTATCCTTGGGGCAGGCTGCATTCAAATCTCGGTAATCGATGCAGATACGTACTTTCCCACTTTTTTTCATGACTGGGACAACATTGGCGACCCAGTCAGGATGTTGTTCTTCCCGAATGAAGCTACAGGCTATCAACTTCTTGATTTCAGCTTTGATGGTAACCATCATATCCGGACGAAATCGGCGTTGATGTTGCTTCACTGGCTTCGAATTGGGTAATATGTTGAGTTTATGAGTAGCCACTTTTGGATCAAGACCTGGCACATCCTCATAATTCCACGCAAAGACGTCGATATATTCTCTTATCAGCTAGAATATTTCTTCCCTTTCTTCTTTGGAAAGATTATTACTGATAAATATCAGCTTTGGCGAAAGTTCATCCCCAACGTCGATTTGGATAACTTTATCTTTAGTGGGAGGTTCTCTCTGCTCGAACCGGAGTTCCCATTGCGTATCCATTTGCTGAGCCCAGGAGTCATTCTCAAACGGTTCAGATTGTTATTCGTCTGCTTCGAGGAAATCTGTCAATACCATATTTACTGATAATGCTCGTTCGAGATCATCAGATGAGCCGGAGGATAATGAGCTATCTTGAGAAGAGGAAAAGATATTCCCATTTGACTCAGAAGTTGCAAGGGAGGTGGTATACCCTAACCCAAAATGAGTTCGTTGACAGTAGAGATCACCGTACAATTGCATTCGCCTGCCTTTTCCGTAGTTAAGACCTGGTTCCAGCTTCAAGTCATAACTCATACTTTGCATAATCTTCAAAGCTTGTGGGCTATATCTGTGAACCTGTATTTTTCCAACATCGTCATTGGGAGAATCTTTTTGTACAGTCGATTCATTGCGCATACGACCGAAGACTATTGGATGCGGACTGCTGCGAGTAGGCAGGACAATAAAGATAGAATCCTCTTGTGGCCCATATATCGTGATGACATTAGATGGTGATGCTACTTCCCACACATACGGATGATAGGAATCTATAGCTTTCAAGAATCTTTGTGCTATAGGTTCTATATCGTTATGGGGAGAGGATTCCTGATTTAGAATTTGAGCGTCAATGTACTGGAAAAGAGGATCTTTATTATCGTCAGAAACTACGTTCCTGGTTATATTTACATCAGTCGGCTGCTTGTTGCGCCGGAGGTTGATGACCAAAGTTGGAGGCTTCTGGTTCAAAGTGATCACTAGAGGATCACCTCCTTGTCCTGACTTGGTTTTGTTCAGGTGGATAGCCGTGGGTTCCGTGACTTTCGGACGAGTAGTTCGCCCTTTCACCTTGATTGACAGAGGTTGCTCGGTCGAAGGTTCTTCTGGCTCCCGGTGGGATTTCTCCTCTATTTTGCCTGACACCTCCTCCATGTAGTCTTGGGTGTACAACATGGCATCAGAGTAATAGAATTCTACTCCTTTAAACGGGTTAAGATTAGCAAACTCCGTTTGTACTATTCCTTGGGCATCTACATATTTGAAGCATTGGTGTAGAGTCGAAGGAATGATGTTGTGGTCGTGGATCCACGGTCTGCCCAGCAAAATATTGTAGGACACCTCTGAATCAATGACATAGCATGTAGCCACTGATCTGAGGTCGCCAATATGGATCCTCAAACGAATCTTCGCCAACGGCTTATTTTTCCTGGCGTTAAAGTCCACGATTGTAGTGGTGGTGTAAGCCAATTCGCTGGTAGGAATCCTTAGCGGTCGGAGTAGACTATGAGGAATGATGCTGATCGATGATCCTGGATCTATATGAATCAGGTCGATCTCCATGGAACCGACATATCCGGTGTAATAGAGGGGTCTGTCATGCTTGTTGTATTTCAACATCATGTCATCTTGAGTGAAAGTGATATTCGGGACCACCTCCATCACACTATATCATTAAGGAGATGCCACAGGTTCTTCATCAGGGGACTTGAGCTGGGTCAAGTATGCATCCGCCTGCATTAATGCTTCACTCAGGGCTTGACGAGTGTCTTTGGAGAGCCTGAGTAGTTCAAAAATGGATAATCTGACTAGTGTATTAGCCAACTGGGCCAGGATATCGAAGTTATATGGCTTCTCCAAACCTTTGTTTTGAATATTCTTCAAAGGTTTGTCAAAGCGCACTTCTTTTTGCTTGCCCTTGTCCGCCGAAGTTGGTCTAAAAGGACCTGCCTCTGGTACGACGGATTCAGGTTCCGGAAGTTTGGCATCTGAAGTGTCTGCTGATGCATCTTCCTGACTTCCTCCATAGTCCTTGAGGTAGGCTTTCCCTGAACGGGTTCCAGTAGCCAAAACCTCTTCTTCTGATGTCGAGGATATAGCAACCATATGACATAGTTTATGTTTCGAATTCTTTCTAGACTTAGCCTTAGCAGCTTGAGTCTCTTCCTCGATCTCTCACACCAGATCTGGATGAACCCACATAATCTCGCCGCGCTGGGTAGTTAGGGGTACCAGGTCATGATTTTGACCCCTGGTTGGAGGAAGATTAACAATGTTCATCGTTGTCCGGGAAATGGGTACAATACCATCCGGAACTTCTTGAGGAGGCAGATTGCCAAATTGAAGAGAGATCATGTTGGCTGTGACCGTCTTCTCGCTATTACGTAGAGTGATGGCCTTAGCATCGATCAACTCCTGGATTTTCCTCTTTAGTACATAACACGCCTTTGTAGGGTGATATATGTACCTATAGAAAATGCAGTACTTGGGGTTATTGGTACTGCCGACTTTATTAGGCCGTTTTACCTCAGGGAGGGTAATCTTGCCGCTTTTGACTAGACACTCGAATATGCTCAGAAAGCAGATTTACCCTGCTTTCTCGTATTGGAGGATGGGTCTAGGCCCAGTTTTGTATCCTCCCACCGTTGATCATATGTCAGTCGGTTTGCGATCACCGCCTGACTGCTGGAGAAGATGGATGAAGAATTTAGCCCCTGCGAGAACCTGGCAGAACAGATTCTGGGCGCGATCTTCAGACGACGATGAGGAAGTCCTTTGTAGACGGGATTTCCCTCATATGTAATCATGAAAATGAAGAAAAACCCTTGTAGACTGGATTTCCCTCATATGTAATCATGCTTTTAATTTTAATAAAATTGTCTTCCTTTTTGTATATGATCATCTTACCATACTTTGCTGTGAAATCTGAATATGTGTAGCTTTGACACGTCTGATACTTTACGCCGACTCTTTTTAGAAAGAGTGCTAGGTCCTCTCCTGTCTTTTACGCATAACTAAGAATGCACAAAAATCCGCTTTAGCAGTCGAGTGTTCGAACTGTCCTGCTGTTAGGAATGAGGAACCGCGTAGAATTCTGAACTATTTTTACTTCTGATAAACATAATTTTTGTTCAGACCATCGTCTTTAAGAATGATTTCTCGAAAATCCCTTGGAACAGGGCGAGAAATGGCTGTCAAAAACTGAGTCGCCATCTTGAACTGTTAGACGAAATATTCAGACTGGATTCTGGATGAACTTCGAATCGACCCATGAAGAAGAGTAACTTTTAATGTTGAACTCTGTATGCCTTGGGTACTTGGGATATTTTGAGGTAAAGAAGGAGTATCTTCTGTGTGAACTCCTGTAATTGACCACCTTGAGAATCGTTCAGATGTGCTATACTAGCCTGCGCATTTTTCAGATATGCGAAAAGTCGTAGAGCGTGAAATCATAAGTTTGTTGTCTCTGAGCGTAAAAAGCCACCGAGCGCGCGATCATAGATTCGTAGCTGCTGAGCGTGAAATCGTAGGTTCGTAGCCTCTCGAGCGTAAAAGCTACCGAGCATAAAAGCATCCGGGCGTAGAACCATAGACTAGTAGCCTGTGAGCATAAAACCGTAGATCCGTAGCTGTCGAGCGTAGAAAGCTCCTTAGCGTAAAAACTGTAGATTTGTAGCTTCTGAAAAGAAAATCTTCTGAGCGTGAAGTCATGGATCCGTTGCCTCTGAGCGTAAAAAGCCACCGAGCGTGAGATCATAGATTCGTAGCTGCTGAGCGTGAAGTCGTAGGTTCGTAGCCTCTCGAGCGTAAAAGCTACCGAGCATAAAAGCATCCGGGCGTAAAATCATAGACTAGTAGCCTGTGAGCATTAAACCATAGATACGTAGCCGTAGAGCGTAGAAAGCTCCTTAGCGTAAAAACCGTGAATCTTCTTTGCACGAAAACTTTTTGAATTCGCTGACTATCCGCCTTCTCTGAGTAAATAGGCTGACGTAGTCCCCAATCATAACCAAATATTAAATGTAAGATTTGGTTCGGGATTCGAGGAGTCCATCCGAACTCTATATATACCCCAAGTTTCTGAGAGAAAAACTTTTTATCCGTCTTCTGCGAAAGAAAACTTTTGACTGTTCGAGTTTTTCTTCGTTTCTTCTCCGAGTCTTCAAAGTTTCCAGTAATGGCCTCGAAACAAGTCTCCTCCTCTAAGGAAAAGAAGGTTGCTTCTTCTTCTCGTTCTTCTGCTCAAGCGGGGGCAACTTCCGTCGGGCACGGCGAGCTTCATTCTGAACGAAGTATCCCGCCGACTAGCAGTGCACCCGGCCTTAAAGGTATAGCTTTTGGGATGAAAAAGAACGACTGAAAATCCTTCGCACACGTTGTACATGAACGCGCTAGGTCGTCTTCTGTGCTGATAGCCTCTTCGAGGAAGATGATACACAGAGATGTTTCATCTTTTACGCCCATATTTCTAATGCGTCAGCGCAAAACTCCATATTTTTGCAGTCTGGCGTAAAAGCTTTGACTGTCGAAAGTTGGCGTATACTATATAATTTGAGTGTTGCGCAGGGATGGAAATTCTGACGTAATAACTCAAATTTTGGCAGTTAGGCGTAAAACACAGACCGTCAAAAACTTTACGTATACTGCCAGTCTTGAATTATACGCATTGGAATGGGATTTCAGCGTAAAAAGCTCAAGTTTTTTGCAGTCTTGGCATAAAGCATAGACTGTTGATTTTTTTACATATGCTGTAAGATTTATGGGAACTGATGTGTTTTTCTTGCACTCTTGTAGTTAACTTGCATGCGTCCCCACTAGCCGATGTGATGGGTTCTGCCGCCGGGATGCTGCACTCCAAAATCTGGAGGATCTGTCGCACGTGACATTTCCTATCTCCGGGTCCCAGTATCCTGAAGGAAGGAAAATTTTGATATCGGCTCAGGGCGAGCGAACGCTGCTGAACATGATCAACGGAGAGCCCCTGACGTACATAGATGGGGACCAATACATAAAGCCGACTTTCCTCTTCGGGGACATGATTGACAAGCAGTCCCAGACGAAGCCCAAGAAAGAACCCTGGGTCTTCCCTGCCGAAAGCTTGGTTTTGTATCTGTCCAAGATGCCGAGAGACTATCCCATCTCGGCATTCTTCCATGCTACACATCCCAGGAGGATGTCGTGGACGCTGACTCCTGATCTTCACGGCAGGCCGGAGAAGATATTTCATCTGAAAGGAGCAGACCAGGGGTCATTTGTCAGCCGCCCTACTGGCAATGTGACGATGTTCAGGGGACTGTACCCGGGCAGTGTCCCGAGTGAAGACAGTTTAGTGATCCAGTCGGTCCAATTACCGACTTTCTGTAATGATTTTATGGGGCGCGGGGGAGTATACCCTAAGGTGAACCCTCAGACAGGCGGGTGGATCACCCCCATAAATCTTCGATGGGCTCGCTTAGCTGATTGGGCCCTGAAGCATTTTTAGATCGAGCTAGAGAGCATTGGTCTGTTTGCAGCTGTGAGTGCCACCAGTGTTGGGTTGCCTCTAAACCCCAACCTATTTCTGGCATTGATGGAGCGATATATCTCGCTCACCGGGACTTTTGCCACTCCACTGGGGGAGTTGGGATTGGCCCTCCACGAGATGGCAGAGATCTCCAGACTGCCAAAGGGGGATACTCCATATGAAGAGTATGTTCCCACGAACCGGAAGTTGGGGGATTTGGACCCTCGGTAGTGGAAGTGTACCAGGAGCTGATGTGCCACTACCTCGCTTGCACCGTCTTTTATGGTGATCCCTCAGATTTGGCTCACATCAGTAAATGGACGTCCTACCTCTTCTTTCACCGGTCCAGGGCTGCTAAGCCGAAGAAGGTATTAGAAGGCAAGGATCAGCCTTTGAATCCTCTGAGCGTGCTTAATGCTCAGGTAGTTGACGATCTCATGGAAGACGCTGGGGCTCCGGACTTGATCCTCGACGAAGGGATAGGGAAGTATCCCATAGGCACCAAGGCCTATAGTTATTTGAGGCGTTGCCGCAGGCCTCTGTCTAGGAAAGATCAACTGGCTGGCTTCCTCTCCATATGGCTGCACCGACTGGTGGTACCCGGCATCGCATCTGCGGACCGCATTCACCGCAACATGCTATGGCCTGCAGTGCATCTGGTGTTTGGGGCAAAACTGGGCTTGCTCCCTGCCATGGTGTGCCGTATTCAAGCTGGCCTGAGGGCCATGACTGACGGGCTGCTTGCCTATGAAACTCGGCGTGATAGCTTTCCCAGGGTAGAATTACCATACCTGTATCTGATGGGATGGTTAATTCTTCATAACCCCAGGGTTATGTCTTCTGGCTCTAGCAGTAGCTCGGGAGCTAGTTTCTTGTTGAACTACCAGAATTCCTCCTGGAATGTGACCACAGTTATAGACTGTCGGCGGTCTCTGAACCTCAGTCATAGATGAAAGCTCTTCTGCACTGTCCCCCCTGTACATCTCAATCAACAGGGGATCAGACTTCAGGACGTAGGTGACGGGAAGACCGTTCTTTCTCCCGAGTCTTTTATTTTGTTGGTCTGCATTAGACCTTCCCACCTACTGTACAGGAGTGAAGACCATTGCTTCTTCGAGCCCTACTTACCTAGTCGATTTGCCAGGCAATTCGGGTACGACCAGTTGCACGTGGGCAATACCGTTACCAGCTTCAGGTCCAGGGGAGGACTCATTGATGGAGCCAGAGGATGGCGATATTTCATCATGGGTTGCACCGAGGCAACTTTTACCGTGCCCGTCATTTTACTCTCCACGGAGCTACGCATTCTCCACTCGTATGCCCAGTTCTATGTGGCAACCAACAACTTCCATCACGATTTTGATATGCATGGAAGTTTTAGGGTGCCTTCTTCCAAGTCTTGGGGAAGAGTCAAAGTCCCCTCGGTTTCTTCTGACGAGGGTGAGGAGTCCGTCAATCCAGATGAGCCTCTGTTGGCGGTATAGAGGGGTGAAGTACCTCTGCCTGAAGGGCCTTTGGTAATCTCTGGGAAGCGAATGGCTCCTACTCCGAAGGAGACTTCCCCTCGCAAGAGGAAGAAGAAGACGGTTATTCATCTCCAGATTCCTGGTATTGAGGCTCCTAGAAGTGAGCCTGCATCTCCCCATGTCGGGGATGATTCTTTGATTGGAGGTTCCTCGCCTTTTAGAGAGGGAACCTCGACAGTCCCGGCTGGCGGTGCCGGAGAATTCCTGCTGGAGGCTGCTGTCGCTACTACCGGTTCAGGTAGTGGAACGAGATCGCCTTCGGGGCTGAGCCGAATGAGGATATCTTTATCTGAATCAGCATCGGGAGAGACCCCTACCGTGTCTGTCAGTGCACCCAGCGAGATTCCAACCGATGAACCTCGGTTGAAATTTGACGAGGACCTGGAAGAGCACTCGCCAGTGTTCGTTAGAGCACCCCCTTCTCCAGGTATGATAGCTTGCCTAGCATCACTGAGAAATAATTTAGCCGTACTGGTCGCGGACGTGTCATATACACCATTGGCCATGGGTAAATATCGTCTTTTATGCCTCTTCTTTTAGGAAAATTAACATTATGCTGATATTAACTTCCTTTTGTCTTCTTTTCAGGGGAAGACATCTTCGGGGAGGGCAGTATAGATGCACCCTTTGGCTCTGTGTCAGGTCCTGACAGCGACACGGAGGTGCCTGATTTTGAAGAGGAAGCATCTTCGGGTGCCGGCTCTTTTGTCGAAGAGATTCTGATATCTCAAGAGGAGGATGAGCCTGTCGTTGCGACAATGCCTCCTTTGAGTACGCCGGTCACTTTGTCCGGTGTTGGCGCTTCTTCTTTTGTCACACCTCCTGTTGAGGCGACGGCCGTGGCAACATCGTCTGCGATTGTTCTTGGAGGGGGACTCGCCACTATCGCGGCCACTCCCAGCGTCCATTCGGATCTAGCTGCGCTGTACGCGCAGTACACTGGTATCTTCTACACCACCTTGAAAATGTTAATATCAATGGTGTTAGAGAAGAATTTGTGCTTTGCATCACTGAGGAGGTCCTCCCGGGCCTTTATAGTGCTGATCCGAGAATTCAACGACATTGGGGTAGCTGACGCGCTGGAGGAGATAGTTAATGGTTTGGAGCAACCCATTAACGAATACTTGCAGCTAGTTCAGGACAACATTGACGGTCTCGTTCAAGCTAGGTACGACTCCCTGACTGCGCAGTTTGCTGAACATATGGCATCTCTGAATAAGTCCATTGAGGCTCAGCAGCGGGAGATGGACGAAGAACATGTCCAATTGGGGTATGTCGTTCCCGAGTTGACCCGGTACGAAGCAGAATATGAGGAAGCGGCAGCGCAGGCCCGCATATTGAAGGATGAGCTCGTTCGAGTAGAGGCAAAGGCTCTCTCTTTGTTGGCAGCCCGAGATGTGCTGAAGGAGCGACGGGGGACTGTTCAGCAGAATCTGGCGCGTGTGGGTTCTTTCCACTCAGGTTTTGTGCGGGCTCGGTCTGAGCTAGCTGCTTTGGACAACGATGCGGCAAGGTTGGAACGGGCTCGCGCCGACGTCTTGAACTCCAGGGATGAGAGAATGGTTGCCCTGGCGTAGCAGATTTGCGACCTAACCGCTCCCCCCAAATGATGTACTTTTTTGCTTTTGCTTTTCAATGTACTTTTGCTCCATTTTGGGAATAATAAAGAGTCTTTCATCTGACTTTGTGGACCCATCATTTTGGAATATAAATGACAGGTTTGGGTAAAAATGATATCAGAGGTAATATGGACGTGATATACTCTCGGTAAGTTTTAGCAAGACATATCTATTCAGAGGTAATATGAATATGATAGAATATGATCCAACTAGTCTCATTTTGGAAGTAGTTTTGTTAGAATGAGGTTTTCGCTATTTTTCACTTGAGCAAAGTAGGTTAAGCATAGTACCTTTTCAGGAATTTGCCATTGATCGGAGCGATTAACAGGTCTCCATTAGGCTTGGCTAACCTGTAAGCGCCGTTTGAGAACGTCATCTCGATCACATAAGGGCCTTCCCATTTGGGCTGGAATTTGCCCTTACTCCTGTGAGTAAGAATCATCGGCCTTCTTACGGCTAAAACTAGCTCGCCGACTTTGAATACTCTTTCCTTTACTTTTTGATTAAAAGCTCTGGAAATGCGTGCTTGGTAGAACGCGATGCGTTGTTGAGCTTGGAGGCGTTTCTCGTCTAATCCTTCTAGCTCTTGAAGCCTTAACAGGTCATTCTTTTCCTGAGTCAACTCATTAGCCACGGCTATCCTGAGTGACAAAATCTGGATCTCGATGGGAAGAACTGCTTCGCTCCCGTAAACTAATGAGAATGGGGTGCAACCTGTCGGTGCTCGTACCGTTGTACGGTATACACAGAGACATTCTCCCAGCTTCTCATTCCAGTCCCTCTTGTTCGAAGAGATGAACTTTTTTAAGAGCTTGATAATGGTTTTGTTGAAAGCTTCCGCCAAACCATTAGCAGCAGGATTATATGTCGTAGAGGCCATATTTTGTATCCGATTTTTATCGCAAAATCGATGAAATGCTTGGCTGATGAATTGAGGCCCATTGTCATAAATTATTCTCCGGGGTATCCCGAAGCAATAAATGACGTGATGCTTGATGAAGCTGATCACATTAGATGCCTTCACCTCAGCAAGAGGGATCGCCTCTGCCAATTTGGAGAAATAATCCGTGATGGCCAGTATGAACCGGTGACCTCTGAAAGAAGATGGGTGAATAGGACTAATGATATCCATACCTCATGCTTTGAAAGGCCAGGATGCAACCGTAGGATGTAGATGTTCAGGAGGTTGATGGATAAAGTCTGCATGGACCTGACAGGCTCTGCACTTTCTTGTGTACTTTATTGCATCTGTGATCATAGTAGGCCAGTAATAGCCCATTCTCCTTATGCGATCCTGTAGCTTAGGACCGGGTTGGTGTGCTTCGCATACGCCATCGTGAGCTTCACGGATGATCCGTTGTGCCTCATCATCTAAGAGACATCTCAATAGCAGTCCGTCGTAGGTCCGGCGATATAGACACTGTGAGGATGCCTTGAAATAGAAGCGTAATGATCGTCTTTTGATGGATACTGCTTCTTTAGGGTCCTCCGGCAAGATTCTGTATGCTACGAAATCTATAAAGGGACTTCTCCAGTCTCTCCTGGGAGGGTCTGTGTTCACAGCGTAGCTGCATTCTATGTGAAAGTTATTTTTCACACAGAATAAATCTCTGCTAAGAAGGATTACCGAATTCTGCCTTCTTATCGGAATAGCTAAATCTACAGCTAGACTGGCTAGGGTATCAGCTTCAAGATTCTGAGATCGGGGCACATGCTTCAGGAAGAATCCTTTGAATGTCATGGCTATCTCGACTGTTGCTCGGTGATAGGGGATGAGGTCTGGATTTCGGACTTCATATATTCCTCTGACTTGATTGACGATCAGCAGAGAGTCACCAAAATCTTCCAGAGATTTGACGCCCAATTCTTTAGCGACTTGGAGCCCGATTAGTAGAGCGTTATACTCTGCCACATTGTTAGAACAGGGCTCGCTAAGAGAATATGCTCGGTAGATGACGAGCTTATCAGGAGTAACGAGGACAATTCCTACTCCCGAAAATACGTTTCCCCTGGGACCAGTTCTGGAGACACCATCGAAGAATAGTTGCCATGCATCACCTTCCATTACGGAATTACACTCTGCAACTTCGTCGGGAATATCCTCGTACAGCTTGGAGGCCTCCGGGATCAGATGAGCAGCTAGAAAATCAACCAATGCTTGGCCTTTGACGAACTTCTGAGGGACGTACACCATGTCATACGGTGTTAATAACATCGCCCAAGTCGCAAGTCGCAAGTCAGGAATTAAGAACACTTGGCTTGTTCATCAGTACCCGCAGAGGATTGACCCTGGAGATGATGTGAATGGTTTGGCCTGTGACATAGTGCCGCATTTTTTTGGATAGCGAACATCAGAGCCAAGCATTCTTTCTCCACTGGGTTGTATCGGTGTTCGACTCCAACCATCATCCTGCTGAGGTAGTAGATAGCCTACTCATGGCCCATATCGTTCTTTTGCGTGAGAAAAGCTCCCAGAGAATGATCCATCGCTCGAACATACAGCACGAAAGGTCTTCCTTTGACTGGAGGCACCAGAACTGGCAGGCTAGTGAGGTAGCGCTTGATATCACCGAACGCTTGCTGACAGGCTTCGTCCTATATGAAGGATACACCTTTCTTCATGAGACGAGAGAAGGGCTGACATCTCCCAGAGAGGTTGGATATGAATCTTCGGATATAAGCCAAACGACCTTAAAATCTTCTGAGTTCTTTCAGATTACTGGGCGGTCGTATTTCTAAGATGGCCTTGACTTTATCAGGGTCCACTTGGATGCCTTTGGCGGTAATGACAAATCCCAGGAATTTGCCACTAGATACCCCCAGAAAGGACTTTGTAGAATTTATTTTGAGTTGATGTTAGCGCATCAATTCAAATACTGTCTTCAAGTCTTGGATGTGATTGTCCTTGAGGCGGCTTTTGACAGCTACATCGTCCATGTAACACTCCACTGTCTTGCGCAAATGCTTATGGAATATGTTACTCATAGGCCGTTGGTACGTAGCCCCAGCATTCTTCAATCCGAAGGGCATAACCGTATAGCAATATACCCCCAATGGTATCCCGAAGGCAGTATGCTTCTCGACCTCAGGATGCATCTTGATTTGGTTGTATCCTGAAAATCTATCCATGAAAGACATACGTTTGAAACCACATGTATTATCAATCATGACGTCTGTGATGGGAAGAGGGAACTCGTCCTTGGGCAGGCTGCATTCAGATCTCGGTAATCGATGCAGACACGTACTTTCCCATTTTTCTTTATGACCGGGACAACATTGGTGACCCAGTCGGGATGTTGTTCTTCTCGGATGAAGCCGCAGGCTATCAACTTCTTGACTTCAGCTTCGATGGCGTCCATCATATCCAGGCGGAACCGGCGTTGGTGCTGCTTCACAGGCTTCAAATCGGGCAATATATTGAGCTTATGAGTAGCCACCTTTGGATCAAGGCCTGGCATATCCTCATAATTCCACACAAAGATGTCGATATATTCTTTTATCAGCTGGATAACTTCTTCCTTTTCTGCTTCGGAAAGATTGTTACTGATAAATATCGGCTTTGGCGAAAGTTTATCCCCAACGTCAATCTGGATAACTTTATCTTCAGTGGGAGGTTCTCTTTGCTCGAAGCAGAACTCCCATTGTGTATCCATTTGCTGAGCCCAAGCGTCATTCTCAAACAGTTTAGATTCTTGTTCGTCTGCTTCGAAGGAATCTGTCACTACCATATTTACTGATAACGTTCGTTCGAGAGCATGAGATGAGTCGGAGGGCGCTGAGCCATTTTGAGAAGAGGAAAAGATATCCTCGTTTGACTCAGGAGTTACTAGGGAGGTGGTATACCCTAACCCGAAACGAGTTCGTTGATAGTAGGGATCGTCGTGCAGTGGCATTCGTCTGCCTTTCCCGTAGTTGAGACCTTGTTCCAGCTTCAAGTTATAACCCATACTTTGTATGATCTTTAAAGCTTGCGGGCTGTATCTGTGAACCTGCTTTTTACTAACGTCGTCGTCGGGAGAATCCTCTTGTATAGTCGGTTCATTGCGCATGCGGCCGAAGACTATTGAATGCTGACTGCTATAAGTAGGTGGGACAATGAAGATAGAATCCTCATGCTGTCCATATGTCACGGTGACATTGGATGATGATACCACTTCCCACATATACGGATGATAGGAATCTATAGCTTCCAAAAATTTTTGCACTATAGGTTCTGTATCGTCATGGGGAGAGGATTCCTGGTTCGGAATTTGAGCATCAATATACTGGAAAAGCGGATGTTTATTATCATCTGAAACTTCGTTCCCGGTTGCATTTACATCAATCGGCTGCCTGGTGCGCCGAAGGTTGATGACCAAGGATGGAGGCTTCTGGTTCAAAGTGATCACTAGAGGATCACCCCCTTTTCCTGACCTGGTTTTGTTCAGGTGGATCGCCATAGGCTCTATGGCTTTTGGACGAGTAGTTTGTCCTTTCACCTTGATTGACAGCGGTTGTTCGGCAGAGGGTTCTTCTGGCTCCCGGTGGGATTCCTTCTCTGCTTCGGCTGACACCTCTTCTATGTAGTCTTGAGAGTAAAACACGATATCGCAGTAGTAGGATTCTACTCCTCTAAACGGGTTTAGGTCAGCAAACTCCGTTTGTACTGTTCCTTGGGCATCTACATATTTAAAGCATTGATGTAGAGTTAAAGGAACAATGTTGTGGTCGTGGATCCATGGTCTGCCCAGCAGAATATTGTACGATACCTCTGAATCAATGACATAGCATGTGGCCACTGATCTGAGATTGCCGATCTGGATCCTCAGGCGGATTTTCCCTAACGGCTTACTCTTTCTGGCATTGAAACCCATGATCGTAGTGGTGGTATAAGCCAATTCGTTGGTAGGAATCCTCAGCGGTCTGAGCAGACTATGAGGAATGATGCTGATTGATGATCCCGGATCAATGTGAATCCGGTCGACCTCCATGGAACCGACGTACCCGGTGTAATAGAGGGGTCTGTCATGCCTGTTATGTTTTAACCGCATATCATCTTGAGTGAAAGTGATATTCGGGACCACCTCCATCACACTGTGGCATTGAGGATATGCCACGGGTTCTTCGTCAGGGGACTTAAGCTGGGTCAAGTATGCATCCGCCTGCATCAGTGCTTCACTCAGGGCTAGACGAGTGTCTTGGGAAAGACTGAGTAGTTCGAAGATGGACAACCTGGCTGGTGTATTAGCCAGTTGGGCCAGGATGTCGAAGTTGTACGGCTTCTCTAAACTTTTATTTTGAATGTTTTTCACAGGTTTGTCGAAAAGCACTCCCTTTTGCTTCCCTTTGTCTGTCGAAGTTGGTCTCGAAGGACCGGCCCCTGGTACGACGGGCTCTGGTTCTGACAGCTTAGTAGCTGAAGCGTCTGCCGGTGCATCTTCCTGGCTGGCTTCATGGTCCTTGAGGTAAGCTTTCCCTGAACGGGTTCCAGTGGCCAAGACCTCATCTTCTGATGCCGAGTCTGCCGCAACCATGTGACATGGTTTGCGCTTCGAGTTCTTCTTAGCCTTAGCAGCTTGAGTCTCTTTTTCGATCTCGGGCACCAAATCTGGATGAACCCACATAATCTCGCCTCGCTGGGTAGTTAGTGGCACCAGGTCATGATTCTGACCTCTAGCTGGAGGGAGATTAACGATATTCATCGTCGTCCGAAAAATAGGTGTAACACCGTCCGGGATTTCTTAGGAAGGCAGATTGCCAAATTATAGAGAGATCATGTTGGCTGTGACCGTCTTCTCGCTGTTGCGTAGAGTGATGACCTTAGCATCGACCAACTCTTGGATCTTCCTTTTCAGTATATAACATGCCTTTGTGGGGTGGTGTATGTACCTATGGAAGATGCAGTACTTGGGGTTGTTGTTACTGCCAGCCTCATTGGGCCGTCTCACCTCAGGAAGGGTAATCGTGCCACTTTTGACGAGACATTCGAATATGCTCAAAATATCGTCGTCGTCGAAAGAGTACACTTCAATGGGCCTGGAAGTCCCAGGTTTCGTCTGTGTGGTAGCCACAGTCTTTTTCCTGGACGTGTTGATCGCTAGAGCTTCTTTACCCTTGGTACCCCGAGGATGGTCGATGTTGGAGGATGACCTCTTGCCTTTATCAGAGGCCGAGATCATGATGCCATTATCGTGCGCCTTCTGACTGTTGTCCTCCGCGGCTACCGTTGAGGTGATGAACGAGGGCCAATCATGGAACTGATATGGTCCTGTGAACACCGAGATCACGAGGAGAAGTTTCTTCTTGCAGATGTCCACCAATGCCGAGTCTGGAACTCCTGGAGGCATTTGCAAAGTGGCTTGACGAAAATGTTCGATAAAAGTGTGAACATTCTCTTTTTTCTTCTGCTTGACTTCGATGAGAGAGGACATAGACATGTCCATCCCTTCCTCGTAGAATCGCGTGAAGAATAATGCCTTGAAGTCTTCAAAAGAAGTAATGCAGTTGTCCGCCAGACTTCGGTACCACTGATAAGCTACCCCCGAGAGACAGCCTTTGAATACCCGAGTGAGGAGGGCGTCGTTCCCTTGTAATAACACCGTCATCATACTGAAGTAGTTCATGTACTGACTCGGTGACGTTTTTCCTTCGAATAAAGCCATAGTCTGTGGTTTGTATCTAGGAGGGAAATGGACCTCTTCCCAGATAGCTAGGCAAGGTTGGTTGATTCCCAATTTCTTGAGCTGATCTTTGTGCTTCAGGGCATCAAATTGGGCTTTCAACTCCCGTACTGCCTGCATCGGATCTTCAGCCGGTAGCGGGACCTGTCACGACCCGCACCCGGTTTAGGGGCACGAGTGCGTGGGTACGTCCAGCCTACGCCGCAGCATCGGCGGTAGAACGCTGTCTAGGTCATGTAACTATCTAATCAAACTCACGTGAATACCCAACTCCATAAGGAGACATGGATATCATAAAATAATGCTAGAAATACTCAATCACATAAACTAAAGCACGATGAGATATCAAGGCAAACAAGAAATACATGACAAGTCTAACGACAAAATAATCATACCTGCAATCATTAACTTCCAATCCCCCAAGTGTGTCGGGAACCAGTCTACTAAGGTCACAGTCTGGAAAAATATTTTCCAGTCAGGAAGGAGCAAAGTACATCTCTAAATAGCAGTTCTATATAAATGACATAAACTATGTAGCAGTTCTAGATGGAAACATACCAGATGCATGTATAGGTACGAGAAATGTACAATGAGAGAAATACTAGAAATACTGTAAGTAAATGCAGGAAAAGAACAATATGTCAATGAGCAAGAATCCTATGACTATGTGTGTGAGTACTAGCTTTAACATGTGATCGGCTTGGGAACTTGATAAGGCTGGTTACATGTGATTAGCTATGGTTCATATAAAGTCAGGCTAACCGTTGGTTAGCTATGGTGCATGTAGAGATCAGGCTAATCACACGTAACAGCTATGGAGCATGTAAATGGTCAGGCCGCACCCGACGTGAGATGTGGGGTGAGCTATGGTACATATAAAGTTGGGTATGATCACATATCTACACTAAAATACTCCCCAACCCCCCGACTGGTATAGTAGATCCAATCATGGTACGCTATGGCACGGGATTCCCTAAGGAGGTAGCAAATCTCCCCGGGTCTCAGTGTTTGTACATGCACAAGATATCAAGGAAACAAGTCTTGTACAAGCTACACCATGAATAAGGAATAACATCTCATGACGAGATCCGTGTATACCAATCCGTGTAACCAATGTTTCAAGAACATGGAAATTTACACTAGATACAGTGAACATAGGAGATATCATAAATTAGAAACTAATCAGAGAATGTACTCGCCTTGGGTCCTTAGCTGGTAATTATTGATGTCCTGTTCCAGAGTATCTCCTGGATGAACCCACAGTCCTAAAAATATATCAAATACAACATTTGCATCAGGTGCTACACTAACACATCACAAATACATGAACTCAGGGGCTCTGTCAGGCATGGCTCTAGTCAACTAGGGTCATCTAGTAGGCTACGTATATAATACACATTACACTTATTAATACTTACAATATTTATACATGCACCAATTCAAATGTATTTACAATATATATATACCTTTTAAATACATATCTGATTTATACTAGTTGAACATTATATATGTATACTCATACATATGCTAACAATACATTTTTAAAATATATATATATATATATATATTGTCAATGTTATTATTAAAATATATACTAATACTAGTATATCACATTAATTACAAATACAATAATTGTATGTACAAGATATATATATACATTTATACTAATTATACATATCTGAGAATATAATAAGTACATATATATATACAAAATATATACATATACTAAATATTATATATTTTTATACCAAAATACCTACATATATATTAAAGGAATACACATATACATATTATACTATACCAATTAAACATATATCGTATATATATATATATATATATATACTAGTTGAACCATACGTATCCTCATATATATATACAAAAATACTGTTTAAAATATACATATATTTTGTCAACATCATTATTAGAATATACTAATATTAAATTACCAATTCAAATTTATACTATATATATATATATATATATACCGATGCCAATTAATTCATATATTAAAAATATGTTTTATTACACTTATACTATATGAAATTATACCAATTAAATATATGTATAATTATACCAAAAATATACATACATATATACATGTATATATATATAAGTATATATATATATACCAAAATAATTATATACATATACTAAAATATATATATACATAGATACCAAAATAATTACATATACTAGAATACGTATTTACATATATAAATCATTTCGAAATTATTTGAACAATAATTACAAGTACAAGTTTATTTGTAAAAATCTAGAATTTATGTAAAAGCCAATATATTTATGTCTATAGTAAAATTGGTCACCAGCCCAAATAACAAATTTTGATCTCATTTTCATTATTGAAACTATATTTCTAATTAATAATATAAACCCCCAAAATTATTATATTTTACATAATCAAAAATCCTTACATATATACATACTAATTTCACACATAATAAATAACTTAATTCATACATTAAAACAATAAACTAAGTATATTTTAATTACTAACAATTTACATGAAATTACTAAACTAATCATATAATAACTAACTGATTAATAATTAATTAATCATCTATTTACCTAATTGCATAAACTAACCTAATTGCATAACTAACCAATTTGCATAACTAACCAATTTGCATAAACTAACTAATTTGCATAACTAACAAATTTGCATAAATTACTAATTTGCATAGACTAACTAATTTGCATAAACTAACTATTTAGATATACAGGACTGAAAAAAGAAAGAGGGAAGAGGGAGAAGGAAGAAGAGGGCTCACGATGGGGATTTTCCGTCGCCGGCGCGGTGGGGTCGACGCTCGACTCGGGGCGGCGGATCTGATCGGCGGCGGTCTGTTCGAGGAGCAGCGGCGGTTTGTTCGAGGAGCAGCGGCGGCTTCGAGGCGGTGCTCGGCTCGAGGGGAGGCGACTTCGAGCTTGGCGGTGGCGGTGCTTGGTTCCAGCGGCGGTCTCGACGCGGGTGAGGCGGCGTCGACTGGCTCGAGGAGGGCTCGACGCGGTGGCGGCTCCCCTGCCTTCGAGGCTGAACTGGGAGGAGCGCTCGTCGGCTCCGACAGTCAATCGGCGGCGGCGATGGTCAGATCTAGGGTTAGGGTTTCTTTGTGTCAGGGTTTGGGTACGTGTCCGGGCTGGACACGAGGGTGGCGGTCTGTAAAGGGACGGACGTGTCCGGGTGTGTCGGACACAGGGTGATGCTGTGTACAGTTGGTGGATGTGGATGTGTCCGGGTGTGTCGGACACGAAGAATCTGATTGTAATATTGTAACCGGACACAGGAAGTGAATGGATACGGTGGGACACCCGGGGTCGGACCCGAGGCCATCACGGCTGACACGGTGATGCTGGACACACGGACACGAGCACACAAAAATGGTGGTGGCTTTGGCTTTGGGAATTTGTGGGGGCTTAGCTAATAATTTGGAGATTAGGGTTTCTAGGGAGTGGTGATGAGAGACTTAAATAGGTAGAGAGTTGCGGGCTAAAGGGTGAGGATTGGCCCAATAATGAATGGCCAGGATTAATTATAAAAGGGTTTCTCATGTGGGAAAAAATGAGGGTGTGTAGGCCAGTTAATTGGGAAATGGCAACTTGTAAAGATTATAATTTCAGAAATGTTTTTAGGAAAGCTAGCTAATTTCCTATTAGCTACTAATTAATACATTTTGCAAAATCTTAGAAAGTATGATATTTATTTATTTACTATCCCAATAAATAAAAATTTATTTTATTTTATCAACTAGTCTTTTAAATAAATATTTAGTTAAAACAATAGTTTTTTTATGATTCAAGTCAATAAATATTGGAAACTAGAAATATATATATATTATTATTTATTTATAAGGAATCGTCATTTAGGAAAAAATGATTTTCATACAAGATTTTAAATTACCTTCTAAAATCAAACATTGTTCAAAATAAAATAAAAATTTCAAGGAGAAAATATTTTATAACTTGGTATTTAAAATAAATTTAAAAAATCTAATTATTTCGGAAATTTGGAAATCGGAGGTTACAAGTCTACCCACCTTAGAAAAATTTCGTCCTCGAAATTTAGGATCCTCAATAATTGCCTTTATTCACCATATTATTTCTATCAAAAATTTTAAATCTTAAACCAATAATCATGAAGTAATTTCATAATGTTATTTCACAACCTTTCAAAAATTATACAACATCATATTCCTGAAAAATCTTCAAATTTAAAAATCAAATCCCCTTTGTCATAATCTCCTCCCAAAAATTTTAAGTTCGCACCTAAATACCCAAGGATTTAATATCCAATCCTCCAATTTGAATCCAATCAATGCATATTTATAAAACTTAAAAATCTGTATCCCAAAATTTAAATTTTAAACACTCATCAATCATCTTACTCCTCTAACTCAAATTCAATTGATGCTTATTCCAATCTAACTCCTCATTCCAAGAATTTAATTCGACACTATTCCATTTATGATTTTATTTTCTGATTTTCTTTTTCCTCAAATACTCAACGATGCGATGCTTCCAGAATCTTCAATGCAACATTCATAATATATAAAATTTCTAGATAAAATGATAATCTCTCAAATTTCTCAAAATTTTAATAATCAATTCAATCATATCAAGACCTCCTTAAAATTTATAAATCCTCAAATTTTTGGCTCTGTGAATTTCTTAATTCTTCCTTTAAGTTAATATTTGTCCTCGAACTTCAATCAAACCTCGATTTTTGCAAAAACAATGATTCCATCAACTCTGTTATAACAATCCCCTAAATTCTTTATTTAAATTTGTGCTCATCCATAATTTAATCATCTTGTCCCTTTTTGTCGGTCATACCCTTGTCATAGATCCTTGCTATGGTCAAAACCTCAATGATCGTGGTTTAAGAAAATTCTACCTACAGCCATACAATCAAAAAATATATAGGTCATGTGTCTTGTCATGGTATTGCAGCCTCTGCCAGGGTGTACTACTAGCTACAATCAATCAAAAATCACGAATACAAACCACGGTACTTGGAAATTAATCAATCAGAAGACAAAAACAACATGAGAAAAAAGAAAGAACCTGCTAACATATTTCTTGCGGTATCTACTATCTCTAACAAACACTTAACTCTAGCACATTCACTACAAAATTCCTATTCATGTACACTGGTACCCATATCAACTAATCATTAATCCACAAAATCCATGAATATATCCGTATTGCACACACTTGTCTATTAATACCAAAATCTGATACCAAGAACCTCTAATATAACCATGGTTTAATAATGCATCTAAGTTTAATACCTCTATTTCTTTAGTACCATACTCTCTGCCAGTTCCCGTTCCTGCTACAATTGTTCATACTAGTCGTTCTTATCACTCAAATATACGTCAAGCGCAGCACCATACTAAATACTGCTCTTTTCAATACAATTTTAGATGGACACCCAGGTCAGTCTGCGGTGCCATCTCAATCATGCTCAAGTCCTCAGATCCTTACACATGTATATCATCTACTCATATATTAATATTCATATCTCTCATTTACCATAAAATTAATCCTCAAAATAATCGTCAAGGTTTAACTTCTCGGTCGACTTAAATAAATTGTATATACTTCCTCAAAATCAGATACTCAATATCGAAATAAAATTTAATCACTCCTAAAATCTTTGTAGCCTTAACCGTGTTTATTGAATTCATATTTAAATCCTCAAAATTTAATGATGAAATCTCAACTCCTCCATTAAAAATAAAATTTTATTTCCACCTTTTTAATTTATAACTCCACAATTGTACATATCAGTGCTCACGGTCTCTGATACTCAAGGTGCACTCAATACATCTAGTGTCTATAACTGTGTACTAAAATTGTACTGCTTAAATCACTTGCACCATTATCTCCATTGATCAAAGTTATCATCACCTGTATTTTCTTTCATGATTTCAATTTATGTCAACTGGTATATCATTTAATTATCTTCACACAGAGTGCTTACTGTTATTAACGTTATTCTCGACTAATCCTCGATATAGAATCATTAGCACTCTTGGTATTATATCACTAGTTTCATTAATGCATCATCTCATCAAGCTCATTAGAACTCATGATTAACGGTACCTTTTATAACACTCATATTTCTTATTCTCATGGGCAAGTATATGGTTCCTCATCTCGATGGTTGTATATGTATTTCCTTTAATCCTTTAAAGCCTATTAAACTTATCCGTGATACGCTTCACCATCTTCATTACCTATTCCGATATTTCTCTACTCATGACACCTCATTAACTTTATGCGTATATATTTCCTTACCCTTAACACTTCCGATATCAATCATCAAATTGAACATCATGCTCCATTAATTCTTAACACAATTCCCGGATACTTAATCGTTTACATAGATTACTCAATTACATAATCATGATTATCCAGGACGGGTAATTGGCTCTGATACTAACTCTGAGAACTATCACTGATACTCTATACTCTCCTTAACTCTCAGTCTCTAATGACACTACTCCTAGAATCATTGGTACAAGGTACTATGCTAAGGGCTAACTCTAGATTAAAGTCTACTGCTCACATGTCCAACTAGAAACACTTACAAACTCACAAGTCACCCTCAGTCAAACTAATACAAGACACAACCAAAATTACAAGCCACTAATTATCATACTTAACAAGAAATCCTCAAGGGATAGGAGCTCAAAGACTGAATTGAGGACAGAAGGTATCTTTACTGCTAGTAAAGAAAGAAGCGGTGGAACAAAGTCCTGGAATAACAGAAATAGATAAGTCTTGAGATAATATTTTAAGAACCAATTTAAGATACAACCTGATAATCATACACGTCTATCCGAAATCATGACACTCAGAATCCTCGCCACGCCAATAAGCATAGATGCGATAAACGGCAGGTTCCGTAACTAAGGTATGCAACCCTATAATCATGTCATCTAGAATACTCGCCACGCCAACCGGTATGGCTGCGAGAAACTCTAAATCTCATAACTAAAGTATGTACATCCAAGTTAGGTTCCTACGTTCTCGTCACGACAGCTAATATGGCTGCGATAAATTCTAGGTTCCATAACCAAAGTAGACGTTTTACCTTCCTCACTGTCCTCATCAATATATGTCATCAGATGATACCATAAATTCTAGTCCGTAAAAATTCATCTCAATTTGAAATCAACTCAACAACGATACCAAGAATTAAAGTTAACAACTGGTCAACAAGAATCAAACTCAACAATGATACCAAGAATTTAATTTAATAACTGCTCAACAAGAATCAAGTTCAGTAGCAACAAGCGAGAGCGGACGGAAACAAGGAAAGATTTAAATTGAAAATAAGATTCTCATGGGGTCATCCCAGGAATCTCTCAAGAGTTTGTGATTGAGTATCCTCTCTCATCCTAGCATCCTATGTCCTATATTCAATAGCAGGTACGCAGTAGTACAACTATGATGTCGCACTACCACGGCATAGCGAAGTCTGACCTGCATGGGCCACCACTAAAACGTGTCACGACCCGCACCCGGTTTAGGGGCACGAGTGCGTGGGTACGTCCAGCCTACGCCGCAGCATCGGCGGTAGAACGCTGTCTAGGTCATGTAACTATCTAATCAAACTCACGTGAATACCCAACTCCATAAGGAGACGTGAATATCATAAAATAATGCTAGAAATACTCAATCACATAAACTAAAGCACGATGAGATATCAAGGCAAACAAGAAATACAAGACAAGTCTAACGACAAAATAATCATACCTGCAATCATTAACTTCCAATCCCCCAAGTGTGTCGAGAACCAGTCTACTAAGGTCACAGTCTGGAAAAATATTTTCCAGTCAGGAAGGAGCAAAGTACATCTCTAAATAGCAGTTCTATATAAATGACATAAACTATGTAGCAGTTCTAGATGGAAACATACCAGATGCATGTATAGGTACGAGAAATATACAATGAGAGAAATACTGGAAATACTGTAAGTAAATGCAGGAAAAGAACAATATGTCAATGAGTAAGAATCCTATGACTATGTGTGTGAGTACTAGGTTTAACATGTGATCGGCTTGGGAACTTGATCAGGCTGGTTACATGTGATTAGCTATGGTTCATATAAAGTCAGGCTAACCGTTGGTTAGCTATGGTGCATGTAGAGATCAGGCTAATCACACGTAACAGCTATGGAGCATGTAAATGGTCAGGCCGCACCCGACGTGAGATGTGGGGTGAGCTATGGTACATATAAAGTTGGGTATGATCACATATCTACACTAAAATACTCCCCAAACCCCCGACTGGTATAGTAGATCCAATCATGGTACGCTATGGTACGGGATTCCCTAGGGAGGTAGCAAATCTCCCCGGGTCTCAGTGTCTGTACATGCACAAGATATCAAGGAAACAAGTCTTGTACAAGCTACACCATGAATAAGGAATAACATCTCATGACAAGATCCGTGTATACCAATCCGTGTAACCAATGTATCAAGAACATAGATATTTACACTAGATACAGTGAACATAGGAGATATAATAAATTAGAAACTAATCAGAGAATGTACTCGCCTTGGGTCCTTAGCTGGTAATTATTGATGTCCTGTTCCAGAGTATCTCCTGGATGAACCCACAGTCCTAAAAATATATCAAATACAACATTTGCATCAGGTGCTACACTAACACATCACAAATACATGAACTCAAGGGCTCTGTCAGGCATGGCTCTAGTCAACTAGGGTCATCTAGTAGGCTACGTATATAATACACATTACACTTATTAATACTTACAATATTTATACATGCACCAATTCAAATGTATTTACAATATATATATACCTTTTAAATACATATCTGATTTATACTAGTTGAACATTATATATGTATACTCATACATATGCTAACAATACATTTTTAAATATATATATATATATATATATATATATATATTGTCAATGTTATTATTAAAATATATACTAATACTAGTATATCACATTAATTACAAATACATTAATTGTATGTACAAGATATATATATACATTTATACTAATTATACATATCTGAGAATATAATAAGTACATATATATATACAAAATATATACATATACTAAACATTATATATTTTTATACCAAAATACCTACATATATATTAAAGGAATACACATATACATATTATACTATACCAATTAAACATATATCGTATATATATATATATATATATATACTAGTTGAACCATACGTATCCTCATATATATATACAAAAATACTGTTTAAAATATACATATATTTTGTCAACATCATTATTAGAATATACTAATATTAAATTACCAATTCAAATTTGTACTATATATATATATATATACCGATGCCAATTAATTCATATATTAAAAATACGTTTTATTACACTTATACTACATGAAATTATACCAATTAAATATATGTATAATTATACCAAAAATATACATACATATATACATGTATATATATATAAGTATATATATATATACCAAAATAATTATATACATATACTAAAATATATATATACATAGATACCAAAATAATTACATATACTAGAATACGTATTTACATATATAAATCATTTCGAAATTATTTGAACAATAATTACAAGTACAAGTTTATTTGTAAAAATCTAGAATTTATGTAAAAGCCAATATATTTATGTCTATAGTAAAATTGGTCACCAGCCTAAATAACAAATTTTGATCTCATTTTCATTATTGAAACTATATTTCTAATTAATAATATAAACCCCCAAAATTATTATATTTTACATAATCAAAAATCCTTACATATATACATACTAATTTCACACATAATAAATAACTTAATTCATACATTAAAACAATAAACTAAGTATATTTTAATTACTAACAATTTACATGAAATTACTAAACTAATCATATAATAACTAACTGATTAATAATTAATTAATCATCTATTTACCTAATTGCATAAACTAACCTAATTGCATAACTAACCAATTTGCATAACTAACCAATTTGCATAAACTAACTAATTTGCATAACTAACAAATTTGCATAAATTACTAATTTGCATAGACTAACTAATTTGCATAAACTAACTATTTAGATATACAGGACTGAAAAAAGAAAGAGGGAAGAGGGAGAAGGAAGAAGAGGGCTCACGATGGGGATTTTCCGTCGCCGGCGCGGTGGGGTCAACGCTCGACTCGGGGCGGAGGATCTGATCGGCGGCGGTCTGTTCGAGGAGCAGCGGCGGTCTGTTCGAGGAGCAGCGGCGGCTTCGAGGTGGTGCTCGGCTCGAGGGGAGGCGGCTTCGAGCTCGGCGGTGGCGGTGCTTGGTTCCAGCGACGGTCTCGACGCGGGTGAGGCGGCGTCGACTGGCTCGAGGAGGGCTCGACGCGGTGGCGGCTCCCCTGCCTTCGAGGCTGAACTGGGAGGAGCGCTCGTCGGCTCCGACAGTCAATCGGCGGCGGCGATGGTCAGATCTAGGGTTAAGGTTTCTCTGTGTCAGGGTTTGGGTACGTGTCCGGGCTGGACACGAGGGTGGCGGTCTGTAAAGGGACGGACGTGTCCGGGTGTGTCGGACACAGGGTGATGCTGTGTACAGTTGGTGGATGTAGATGTGTCCGGGTGTGTCGGACACGAAGAATCTGATTGTAGTATTGTAACCGGACACATGAAGTGAATGGATACGGTGGGACACCCGGGGTCGGACCCGAGGCCATCACGGCTGACATGGTGATGCTGGACACACGGACACGAGCACACAAAAATGGTGGTGGCTTTGGCTTTGGGAATTTGTGGGGGCTTAGCTAATAATTTGGAGATTAGGGTTTCTAGGGAGTGGTGATGAGAGACTTAAATAGGTAGAGAGTTGTGGGCTAAAGGGTGAGGATTGGCCCAATAATGAATGGCCAGGATTAATTATAAAAGGGTTTCTCATGTGGGAAAAAATGAGGGTGTGTAGGCCAGTTAATTGGGAAATGGCAACTTGTAAAGATTATAATTTCAGAAATGTTTTTAGGAAAGCTAGCTAATTTCCTATTAGCTACTAATTAATACATTTTGCAAAATCTTAGAAAGTATGACATTTATTTATTTACTATCCCAATAAATAAAAATTTATTTTATTTTATCAACTAGTCTTTTAAATAAATATTTAGTTAAAACAATAGTTTTTTTATGATTCAAGTCAATAAATATTGGAAACTAGAAATATATATATATTATTATTTATTTATTTATTTATAAGGAATCGTCATTTAGGAAAAAATGTTTTCATACAAGATTTTAAATTACCTTCTAAAAATCAAACATTGTTCAAAATAAAATAAAAATTTCAAAGAGAAAATATTTTATAACTTGGTATTTAAAATAAATTTAAAAAATCTAATTATTTCGGAAATTTGGAAATCGAAGGTTACAGGACCATAGAGTGATGAGGAATCGATTGCATCGCGACTCTGACGGGAGGCAATATATTCTCCGAGTGAGGAAGCGGAGGAACTGCTGACTCCTGATCTGAGTTGGAGGGACCGACGCTTGAGCCATAGCAGCTGTGTGTTGAGTCAGCATCATCTGGTGCATGTTCTCCATCATGGATTGCATTTCTTTTAGAGATGTCTCCAGTACAGTAATGCGCTGTTCAGCGCTCTCTGATGGGGAAGCTTCCTCGCGTTCATCTCTAATGGCATAAACTCCCATCTCCTTGGGTGTCATTGAAAGATTAGTATAGGTCTCTGTAGAAGTTGACTCTATACTTTCAGTATCTGATTCGGGAGACTTGCGACCCCAGCTTCGAAATCAGAAGAGTACGAAGTCGGTTGTCGCGACCTCGAACGGGTGTTTCGGAATACCCCAGCTTCAGTGTTCCTAAGGAGCTGGTTGAATCTCCTTCGGCTCGGAGCTCTATAGGGATGACGTCTTGAGCCCGATCTTCCTCTAGGTATGTGTAAAGCCATTTTCACCGATGCATGTGTGGGCTCTTCTTCCTGGAAAGATGGAGAGTAGCTCAACCGGTCGAAAACTAACCGTTTTGCTTCAGAACAACAACAATTAATTACAATCCTGTGACTATTACAAGAGTGCTCGTTAGGAGGCATAATAGACAAGCTGGAAGATCCCCTATCCTTGCGCTTCTGGATCAGGTACTTGCGTAGGTCAGGAGGGGTTACAGAAGAAGAAGAAGACTTGTTCCTTCTGTTCACATCAGTGGGCATGCGGATGTTTGGAGCCCTAGTTTTCCCTGTGCCTCCTGTATACAACAGGTTGGCCATCTGGGTAGCGGATGATCCCCGAGGAGGGTGTCTTTTTGCAAATTGAGCCTTCTTTACGCTGAGGGGCTTCTTCTGGCGTAATTTGGAGCTCTGCTCCGGTTGGCGTAAAGTTGAGGATGTCCTCAGTCGGCCGTCAGCCTCTCGCGTAATCCGGAGGGCTGGCAGATTCTTCCCTTGCTGGCGTAAAGGCCAAGAAGTTGAGTAGTCCTCCGCTTGCTTTTCCTTGCGTAGATTGTAGGGGTCATCTGCTTTTCCGCGAAAGGCAGATACATTTTTACGCGCGGAGCATGTTTGGAACTTCTGATTTGGCGCTAAGGCATTATCAAAAATTTTGTCTGTTCCGCCAGGGACGGGAGACTAGTTTCTACGCGCAGAGCACGGTGTAGGCTTCTGGACTAGCGCCGAGGCATTGTCCGAAGTTTTATCTTTTCTGCCAGGGACGGGAGATTGATTTCTATGCGCAGAGTGCGGTATAGGCTTCTGGACTAGCGCTGAGGCATTGTCCAAAGTTTCGTCTTTTCCGCCAGGGGCGGGAGACTGATTTTTATGCGCAGAGCGCGGAGTATACTTCTGGGTTAGCGCTGAGGCATTGCCAGAAGTTTTGTCTGCCCTACCAGAGACAAGCGACTGAATTTTATGCGCAAGGCGCAGAGGGAGCAATGCTACAACCACGTTGGTCGGAGAAATCGGAGATGTCGAAGAGTCCACAGGAATGGTAGAGGATGTCTTGGGCATCCAGACCTTACGTAGCTTGCTGTTGTCTTGGACTGAGAGAGAGTGAGAGCTACCCCCTGTTTGAAGCATGTCTTCGTTGGCAGACTGGTCGAACTGGACGACCAGTGTCTTCTTCATGGATCCCACGGATACCGCATCGTGTTGAGGAATTGCTTCCTCGTCAGAAGAGAAAGATGTCCCCAGCAGAGTCGCCATCTTATTGTTTGATAAAATAAACGGAAAGATAAATATATGAAAACGAGGTCTTATACAAAAATCTGCCCTTCTTCTGTGTTTACAAACAAGATTGTATAATTTAATCCTATACGAGGATGTCGAGTATAATTTATTTAATCTGAAAAAATATTGCTATAGGAGTCTGATCTGCAGTTGATCACTTTGGCCCTTGGACCACACGATGATGAAGAAGTTCCGTGGAAGACAGAAAGCAGCTTCGAAGGTTGCTAAAGAGGGTGGATGCCCGATGCCAAAGTCGTCGGGTCCCTTCTCTTTACCTGAGCTCTGGATTCTTCTCTCTCTCTCGACCATTTTCTCTCCCAATTGTCGACCTTGGATCTGATAATGGATTCCTTGACCAATCTTCGATCATTTGATCTTTAATTTTGCGACCTCTTTTCTCCACCTTGGACCTCTGTTGATAGAGGTCTCTATTTATAGAGTTTTTAGTGATAGTGACCACTCAGTCGGTGTAGAAACAGAGTAGTGGAAAGTACAATACCCTTTTACACGACGGTTTAAAATAACCAATACCTGCGTATAGATGACCTTTTGAGTGAGCATATGACGTGTGTCCAACTAAGGGACAACGCGCATATCTGCTGCGAAGATCACGACGTAGAAGCCG